>OX123188.2:16026400-16438378 GCA_944739405.2 Euclidia mi | reverse complement strand
GACGGACCAATCACACGCTACCGTCCGCCGACCATAGACAAACAGTTGTCAATCTGTCAAAACACACGTTAGATCAAAACACTGAAAACTTACTAAACAGAGGTTTAAATTATGCGATAACTCCATCCAGAATACCGTATGAGACCATTATTTGCAACGTTGAGGATTGTTTAGTAAAGAACAATGTGAGTAAGGAAGATTTCGAGGCCATACGTCAAGACGTTTCTGCTGTATTGCGCCAGTCGAAAGTGCCGAAAAGGAATCTACCAAAACCTGAGTATTTCGCACTGAAGAACCTACGAGCTAGACCTGAAATAACAGTACTCCGAGCAGATAAGGGAAATGCAACGGTAGTGATGGACACGTCCGATTATAAACAAAAAATGGAAAATCTTTTGTCGGATGAAAGTACATATAAATTGGTTAAGACGGACCCTACCAACAAAATACTCAAGCAAACGAGTGATATTGTGAAGAAATACTCCGAACAACTGAATCTGGACGTGAAATACTTAATACCATCGTGTGCAAAACCTCCCCAATTGTATGGTCTACTGAAAATACACAAGGAAAATGCTCCACTGCGCCCTATAGTCAGTCGAATAGGGGCACCAACCTACAGATTGGCTCAACACCTTGCAAAGATTCTCTCGCCACTCAGAGGCAAGACGAGAGCGCATGTAAAGGATTCCTACCATTTTGTCAGTGAAACAAAACACCTACATCTCTCTGACAAGGAAACTATGGTTAGTTTTGATGTACAGTCATTATTCACATGCTTACCAGCACATGACTGTATTGAGATAACTAGAAGGAAGCTAATAGAGAACAACATGCCTGAGGAATACGCAGAAATATTGAAACACTGCTTATCAACTGGCTATCAGTTATGGGATGAGAAATACTACATACAAGTAGACGGTGTGGCAATGGGCTCTCCAGTATCGCCTGTTGTTGCTGACATCTTCATGGAGGACTTCGAGGCGCGAGCCCTGCAGACTGCCACCATCACACCGAGGTTCTACAAGCGGTATGTAGATGACACTTTTACAATTTTACCAACAGATAGTGTTAATGTATTCCTAGACCATCTTAATTCTATTCACAACCAGATAAAATTTACAATGGAATTAGAGGCAAACTATTCTTTAGCTTTCTTAGATGTACTTGTTATCAGGAACAAAAACAACTCTTTGAGCCACACTGTGTATAGGAAAAAGACACATACAAATAGGTACTTAAACGGTGAATCTCACCACCATCCTAAACAGTTAGCTACCGTAGGAATGTCTTTGTTTCAGAGAGCCCGGGGGATCTGTGACAAGAAACACCTGGACGCCGAGCTTCAACATGTCAAGCAAGTTCTGCAAGACAACAAGCTCCGACCGCCGCGCCAACGTCACAGATCCCCGAAGAACAAGCCAGCCACAGTAGAGAGACAACCTGCTGTCCTCCCATACATCAAGGGCGTGACCGACAAGATTGGCTACATCTTGAAGCGTGTTTCAATCAAAACTTTCTACAAGCCGCCAACGAAGATAAGCCAATTATTACCATCTGTCAAGAGTCAGTTACCCTTACAAGAGGCCGGGGTTTACAAGATAGATTGTGAGTGTGGGCTCTCATACATTGGACAAACCAAAAGAAGCATAGGCATTCGACTAAAGGAACATATAGCTGACATTAAACACAAACGCTCGACGAAGTCTGCTGTGTGTGAACATGTAGAACAAGGAACCAACCATTACCTGCGATTTGATAAACCACAGATACTCGCAAAAGAACACCGCTTTATTCCAAGAATGATACGAGAAGCTATTGAAATTAAAAAACATCCTAATTTCAATAGGGAAGATGGTTGGAATGTTCCTCCAGCTTGGGACCCTGTTATCAGGCTAATGAAACCCAAGAAGGACAAAGTCACCAGAAGACATCAAGACACAGTGAGCACATTCTGCGTAGATAGTAACACCAATAGTTGAAAAATGTTCGGGTACTTTGAGATAACTTTTAAATTCAAGACAAAGACAAATACCACCTCAGTCTGCCGTGAACATGAATCCTGTAAATAATTCGAAACGTCGGCTAGTAATTAAAATGTAGTTTCTAAATCATTCGGTTTAAATGTAAAAACAAGTGAAACCAATATAACGCGATAAAATCCGTAAACTGTAGTTTAATTTCAATGTGTAACATTCGCGTAAACCCAAGAAAATATTAAGCTTCAATAGTTCAGTGCCATATCCTTTTTGCCCCCTAAACTATTATAAGAATATCAATCCAACCACTGAACCAGAAATAAATCCCTTCATCAGAATATCCGTCATTTATTAAATAAAATCCTAAGCATTGCCTTTATCCTGGCACTTCGTAATAAAAAAGAGCAAGCCAAGTGTAATCTCTCAGGTCAGTGACATCTGCCCGTTGTCGTTTTCTTCATATACAAGACTAGTCATCAATGTATTATGTATGCCGACGATGCTACAATATTTTTCAGAAATGATGAAATACACAGTCAGGATTTTGAAATCGAGGTAAATAACAATCTCAATACTATCACAAATTGGTTAAGTGCCATTAACCTAAACATAAATATCAATAAAACAAAACTTATGCAATTTAAAAACTATAAAACAAAAACAGTACCATTGCAAGTTTATGGTAATGGCACAAAAGTTGAGGAGGTGAACCAAACTGATTTTTTGGGTGTAACAATAGACCATAACCTAAACTGGAAAGGTCACGTTGAAAGAATAAATAAAAAAATATCCAGCTACTGTTACGTTTTATCAGTATAAGTTGAAACCACGTCGACTTCTACTGCAACAGCCGCATATTTCGGTAATGTGTACCCTCTACTGTTGTATGGTGTCATATACTGAGGCAATTCAACAGACGCACCATCTACGTTCATCCTGCAGAAAAAGTGCTTGAAAACTATTTATATTTTTTTTTATTTACCCGTTTTGGCCGATCCCGTGAGTATTTCGGGAAATCCCTTCTTAGTGCACCCCTACGGTCCCCAAGGAACATACATGCCAAATTTCAGCTTCCTGCGCCTAATAGTTTTGGCTGTAGCGTGTCTGTCAGTCAGTCAGTAACGCAAGGATTTTATATATTAAGATATTGAAACGTCTAACCTACTTAGAGGGGCTGGAGGACAGCTAGACGTGGACGTGACCTATTTGTACATTAGGTTGAAGTACCAACAAAATACTGTACGATAAAAATGGCGGTATTTTGCTGTAATATTTGTTAGGCGGTAAAATATTTTTGTCGAAATAAAATATAAGTATTACTTATAACGGTTATTGTGTTAACACAAATAATCCGTAATAGCATTCATATTATTATTCAGTATGACATATGATGGACTAATTCTGATATCGTATATTTTTTGTGATATAATATAACTGTGCCCTTATTAAGTAACGATAACGGTTAAATATCAGTGGTGGTTGTTACTATGCAATAACATTAACGATAGCTGATAAATTAACCGTTACCGCATTGAGTTTGTAAGCTCTCAAGCATTTAATTTAAACACAACAGAATAATTAAACCCATTTATTTTCAGATTCGCACCAACAATCAAAACTACAAATATTACAATAGCAAAATGGGGTATATTTTGAGAGAGTCTTCCAGTTTCTTAATTAAGATCCTCCTCGTAACAGTTTCGGGGCAGGTGATAAAAGGAGGTGCGACAAAGGATGATTTGTTTTTGTCTAAAGTCTATTTTTTGGGCAACACGTAAAAAATTGCACGACACCCCGGATATAATGACCCGGTGTTTTGTCGAGTGAATTTAATTGTCCAAGGGACATTTTTTCTGACAGTATTTCGCACGTGTTTTTAAGTGGGCTCTGGGTTAATTTGGGTTAGGGATTTTTGAAATAATATTTCTTGGATGTGTCATCACTAGAGAGATAAATATTTTGTTTAATATTTAAAATGTTACGGACGGGGTAACGGGATTGGAAGGAAACACCGAATAGCACTGATGACACTTTATTCATCTTCACACACACGACACGTCGTTCGATTTTGACGCGGACAGCACCAACACTAACGTTTTTGCACTGCACTTCACTGCACTATACTTTCTGTTCACTACACTATAATTTCACTTTATTTCACTACTACTTCTTTCTTCCTTTTACGTCTTCCTTTTCTTTTCCACTTTACCACTTTTCAACTTAAACTGGCGCTCAGCGCATCTACACCGCCTTATATTCCCCTAGGAATGTTCTAGATCCACTAATTGTTGTCGATCCTCGATTGTCATTTCATTATTTAGCGGCCTCCATATTACACCATATGCGGGCGAGCACCAACAGCATCTTGAGAGTATTATCTGATACACTTGACAGTCCTTTTGTCAAACATTGGGTCAGTCTTCATGTGAACTGACGTATATATTGATTTTATTATAATGTTTATACTTATAAATTAATTTCTACTAACAAAAGTTATAAGTACTACTTACATTCTATGGATTTATTATCTGAAATAAATAAATAATAATAATAATTATTCAATGTTTTTCCATCTCCTGTCTCTTTTTAACATTTCCATTCCTTCCTGAAGTTTCTAGAATTTTCAATTTTTTACCCAAAATATTTAAATAATCTTCTTTTTAATATTTGCCAAATTTCCAAAAACATTTTCCAAATTTCATAAAAACCAAAATCCACGGACAGAACGTGAACGGCATGTGTTATCTGCACGGCCATTGCCTTGTTGTCAATGACTGGTGAATTTGGCGAACACTTGACAGAGTGTATATGTCATCGAACTAAAAACTGTCATTTCCAAATAATAAAATAGTCTTCAAACCTCTTTGCTAATTATTGTGTTTGACGACCAGCTAGTTTGTCGTGTAGACGTCAGTAGTGATGACAGCTTGATATGACACCGGCCGTCACACTTAGCTACTGTGTGTTCCAGCATGGTTCCAGCATTTATAAACATGGGCGCGGTTTCACTCGTCATGCTGAAACACATTGTATTATTTCAAAAGCAAAAATAAAAATAAGCTTATTGGCCAAGCCTTGAGTAGGTTTTTTAACTATATTTTGCTGAGTAAGATGAATTGGGAGTATCTGAAACAATTTGGCGAAATGCCAAATGATGCTGAAATGAAAAACCACCAGTACAAAAAGAACATGTACATTAAGTAAAGTTGGCAACTGGGTAAGCTTCTGAAAGTCAGCACACGTTAAATGGTTGCTTGATAAGACATTATCGAAGATCAACATTTTACAAAAGAGATAAAGGTTTAAGGATTCTTCATGCAAAAATGATACACATGTCAAAGAGTTTGCTTCGTTTTGAAATGCAATATGAAATCACGGCTAAACACTCATGAAAATACAAGGACATTTAAAGTATATGAGCAAATAGCAAGCAATGTCGTATAAAGCAAAACGTCAACCAAAACAGCTTAAGTCAATAGGTACACTGTGACGTCGCACCTCTTGGCCGGTCGTCTCCACCTCCGTACACCACATCAGGCACTCCACTTCGGGCTCCTATATATATCGTGGCACTGGAGCGCTCGCTATTTTATTCGGCTGTGCGCCGACAAGCTAAGTGCATCACTGCTTTCCTGACCAACACCGGAAGCGTATTCCCAGGATTCCCGAAGAGATACGCCGAATCATGCGACCGCGCGAAAATACGAATTTACAATTGGATACCGAAACTGGATCCGGCTGAAACGTTTACAAAAACATGAATATAATGATCGGATACCCAGGATTTTAATTTGACATTAGGCCATTTTTCATCCTGACACCAGTCGTTAGCATAAATTTAAAAAGATAAAAGGACACACATTTTCACAATAACCGTTGACGTTCTCTGCGGAGAGAATGCATAGTAGAGGATTTCCTTTTCATTCATCTTCTGTTGTATTTAAAATTCTTTTTAGTGTTGAAAAAAAATGAGAGATTGTGAGTATAAGTCAGTTTATCGTGTTATCCGAAATGGGAATTAAAAGTAAAATAATTATTTACGATTTTATTTGTTACATCAAATATTTATTAATTATCGTACCAAAAAGCTTAAAGTGATGTAGGCATATAGCTTTAGAGTCAAAAATCTGTCTACGACCATAACTTTCATCAAGAAAAAAACGATTTTCATCAAAACTTGCTCTAGAAGTTCATACATACACTAGAGAGCAAACATGAAAACGAATTACAAAAAGTAAGTTAATAAATCATATGGCTACAAAAAGCCTCCAGCAGTTGAATTCATGCCTGTTCTCCCAATTTGTGTAGGTTAAATCCTACGCAAATTGGGAACCACGTCAAAATATCTAATTTAGTGTTTTATAAATAATGTTTCACCTGACCTTTCAGGAACTTTGATATCAACCTCCAATTAAATCAAACAACCACATCGTATAAAAAGTCCTGCGATCAAAGAGGCATAAAGTTATTTCCATGTATTACAAAGCAAATACAAATTATATTAGAGTACCGTCCATTATAGAAGCACATAAAAATTTGGCCTGAGGGATGGTGTCACAGATAAAATATTTTACCTTTGTTACATCGTAAAAATTGCAAAATTCTATTTTGTTTTTTTTAGTATCCTTTATTATTCAGTTTGACGAGTTATTTTATTAGTTGTTCGACGCAAAAATGTGTATCATTTTGCGTGTGCTGCATAATAACTTTGGTATGGTGATGGTCTTTGATCTGGCTCAGCTTGTTCAGTTTTTAAATATCAAACCAACCTACCCAAACACCAAACCAACATAAACAGCAGTGTGATTCTGTAAGACGTCATTCTTAACTTCGAATCTGAATCCACTGTGAGTTTCTTGATTGGCATTCTTAAACTCGGTTGATAATTCAAATCTACACTAGCGCTACTCTTGCGAGCGTGTTTGCGAATTGAACTAAATTGACCTCGAGATTTCGACAGATAAAGTAGATGACGTAAAAAGTGGTATTCTATAAGGTAATTCTCCCGTCAGTTCGACGCTCACTTCGCACTCAAAATTTTGAACCTTATGCGAAGTGAGAGCGAATAGCGACGTGAAATGCGAGTTGTTGTTTGAATTTTACAGAATCGACGTGCTGAACAGAAATCTGTTTTACCCAATTACTGTTACATATTTTTGTTCAAAATGATAATAAAAGCACTTATTTTATCACATCATTCCTTTAAATTTTTATTGTATAGCTTCAACACGACTGAACCTATTGCAATTAATATTTACGTGTGTTTGTGTGGCTCACTGATTTTTTAATGCTAACACTAGTAGAGTCTGAGAAAAATCAAATAAGAAACCAGTTGTCTCGAACATACAGTTATATAGGAATTTTTATTTTTCAATATAGGACACAACCGAGCTGTACGTCGTTGTACGTTAGTTGAAAGTCCATCACGCCACAGTTGACGCGAGATATACTAAAAACGCTCTGTAATCAAAATCCTATTATGCTGGGCAAATGGGAGCATGGTCTAGTCAAGTAGATCATTGTCAGAGGACATTCATTCCCAACGGATAAGTCCAAAAATAAGGCTAACATTAATTTTCTGATTACATAATATAAAGGTTACACAATGCGAAGAAGGTCACGTCATTATTATACTAAACAACAGACCTATCTCATTTTCTATCTTCAAGAAATTATTTTCCAGATGTGATTATGCCTGCTAGAAAACTTAAGTAGGTGATTCTCTTAGCAACTTGCATGTTTCCTTTATTCTTGACTGTACTAACTAATTAGTAAAGACTTTATTTAAACATGAAAACCTAGACGTTAGTGCACTCTAAGACACGGATGAGATTACTGCTAAAAGCTTTTAAATGAGAAGGTTTTTCCCCTTCGGAAATTAAAATGTGGAATGCTAAGTTTGACTAAGTATAAGTTTTACAAGACGGCTAGGGACTCTGTAAATATCGTCATTAGATGATCTTAGATGAGCCATTTACATAAATGTTTATACTTATCCGGAGGGGCAAAAAGAGGTAATTATTATATTCGTGTTTTACTAGCAATATCATAAGCACGGCATAATACCACGTGTCGGGGATTTGTCACTAGATAAAGTGTAGCCGTAACAATAAATTGTGCTGGCACTTCAAAATCAATTCAAAAATTTTGGGTTCTTTAAATTGTGGCTCCAGTCCTTGTGTATAAGGTTGTTGGTGTTCTTTGTATTTGTAAAATCCCTTATACTCTATATACACTTAGTGCGTGAGTGTAGCCTTTCCTTATATAGAAGATGACAATTTTTACATTTACCTGTTATATGCGAATGTATCTGGCAGTTGCTTTGTTAACTTTTATAAATGACATGTATTTAAAACAGAATACAATTTTCTAATAGGTATACCTGTCATATACTGGAGACTAGACGAGTCAAAAATTTTCAACAGGTATAATTAGTTAATTTGCTTGTTGGAATACAATTAGTTCACATATTTTTAGGTTAAAGACGGGATATACTTACCTCTACTTTTTTTTAAGGAACATATTGGTGAGCATGAGTGAAAATAGTGTTGTCTACGCAAAATGAAACGTAGAATATGTTTATTTTCACAAAACACTGGAAGTTACAGATTTATTAGGAAATTGTGTTTTAAGTATGAAAGACTAATGGCTACACAGTTATGGTCCAGTAAACGTTGAAGATATAGTGAGAAAACAGAAACTTTGGAAGAATGAAGTTGGCGAATGTTATTTATTGTTTAGTAAAAGGAATATGTTTTGCTGATGTTTATGTTTTATAATGTATCGTAAGAGCCGACAGAGGGGCCATATTATGCAAAGAACAACACTGTAAGAGAAGGTAAACCTGAAATAAAATCTATACCAAACTGTTTGGCCAGCGTGGTATAGTAGGCCAATTCCTCATTTCTAAAAATAAGCCTAGTCCAGTAGTGGACTGTTACAGGCTGATGATAATAAATACCTTCAGCTGTTATCTTAACATTAAAAGTTATAATATATTCTGTCTTGGTCTTGTTCTTTATTTTCGTGTGTGTGGTTAATTCTGGTGTCAAACTTCATGGGCCTCCGACGTGGTTTAACAATTCTTGTCAGGAGACAAGAACCGGGACTGACCACTTTACGCTCTTGCCGAAGTACGGTAGCGCTTTGTTGGAAATACAACAACAAACGATCGCACAGGCATGTTTATATCACATGCTTGTGTCAACATTACTAAACCTTGTCGATCTGTTATAGAGGGCAACTCAAATCTACTATGAGCCCTACTGTCTCGGATACTGTCCTTCGAAGTTTTAATTATCAAACATGTGTTATTGGTAAGTGCATGTTGTAAAAGGTCTCAAAATAAGTAATTTTTCATCCGTCTAGTCATTTATTTAATAGCTTATTAGCTCAAGTACGTCGTACTATTCACAGATCATGTAGACTCAGTTTTTGTATGGTATTACATAATGATTTGAATCGTATTAAACTTTAACATATAATCATCATCATCATCGTCCTAGCGCTATCCCGTTTGCAACAAAGACTTGCACGCCTTGGAGACCGAGTCCGCTTACTGATCTAACCAGATATGACAGAATATCAACTTTTCCACAGAGCGACTGTCGTCTGACCTCCGCAACCCAAAAGGATAGCGATATTACATGGTTTAGACCAGTATCAGTTCATTTGAGGGTACTGACTCCCCGTAACGACTGTCAAAGATCTTCATGACAGCCGGGACCGACGGTTTAACGTGCTCTTCGAGGCGCGGGGCAAGCGATAATTAACAATTTAATACGCACTTAACTTCGAAAATTAATTGGTGCGTGCCGTGGATTCGAACCCAATACCCTCCGCATGGCAGTCCGTTGCTATCTCCACTAGGCTATTGATGGCTTGTGTGTTGCAAACTTTATCATTTCATCATCTCTACGTTAAATACAAATAACTTTTCTCTCACCTCATCGATATTGTAATAATTATGTATATGTACTAACGTGCTACTGAAAAATTAAGTTAGGAAATAATGACGTACCTACATACTTACTAATAGTTTTGTACTCAATCGATAGTTATAAAGTAAACATGACTACTCAGCATAATTGACTTTCTTTATAATATGTATAAGTAAGTGTCTGCTTCTACAGGAACTTTGTACCGCTAAGATGGAGATAATCAATAATAAAAAGGGCGATTGATTCCTAGTAGTCAATGTTTAATAATCACTAGTTCGGCAAGTACCCTGAAATTATATACATACTATTATAATACAGTATTATTTTGTCCTACTGGTCCAGGACCAGGTAATGAAATTTCCCAAATTCAGTAATTAATTCTTTCTTCCTTAGAATTCTGTTTAGGCTATAGCTTAAAATGAGGTTATTGGGTGAATGAGCAAGTTACCAAAAATCAATAATTCACCCGTGTAAGTGGTTTCTAGAGGTACTTTACTACCGTTCAGATTCTTGGCCGTGGCAACTTAAGTAGTGCAAAGGAGCAAAACAGCGTAGCAAAGAAGTGCAATAACAATTTAAGCGTTCTTTTGTTATTTAAGATGCAACATTTACACTGTCTGTTACACTATGACTATAATGCTGCGACAAGTGTTGAATTAAATGTAAAGAAACCTTGTTTCTAACAAGCTCTTAAAATAGTACAAAATACTAGTTAATACGGACTAAAAGAGCCTAAACTTGATGGGATCGTGTCGTTTTATTGCGGAGTTTCTTTGGCCACCTACTAACTTCATCATCAGATCAGCTCGATGGCTTCGTAATATTGCAGAGCCATATACATGTTCAAAAATTTCAGTTCTTTTGTACGAGAAAACTATAATTTTAGCCTTCACTTTTTGTCATCATTCTAACTAACTACAATCTTTACCTCATTAAAATAGGGAAATCTATCTTCCTTAGTGATATATTTTAAACAAGATTTAGGAGACCTACACGGTTGAATATCAAAGTGCAAATCATCAAAACAGGTCCTTAAATACTCTTGCAAATCACCAATATAAGTAGGGGTATCTAACTCTATATATGCATGTAAATGATAACTTACTCTTGTAGAAGACCGAGATTCTTCAAGTGCAATACAAAATGAAGAAACTCCACTAAACCAATCCAGCAAATCTTGACGACAGCTTTCATAGTACTCTCTCAATTCAACAGTAACAAAAAAGTGCACACCCGGAGTCTTACGCGACTTAATCGTCAATGACTTAGAATTTTCAGCATCTGGCGTATTTATGCTTAGCCCGGACGCGCCGGTAGGTTGTTCTAGACCGGCGCGTCGCGACATGTGGCGACCGCATGGCTCCCTGGGCGACCCCGCCGCCATGACGGTGACGTATACGACCTCCCGCTGAGATACTCAACTCGGCCAGTACGTATGTTGAAACCAAAATATCTATTTACGATTAATGGATTATCGTGGGCAAGCCCTTCAGTTAACCATTTACACACATCCAAAAATTTCCGTTTCTTACTTAGTGTCCATCTATCATTAACACAAGAAAACACTTCTAACATATAATTAGGATCAAATCCACTTAACACAGTAAACACTGCAAACAATAATCTGTCTTTATAGTCTATTCTACCACAAAATATTTGAATTTTCATTAAAGAAGGCACATTCATATGACCCACATCAGCTATGAAATCTATCCAAGGCTGCTGGCGAGAAGGGCGACGAGACGTCATTACCTGTGAGGAAGGGAATTTTTTTGATTGAAACACAAATATCACACACAAAACAATTTATTCTTTAAAATGAGCATTAATATTACGAGTAGTAAACGTATAAGTAGCATAAACATGAACAGTACATGTTAAAACATAATGCCAATAACGATGCTGATCGGTCTTTAAAGGAAGCGATGACAAAGGCACATCAAACCCAACACATATACGCTGAGCAGTCTCATCAGGGGACTTCATAGCATGCAATTGTTCATCCAAAGTACCAGAAACAAAATCACGGGCTGTCATAATTCTCTCTTTACATCTAGGATAATAAGTCCACACATGACTCATACCACTTCGCAATCGCTTCCTTTTACAAAATTCATACGTATCAGTCAATAAAGGAATACCAAAACTAGCATGATCACTTTGACACATAAACAAAATATTACAAGAATCAGCCGAAAACAAGGGATCAGGTGCCTGTCCTAAAGGCATACCATCAATAACCTTAAGATTACCCGTTACAAAATATCGATTTAACTCAAAATTAGTGAATACAAACTTAAGCTTATTTAAAATAAAATGGCCATATGCAAATTGAAAATAAGGAGACAAAGAATCCTCAAGAAACATTTTCTTATCTCCAAAAGTAAACGAGGCCCACTTATCATCGAAATGACCCGCCCCAAATTCCCACCCATTAGAAACATTAAATGACTTCTTAGTTGTATACTTTAAAATAGGACGTAACTTAGGCCAATAACAAATATTACTGCGACGCGGGCGGTGTAATCGGCGTCGACGTGATGGCATTACTGAACGAAACCGCCTCCGACTCATCATCCGATAACTCAATTTCAACCATCTCCGAGAGCCCGTCAACATTCTCCTCTTCCTTCGGTAAACACGCCCGTAAAGCCTCCCAAAACGGTTCCGGAGCACTAACAAACAATAAACGACTCTTTAATGCATCATCCATACAATTAATGTAATATTGCAGAGCCATATACATGTTCAAAAATTTCAGTTCTTTTGTACGAGAAAACTATAATTTTAGCCTTCACTTTTTGTCATCATTCTAACTGACTACAATCTTTACCACCGAAATAAGACCTCTATAATCTCATAACAAAAAATTTACACAGTAATGACATAATTATTACGCATTTTTTTACGACAACGACCCGTTAATAGCTTCTTTCATTCATCTTTTTAATTAATTTACTTTTTATGTTAAGAAAAATAATGTCCTTAAATTTAATGGGTATTTTTTTCAAATTTCATGGTTAAGACGACTGTCGGTTGAGGCACATTAAAACTTTTAGGGGTCTTGCAAAAATTATCTTGAGATTTCAACCCGAATGAAGTTCGGCGATGGAAAGTTCTCGAAAAAAGTTTTGCTGGGTAATATTAATTGAGTAAATTAAAACTACAGTTAAGGCTCCACTGTAGCCACGGAGTCACCTGGTCCACCAGACGATGGAGAAGGAACGTCTCTGAAGCGTCTCTGGTCCAGGTCTTGCTGGCGCTGATTCCTGGTACGCACTCCTTCAGTTTCTTCTTTCGGCATAACCGGCATAATTTATCCCACTTCTGACACCAATTTGTTACGAGCTGGGGTTCGGTGATAAATTAACAGTGAGTGAAGCAAGTGAGGTATGTCAGGATCGTTGCAAATGGCGTCCCGTAGTCTCTGCCTACCCCTCCGGGAAACAGGCGTGAGTCTATGTATGTAAATTAAAACTGCTGGCGCAGAACCTAAGTGATCCTTTCACTTTCAACTTATTATACGATTGAAAAGTTTAGCTGTTTTCCTTTACCAATTTTTTGGTTGCGAATTTGGTTTTGTAAAAAGCTACAGAAAAAAATATTCCTTAAAGAAAATATAAAGTATTTCTTACTTTGAAATATATTCTGCAAAAATTAGTTGTGAAACTGCTAAGATAGTAAAACCACAGGCTCATTTTTGATGTCGTGATGGCAGTTTTCAGGATTGGCGTTTTCTGCCTTTTAAGATTACTCTCATGAAGGATGGTGATATCGACAATCAATTAGATTAGACTATCACTATTATACTTGCCTTATTTATGTCGATAAACTGATCCCAACACATTAAGCATGAGAATTTTTGGGAAATAGTTCTGGCGATGAAAGGATTACATTTTAAGGAAAGATGCTTATGGATGATCCTTGCAAAGAAGGACAAACAGACACACCATGGCACGTATAATATTAGTGTGCATTATAATTATCGTTGTTATAAAGATACTTCAATAGGGATTTATATAACAAATCATGGAAGTATTTTGTGTACACTCATATATTCAAAATAATACCAAACATAAAGTATATCGCAGTTAGGTCAATGAAATAACCTGAGAAGCAGAATAGCAAGGCAATATAACCTTTCACAGATAGAATTGCATTGAAATTTCCGAGGTGTCCGACATGAATCAGCATTGACTTGACAGTGTAGATTTCAGCATCTACTAAAACCCGAATCAAAAGCTTAAGCCTGACTGACGATTTTCGAAGTACCGATAGACACAAATTCAAATAGAACTAACAAATTTTAGTTCGCTTTTAAACAATCGATTGAAGAAAAAGCAGTGGTCACGTAAAAGAAGTTTTGAGTTTTTAAAGGATTGTATAGTTTTTAATCGACTTCAAACAAAAGAAAAGGAGGAGTTTCTCAATTCGGCCGGTATATATATTTTTTTCGATGTATGTACATCGATTTCGCCGAGGTTTTATAACCGATTTCCGTGATTCTTTTTTTGTTTGATGCCGAATAGGTTCGAATTGGTCCTATAAAAAATTGATTCATGTAGGCCCAAGAGTTTTTATTTTATGAGCATTTGTTTATTTACTTTCACCTATGTCTGAAATATATATAATACTAGAAGACGCCAGCAGCTACGTCTGCATTTTTTTAAATTTACCTGTTTTGGCCGATCCCGTGGGAATTTCGGGAAATCCCTTCTTAGTGCACCCCTACGGTCTCCAAGGAACATACAAGCTAAATTTCAGCTTCCTGCGCCCAATAGTTTCGGCTGTAGCGTGTCTGTCAGTCAGTCAGTAACGCAAGGATTTTATATATTAAGATTGTGACGGACGGTGTCATGTCAAACTATCATCACTAATCTTGATCACTACGGTCATCGATATATATTATGTATGACTACGGTCATCAAGGACTACTGACGTCTACACGACAAACTGGCCGGTCGTCAAACATAATAATTAGCAAAAAGATTTGAAGACTATTTCATTATTTCAACAAGACGATGGCCGTATGGATAATACATCCGTTTTACGTTCTGAAGGCGTGGGTTCAAATATAATAGTCCAGTCATAACAGTTATGTGGATTTTGGTTTTTATAAAATTTGGAAAATGTTTATTTATATTTGGCAAATATAAAAAAAATATTATACCGAGTCTAGAATTATACTGTTCAAGAGTATCTTGACGTATACGTGATTTCATTTAAGCTTTCCTGGCCAACAAACGTTTTTCAGGATCTTTAATAGTCTCACAAGAACGTGAAACTGTGTCCCGAAGAGCATTTTTACAGAGACGACTACTTTCATCCGATCCCGTTTCTTGAGATCTATATTTTTAAGGCGTGCAGCACCTTTTGTAGGTCTACCCATAACTAGTTGACAATACAACAATACACTAAAAAGTATTAAATAAAAATAACTACGTTAAAAACAAACGACTGCAAAAACGAAAAGGTGAAAATAATAAAGATTTAATATTAATTAAATACTACCTATTATTTATATGTGCTATTTACTAGTTGGTCTGAAGTCGTTAACGTAGTTATTTTTATATACAACTATAGCCTAGTAGAGAGACGAGACTGCTACGTAGAGGATCAAGGGTCCGAATCCGAATCCACGAACGGGGGATGGGTCATGCAAGTATCTTCAGAGGTGGTTAATAATTATGATTCTTTTAAGTGAAAGGATGTTAACAGTAAATCAGAATATTTTTTGTGTATATTTATTTTTTTTTAAAGAGGGAAGGAATTTAGTCTAATGTCTGCAATCACAATAACTCACATGCTAAAGATAATAAGTAATTATTCTAAAACACGGACCTATAAAATAAATCAAGTGCCGTGTGGTTGACGGCATAGAATACAAGTGTCACCACCCCCTATCTTCCCATGGGTGTCGTAAGAGGCGACTAAGGGATAACACTCAAACTCAAAATCATTTATTCATTTAGGCCACAAAGTGACTCTTATGAACCTCAAAAGTTAAAGATAATTACTAGATGATTCTACATTTACATTTACTGCCACATTCGCAATGCAATAGGTAGAACCACGAGAAAGAACGGGCAATAAAACTCGTGGCCACTCTTTTTAACTGCCAGTATAATGGTTTTACATGTTATATTTGTAAGGAGCTGCAACTGTTTCACACTGTGAGTTATCTACTATTGCAAAAGTTAATAGTTATTGATATCATACTCAAGCAATAAATTATGTTCATTTAGTAAGCCTCCCAAAGTGAATAATTATGGTGAAACAGGAGCATCCACTTACGTCTTTTGATGTAAGCAACTCGCGAACATGACTGTTCTGATCTATGGTGGAACAGTTTGTTCCGAAAAGTAATGGTATATGAACCTGCAGCAATTTACAATCTATTAGTGAGCAGTTCATGACCACGAGTTACCCTCACCTTACAAATCCGATAAATTATAATAAAAAGCAAATACACGATGCAAATACCATCATTGCGTAGAGACGGAAAACTCAACATCAAACCCTATACGACTGCCTCGTTGGTCTCGTGGCATAAATGTGCGCGTGGGATCGGGTGGTCCCGGGTTTGATTCCTGGGTCGGGCAGTGTTATTGGGTTTTTCTTTCACGAAATTCTCAGCAGCAGCACGGAGTCTGGAAATGTGCCCGGTACGGCAATAGGCTCGCCCCTTATTACGTGGGACTAAAGTATATCTGGTGAAAAGTGGGTGGAGAAATACACCTCTGCCTACCCCTTCGGGAATAAAAGGCGTGACGATATGTATGTATGTATGTAAACCCAAACAGGGTTTTCGCAGTAAAATTATTTTAAACAGCAGCACACATTTCCATAATGAGAAGCAACAGATATTGTTACGCGTCAAAAACAGGTGCCCGTTTTCATTTCGTGTCTCCGAAACGATAATTTGCAGCTGTTGGTAGCTAATTACTAAAATTTCGAAGAGTCTGTAAATTCAAAATATTGAGATTTGTTTGAGTATGACGATTTAACTGTTAATGAGTGGAAGCTGATAAGTGAATGATGGATATAGTTAAGTGTACTGAAATAGTAAATGCTATAATAATCCTAGGCAGGGGCAGAGCTACAATTTTTGGTCTATTTATTAATATAAGATGCGAGAAACGTGTATCGAATGTTGGTAAGCAATATTGTTTCTTGATGTCCTCTTTGAAATAAAGTGTTACTGTAGCAAAAATCCTCGAACAGTATCTTCTAGACAGGTCATGCTCTGCTCCCATCGCAAGAGGCAACGAACGAATTTACGCTGCAAGCATCACATTTTTTTCAACATTCCAGCAATTCTGCTTTCTGGTATAATTATTGTATATTGTAAAGAATATTGATGTTTTCATTTTGGATAAATCAAATAATACCTACTACTAGATAAGGAAAACAGCCTCATCGGTTCAAAAGAAATTAATCTACTTTTAATTCGCATAAAATATTATATGCAGTTTTTTGATACTGCTTGCCATCTAATATAATGAATCTAAGGTTAAACATTAGATTCTTTATATTAGGACTTTGCAGAGATATTAAACAAAAGTTTTGTAATGGTGTTTCTATATTATGATGTATTTTAAACATGTGGTGTTCGCTTCATACTTCAGTAGTTATCGAAAGACTAGATGCATTTTTATATTACTCGTTTGGTCTTTTTTATCATTATCATTAAATTAAATTTACTTATAATTATGATTATCATAATTCATAATATTATTTAATAAACTCTATTTTTTATTTATATTTTGCCTCATTTTATATATTTTATAGACATTTTTAATATTATATTTTGACAAATGTACACTGCGACTGTCGTGTAATAGTGTAGGGTCGAGCAAAAAAACGATTTCTCTGGCAAAATTTGTCCAATAGAAGCTCGAGTTGACAATGTATTTTCAAGAAATATGAAAATTCTCACTGCATGACATCAAAATTGCTTGACTTCTATTTCATTCTTTAAATTATTTAACGCAGATTTGAACAAATAATTCAGCATAAGCGTAAAGAAGACGCCAACGGACCGCTCCGCAGAACGTTTAACACAGGGTGCACTACTGACCTTTCGAAGTTATATCTATATGGATATTCAATTACTTTTAAAACTATCGTTTACTGAACGACCAAGAAAGACATCGCGAAGAGACAGAATGCCTAAACATTCTTCACAATAATCATCGTCCTACCGTTATCCCAGTTGCATCCAAAAAAAATGATCACAATATTCTTGGAATACGTAAAGGCTGTCAATCCCGATATCCCGGCTGACATTATTATTTTGTACAACAAAATATATACAAGAAATGAATGTAAACTTTTTACGAGAGATTAATTCAGTAAGTCAAGCCCCAATCCGTCTCAATTTGGATAATCTTAAAACATTGAATTGAACGCTGATGAATTATTAACTTGTAAATTTATTTTGGCAAAGTAAACCCATCAAACGAGTTTTGCAGAGATTGTGCTGTTTCAAAGTAATCATTACTTCCTGTCAATGGTATTTTGTTAATTGAAATGAACAGTTTTATTGATGATGTACGTATTTCACTGAATCATCATCATCCCTTTTAACTGTCCCACTGCTGGGCACGGGCGTCTTCTCACTATGAGAAGAATAAGGCCATAGTCCACCACTCTGGCCAAGTGCGGGTTGGCAGACTTCACATATCTTTCGAGAACATTATGGAGAACTCTCAGACATGCAGGTTTCCTCACCATGTTTTCCTTCACCGTTTAGCAAGCGATAATTAGCAATTTAATACGCACTTAACTTTGAAAAGTCATTGGTGCGAGCCGAGGATTCGAACCTGAGACCCTTTGCGTAGCAGTCCTTCGGTTTCTCCACTCGGCTATTTCACTTTTTTCCCTGAATGTTCTCCATCAATATTCTACCATTTTAATGTGGAACTTGTATCATTCTAATATTCGACTGTACTCAAAATCTTTGTTTTTTTTTAACTTGGCCAAATGTACACACTAATATGTCAAGTCATAGAGTAACTATAGTTAATATTTTTGATCTACGCCACTATTATAAAGCTGAAGATTTCATCTATTTGTGAGTTGAACGTGCTAATGTCATGAACTACCGTTTTGAAACTTCTGTAAGATAACTGTATCAAGGAATTTAAAACGCATGTGACGTATGTTCGATACCTACCGCCTGCGTCACAATACCGTCCATACGCTCGGCCAATCAGAGAAGGCCATCGTCCGCGCTCGCGAAGCCTGACCAAATATGGTCATGTAACGGACACCAACCCTGATGGAGGGCCGGTATATAAAGGGGCCGACAGAGAGGCCGGCACCGCTAATCTATACTGACTGCTACCGCTAGTCTATCCGTATACATTGTACGTGTATCCTGATTCCCAGCTGTGGGTGAGTTACTACATTTACTGCACTAGCGTGCTGCCCATCTCTCCACCTGCTAGCTGAGGCCGGCTGACGCCGCCTGCCTGACTCTATTGGTTGTGGCTTCCCTAATGCTGCTTTCCTTCAGGTTTCAGGTCTACCTTGGAAGCTCCGGGCTACGCTACCTAGACCGCTACACTGGCCCTGCCCTGCTCATCGCACTCAGACCGCCGGCGCCTGCCAGCTGAGCGGCCTGCGAGGATCTGCCCTTTACGCGCAGCCCTTCGAGCAACCTGCCCTGCACACCACCGGAGGGAACAGCGTGGGAGACTGCAGCCCTTAGTGTTCAGGCCAGTGTCGTGTTGTTGGTCGGTCATACTCGTGGCAAGGGAAGTGAGACAATACTCGGCAATCAACGCACCTAGAACATCTACTGCGTTTTAATACCAGAACCCGTTACACGCAATAATAACGTTGTGAAAGCATGATAGCTCAAAGCATTGCATCAAGCGCAAAGTAAGTCATTAATGCACGAGTGTTATGTTGGTGCCCGCGAGGGCACTAAATGAACTATAGTGCCTTAATTACTCACTTTAGCGAGGTGCGTAATCTACTTTTCTTTCAACTACCAATCTTCCTTCCATGATAAAATATATTTTTTTTTATTTTATAGTCTCACGCCTGTATCCCCGAAGGGGTAGGCAGAGGTGTAATATTACACCCACATTTCGCCATGTATTTTTTTAGGTCCCACGTAATAGGGGGCGAGCCTATTGCCGTACCGGGCACATTACCAGACTCCGTACTGCTACTGAGAATTTCCTTACGGAAAAACCCAATAACACTTTGCTCGACCCGGGAATCGAACCCGAGACCTCACAATCCTACGCGCACATTTATGCCGCGAGACCAACGAGGCAGTCAGAGTGATAAAATATACCTACTCAAAATAAAAACTTAAGTTAATGAAAACAAAGTTTTATTAAACAAACATTTAAAACTTACAATAATTAAATGTGCAGATATTAAAAGTGAAATTAGTTCTTTTATTTGGAACATTAATTACACTATTAGTTTGATTTATTTGTGAATAAAATTTGTTTCTGCTGATGGTTTGTTTTGTGCATTCTCCATTCTGGTAATTTAAGAAAAACCGCTTGGTATTTGTAGAACTTGGACGTAGCGCCATGTATTTCTGCACTATGTTTAAGAATTCGTCACGTATTACAAATTGACGGTTTTTCTTTGTTTTCGTGTTCGTCAGTTTGATTAACAGCGTTTGTTTATGTGTTTCGATGTCGTCAATGGTGATGTTCGTAAATTCAGAGCTTCTGCAAGCACTGCTTATGCTGAAAATTAGAGCAACCTGTAAAAATAATTAAAATTCGACGTTCATCATATCAGCCAAACGACGTCCACTGCTGGACATAGGCCTCCCCCAAGGATCTCCACACTGACCGGTCTTGAGCCACCCGCATCCAACGGCCTCCCGCGATCTTGACGAGATCGACGGTCCACCTTGCGGGGGGCCTACCTCTGCTGCGTCGTCCGGTACGTGGCTGCCACTCCAGAACCTTTCTGCCCCAACGGCCATCGGTTCTTCGAGCTATGTGCCCTGGCACTGCCACTTCAGCTTGGCTATCCAGAGAGCTATGTCGGCGACTTTGGTTCTACTGCGGATCTCCTCATGTCTGATTCGATCTCGCAGGGAAACTCCAAGCATAGCTCTCTCCATCGCCCTCTGAGAGCCTTCTGATAAGGCCCATAGTGAGCGACCACGTCTCTGATCCGTAACTCATCACTGGCAACACAAACTGGTTACAAGTCTTTAAATGTTTTGAAACTAAACTACAGTTTACGGATTTTATCGCGTTATATTGGTTTCACTGGTTATTTGTTATTACATTTAAACCGAAAGATCTAGAAACTACATTTTTATTACTAGCCGACGTTTCTTCGTTCTTTAAATGTTCCTCAAAGGTGTAGTATAAAGCACTGTTTTGCAGTCGGGTGAAAGTTCCATTCCTGCCTCGGGAGTATTGTGGCCCTAGGCTGCGCCTTCGGGCCACAAACTGCTCTCTCGCTAGTAATCGGTTCCTTTCCTCCCTCGGTGAACAATGTACTATTGTATCAGATTTCATCATCTCAACACACTGAATAAAGAAAACCAAAATGTGAAATTGGAGCTTGCCTTTTAATATACATACCTACTCTATTCTTTTAACTATCTATTGAAATGGTCCAGCGGTAGTCTGGTTAACACTGGATCATCAGATGTAGGACTCGATACCCGATTAGAAAGTACTCTTATGTTAGCTCACACACTTGTATCATATCCTGCTGAGTTAGTGGTTAGTCTCCGTTGTACATCGGCCTATTGGTCTAGTGGTACCTAACCCTGACTACTAAGACGAAATTTATGGGTTCGATTACCACCCAGGAGAAATGTTTGTGCGATGAGCAAATTACCATAACTATAATACTCGTATGTGTATAAAAGCAGTATTTATATATTTTCAAATTCAAATATTTTTATTTCAAGTTGGTAATTTGCATACTCCTTTGAAGCGTCACTGACTCTAGTTGCCGGTTCGAAAAGGTAGGGTCCAGGGAGAAGACTCCGGCAAGAAACTCCTCTTGACAATCTTATAAAATATTTGGTTTGTTACAATTTTGTTTTAAGAGTTACAATATCTTGTCAAGAAAAAGCGAGCAGGAAAAAAACTTTATTCTTCCATACTTCTTTCATAAATAAACTATGATATTAGTTTATTTATGGAAGTAGTTAGAGTAGGTTAATTATTTAGAAAATGGTAAGGTTAGGTTAGGTTAGAACTGTGACCTCTTACGACCCAGACCAGACCCAGAAACGACTTGCATTAATATAAAAAGAGATTGTTTTTAGTAGGTTGCCCGGAACTGAACTATTTAGATTAGGATAATTATTGATTTTGCGTAAAAACTGTTATTCCAACTGAAATATTTGACTAAATAAAAAATGTTAAAAGTACTAGTTGGTAAACAAGTTATAGTTTAAACGTTCATTTCCCAAACATTAGGTTTGCGTTACAAATTTTTGTGAATAGATTTTTTGCTAAGTAATAATTTGGCAAATGAAATTACGCGAAACATTTTTTGGGAAGTGAAAATTTGATCTGAAGATCTTTCGTGCAGTAGACTCTGAAGCAGATTGTTTAACATTGCAGAGAGATATTGATGCCGTACTCGAATGGAGCGTAAAAAACAAAATGTCATTTAATCCTAGCAAATGTTATGTCATGAGTTTTAGACGAGCACGACAACCAATTTCATTTAGCTATAAAATAAATAATGCAATCGTAACCAGAACACTCTGCATAAAAGATCTGGGTGTCATGTTCGATCGAAGACTCACGTTCCATGATCATATAGTGACGGTTGCAAGGGACTTATATAAACGTTGAGGCTTTATTCTTCGTAACATGAACGATTTCAGTAGCACTAATGTTATGAAATTAGTCTTTGGGGCGCTTGTACGTAGCAAGTCGGAGTCCAGTTCCTGTGTCTGGAATCCATACGAAAAAAAGTACATCTTGATGATGGAAAAGGTTCAAAAAGCCTTTCTACGGTATTTATATAAACGATCACATGGTAACTACCCATTTATGTACCCTACAAAATTTTTACTGGGCTGCCTAGGATATAATTCGCTTGAGGTCAGACGAAATCACGACCAGATAATAACCATGTGTAAAGTTATACGTGGAAAAACAGACACGGCAAAGTTACATGAGGAACTGTGTCAACTTTTTGCTCCGCTAAACTATAGCCGAACCAGAAGACATAGGACATTTGCGGTGCCCATGTCCCGCACTGTAGTACAAGCGCAATCACCTGTGCCTCGTACACTTTCTGCTCTCAATGCTCTGTTGGTCACCAAACCTGAATGTGATGTGTTTGCGGACGAATGGAAGGAAATTATGTCAGTGTGTCTGGAGTACTGTTAGACGAGTGTATGAACGAATTTATTAAAATAAGTTAAATTTTTGTTATTTTTTTGTCTTTTTCCAAATTTTATAATTTTATGTTAATATTTTGAGTTTTATGTATTTTGTATGTGTTAACCTTAAGTTGTTATGTCTGTGTTCATTTAATGTAATTGGCGAATGCCGTTTTATTTGAAGTAAATAAATAAATAAATAAATCCGTGGGAGTTTCGGAGTTCAGACGGCAGTTGCTCTTGGGAAAAGCTAATATTCTGTCATATTTCGTAAGACCAGTAAGCGGGCCCTCGGCTCTAAGCAAAATCTTGGATGCTGCTAGATTAACGCTAAAACGCTGATTATGACTAATAAATAGATTACCTTTTTAACATAAATAAAATATTAGCCACATATTTATATGTTCAGTTGAAGTTCTTTCAAAGAAATCTTCTTTACTTTCTATTTCATTAACTTTAAAGATCTGTAGCCACTGCATCCCTTTCACTCATAGGGAAACAAAAAGCGATAGCAACCGAAGGTCATTGCCAACATTCAGCACGTTAATCTATGCACTAAATTATAGCTTTACGACACACACGTCTGGATATTTTCTACCACGTCTGCTTTACGTCACACTATATACGTGTAATCAAGTCGTAAACGTCGGTTTTACTTACAGATTTACATAACACAGTCATTGGCTTAAAAAGCTCAATACAGTTTATCGGCAAACATGACTTATCCTTCAAAGTTTAAGGTGCGTTTATGTAACTATGATGCTACTGCTACACCTGCGTTAGCGTTAGCGTTAATGGCAATGGCCAACAACGCGTTAATAATTCCCCTTGATAATTTCACATCTACGTAGCGCCTAAATTAACGCGCTAATTGACGCGTTAATCAATCAATCAATCAAACATTTTATTTCGCGTGGCATAGACGCATAGATATAGTTATTATTTTTAATTATATAGTTAAGACGCAGGTGCAGCAGGAGCATAAATACTTTTCTTATTCACACATAAAACTATTGAAATGTTTAAGATGAGTATTTTATTGTAAAACAATGTTTACTGCAGTACTCTCGTCTGATAATACTTCCTCATGATATGGTTACGTACATTTTAGAATGCATGGATTGGAAAATAGAAATGGGATAAAATAACCTTGCTAGTCCAAAATTAATGTAATTATAAATCATGTTCCAACTTGGAGGACATACGGACCCAACGATGATTTCTTTTATCAATAATACCCACTCCAGTCAGCTTCAGTCTGAACTCATAACAATTAAACGTGAACAATGAAAAAGTCTGTTATCCTAAAAAATTACTTCCTAAAATTATTTTTTATTGAATTACTGGTATTCTCATTAATTTTGAAGTCTGTCGTGACGGTTACAAGTACCAAGACTAATAAAAATCAACTGCTGAATAAGACATCATTCCTTTGTCTTATTTGACGCTTGAATGGACTGGCCTTTAATAATGAAACGTAATGAGGCATTTCAGGATAAAGAATATGTTTGGCAAGACATTGCTTTAGTGGGATGACTGCACGGATAAATAAAATAGAGTAATATTGAAATCAAACATGACCGTCACTGGAATCTTAGAATTGTATTTTAATACATAGAAGTTTCTTAGTGAGTGTTCAACATAACATTTGTATGGATTGTGCAGGTATACTTGTGGATGAAATGTGTACAAGTACCAGAAGTTTCGTTAACTGCAAACTTTATATCTTTAATTTGAAATGAAATTAATAGAAAATACTTAATTTCGTGCACGTATTTTTTTCTAGTAGCAATGGGTAGAAATATTTAAAAAAAATCATACCTCTTTATCTTTTTAATATATAAAATCCTTGCGTTACTGACTGACTGACAGACACGCTACAGCCGAAACTATTGGGCGCAGGAAGCTGAAATTTGGCATGTATGTTCCTTGGGGACCGTAGGGTGCATTTAGAAGGGATTTCCCGAAATTTCCACGAAATCGGTCAAAACGGGTAAATTAAAAAAAAATGCAAGCGTAGCTGCTGGCGTCCTCTAGTTATATTATATGGCAGAGGTGTGTGGGCAAGCCGGTTGCGGCAGACCTCGTAAGATGTTCGTCGACCAAATTGGGCACGTCTTGAAAAACGGAAAAGACCGAAGCTCCCGCATCCGGCAAGCATGTATGAAAAGCGTAATGAATGTAGAGGAAGCGCGTGAGGTTTGCAAGGATAGAAGCAAGTGGCAATCTGTTGTCTATGCCTATCCCGACGGGAAAAAGGCGTGAGCATATGTATGTATGTATGTTATTATATATATTGTCAAAAATATAATGCACCATTAGATAATGAGGCCTAATAAGCATAATTGACAATATATTATTAGATTAAGACGTTTTGAAAATCCCCTTCAGAGAAGTTTGTTCTTATTTATCGATACATTTTCACCATTTATTTTCTTTGCAAAATAAAGTTATCTCCATCAAAATAACATAGTAAGTAGATTTCATCAACATGTTCCTATTAACGGCGCGTGTTATTGACGAAAACAATTTCACTACAATTTGAAATATTTAATTTTGAAGGAAAATTCTTGGTACATCATGAAACTCGATAATTTCATTAAAACTCTTCCGATATTACAGCTTCCCAATTAATCAGGCCTAGACCACTCAACCCAATAAATAAACGGGTGATCTAAATAATATATTATGGTGAGTGAAATTTTTCCTTTGGGGTAGTATTCGAGTATACTTGGAGTTTCTAGTACTAGTTGATCGCGGAAGTGCTACCCTCTCGCAATGTTTTTTATTAGATAATAATATCTGCTCTAAAAATAAATTCCGTATCACAGACGACTTAACAAACATCTAATCACCGGGCATAAATAAGGAATAATTGAAAATTTATAAACACAGTTTTATACGCATTGGGTATATATTTTATAAATAAACTAGCTGACCCAGCGAACTCCGTATCGCCTTTTTAAGAGTTTTTATTTAATTTCTTTTTTCCAAACCCCTTTTCCAAAGTTATCATTGACTTAGCGCTTAATCTCTTATCATTTCAGAGTCTATTAATGATGAACAAACGAACATAGATTATTATATAATATTGAATTCCCCATTCCTTATAATATCGGAGACGATACCAATATCGACTTTAAAAAAATCCCATCCGCCATCTTTGATTTCCTATCCGCCATCTTTGATCACAAAATAGATATTGTATTTGTATTCTCCATCCCTTAAATAATCAGAGGTGATACCCATATTGATTTTTAAAATTTTCCTATCCACCACCTTTGATTTCCCATCCACCATCTTGAATCACGAAACAGATATTGTATTTTGGATTCCCCATCCCTTTAACATCGCAGACGATAGCAATATTGATTTTTTTTTAATTTCCTATCCGCCATCTTTGATCACGAAATAGATGATGTTTTTGAATTTCCCATTCCTTAAAATATCGGAGACGATACCCATATCGACTTTAAAAAAATCCCGTCCGCCATCTTTGATTTCCTATCCGCCATCTTGAATCGCTAAACAGATGTTGTATTTGGATTCCCCATCCCTTTTAACATTGCAGACGATACCAATATTGTTTTTTTTTAATTTTCCCATCCGCCATCTTTGATTTCCTATGCGCTATCTTTGATCACGAAATAGATGTCGTATTTGGATTCCTCATACCTTTTAACATCGCAGACAGATAGGTAATATATTTATTGAAATTTTCACATCCCCCACCTTTGATTTCCCATCCGCCATCTTTGATCACGAAGTAGACGTTGTATTTTGATTTTCCACCCCTTAAAATATCGAAGGCGATACCCATATTGATTTTTAACATTCTCTCATCCGCCATCTTTGATTTCCCGTCCGCCATCTTGGATCACTAAATAAATTTCATATCATTAATCAGCGTCCCGGAAATCTCGAAAACGATACCCATATAGATTGTATCCTATTCGTTTAGCCTTTTTTGCCTTTGACCGAACCATCCCTCTTCTCGTTTGACCATTCTATTATTTTTGTCTGGCCCCTAAAAGTTGTGGTTTGTAATTTTATATAGCCTATAGCCCTTCGGAATTATTGGGCTATCATAGGCAATAACAATTTTTAAAATCCGACTGCTAGTTCCTGAGATTAGCCGACGTTATCTTTTAGCCTTTTGCCCGGCCCCAAAGGGTCAAAGCTTTATATTATATAGCCTTCCGGAATAACTGGGCTATTGTATCCAAAAAGAATTTTTCAGATCCGACCGGTGGTTCCTGAGATTAGCGCGTTCAAACAAACAAACAAACTCTTCCGCTTTATTATGTTAGTATAGATAGATGTAAGAGCAAAATATGTTTATTGTGGGTTATCCTTGGAAGATAGACATAAACCATCGCGGACTTTTTTGTAGATTTATTAAAAAGGTCAATCCCACCATACATTGTGTCGAACTAATATCGTCGTAATATCGTCAGTTTGCACAAAACCTAAACTTATTATACATTAAAACCTTCCTCAGGGATCAGTTTCGATGTTGTTGAAAACCGTATAAAAATGTGTCAAGTACTTTTTGAGTTTTAAGCGAACGGACAGACAGACACCGCGGCGGGGGACTTTGTTTTATAATATGTATAGATAAGTATTCAGACTTGCTACTACAATTTGTTACACAAAGTGTTGTCCCATGTGCGGATGGAAACCACATCCCTAATTGTGGTACTACAGTAAGTCACTACGCAATCAATTCATCACACTTTGAGTGAGAACTCCGGTGGCCCAATCAACCTCCCCTCTCCAGACATAATTATTCCTACTCTCTCCCTTACCTTCCTGTGCCTCTAGTTAGGTAGTTCGATGTTTTAATTATGCTAAAACTAACAAAACATAGCGACGTAAGAGCCGCACTTCTTGCTAACACCTAGTGGCAGTAATGTGGCTGTATCGTCTACTGGTAAAAAAGGCAAATTAATACCATAATAATCATTGAAATATATAAATCTCCTGCGTTACTTATTATAAATCCGTGTACTTATTTTACATCCGTGAACATGGCGCTTGCAACAGTGCCAATATATCGGTTACTCCAAACAAAGGTACGTTGTATATATATACACCGTGCTATATATTTATTTAAATTGTCTTTCGGGATAGATCACGAAAGACAATTTAAAATAAGTTTATATGACCACGAAAGTTCAAATTCCTCTTGCGTTACTGACTGACTGACAAAGCATAACCGAAATTACTTCGTATAAGAAGCTGAAATTAGCATGTTTTTTACTTGGAGAGATTTGTAGGGGAGCATTAAGCAAATTCCTCTCTAAGGGGATAAATAATAAAGAGCGGAGATGTGGGTGTAGTCCAGTGGATATTAAACACAATTATAAATAAATGATGTGTTTTTATTATCATGTAATTAATAATATTGTAAGTAGCCTTTGACGGACGATTTTCATATCCACATACGTAACCACATTATATAGAAAACATAGAATGTTATTAAGCTAACGATCCAAAACTCTTATTAATGAATGATGCGGTTTTTATATTAGCCGTTGCTATGTGGGCAAGAACTCGTAGGTGGGTGGACGTAATACAAATATTAAGTTAGCAATAACTCGTGATATTTTTGTCAGTTTGGTATATTTATGACCATTATCATTATTATTTTGATTGATGAGATTGCGTTTATTTATATAATTATTTATGTTAAGTATTCATTGAAGTCGCGCTAGAGGCAGTAATAGATTAGTAGAGATACCAACAAACTGTCATGCAATGGGTGTCGGGTTTAAGTATAATTATCTATTGGTATAAAATTATAAAAAACTTAATTTTATAATTTTAAATTTAGCTTTATTTATCAAATAAATAATAGTGCGTACAAATTGGTTATTATTGGTTTCCCCGTGGCTCGGAGAGCACGTTTAGTCATTGGTCCTGGCTTTTATTTGTATATATTATGTAAAATTCTTGCGTTACTGACTGACTGACAGACGAGCCACAGCCAAAACTACTGGGCGCAAGAAGCTGAAATTTGGCATGTATATTCCTCGGAGACCGCAAGGAGGCATCAAAATTCCCATGGGATCGATAAGAAATGGTTAAATAAAAAAAAGTGCAGGCGTTGCTGCAGCCTCTATTTAAGTAATATGACTGTTAAAAATAAAGTAATTTCATTCAATTGAACGTGCTAAGCAAATGCTTGCGAAAGCTACAACTATCCATAATTAAAGTGAAACTAACAACATGAAAAAGACTTATCTTACAACATGAAGAAGACTTATCTTACTCCGACAGCTAAAATCCGTTACAACAAGTTAATGACACTACTACAACCTTAATTGTGTACGTGTGGGCTGAAAATTTTAAGCTCAACAATATTAAATTGTTATCACTTTATCATTTAATCCTGTGTGGGTTTTATGATATCATTAGCTTTGTTAACGTGTTTGTAGAAAAATAGTATTTGCTTCATCATCATCATCGTCATATCTGCCGATAGATGTATGATGTTGAGTCGCCCGCATCCATTCGCTCCCCGCGATACCAACCAGTTCACCGGTCCTCAGTATTTCCTTAGACCAACTTACTGAAGAATAACATAAAATATGGAATAGTGAAGAATACTTAATGCCATATTCCTAAACTAAGTACCTGTTTTATTCGAACATTTCAAATAATGAATTTATAGATCAAGAGGCTTACCACAAGTTAGGCATCACACTACTCACCTTCGTCCGATTTTCGTTCGAAGTATTAAAGTGCATCTGACTAAGCTTTGAAAACCAACAAAATAGAAAAGAATAAAAACACACCAATAATATAGCAATTGCTGTTTAATAAATAACAGGATAAGATTTAGATACCAACAGACTGCCATGCAGAGGCTATCGTGTTCGAACTCAGGGCGCACACCAATGACTTTTCGGAGTTATGTGCGTATTGAATTGTTAATTATCACTTGCCCAGTACCTCGGAGAACACGTTGAGCCATCGGTCCCGGTTGTCATGAAGATCTTTGACAGTAGCTATACCTTCTTTCATAATAAACTGCCAGTAGTCTTAACCTTGGCATTCGCTATGTGAAAAAGTCATCTAATAGTTAACCAAATACGGTTAAACTAGTAAGCGGACCCCAGGTTGAAACTGGGATAACGCTAGGAGGATGATGCTACTGATAGTACTCAACTTCCAAATTGTTGTAGACTTAACGAGGGTCAATAAATTTACCGATAACGAATCGAATCGAGGTGACTCCTAAGCTGAAACTCGTAGTAACCCTCCATACAACCCTAACCTCAATTCAGTTATAATACATAATCTTTCGCCGCTATCCTTCGATCAACAATACTATCCGCTATCTCAAGAAAATATGACCGCAGAAGCGAACTAATTTGAAATTTTACGGCCAAGGAGTTTTATTCATACGTCAAGGGTTGTAACAGAATCGAGAATTTTAAAGTTTCACAATCGAATTTTAAATTTTTGGCTGTACGTGGTTGAATAAATATGCCAACGGATGTTTAATGAGATGACTTCTGCTATGAAAAGTGGCTTTCTGTTTAAAATAATTTGTCTAAAATGAAAATTGGCTAGATTTGAAATAAGTCGTGAATTTTGGAGCCTGAGTTTTAGATAGAAATTGTACAGGCATTAATTACAATATAAATTTTAGTACCAGAGTCATAGTATCTCGAATTGATTGATGAATGTAATAATATCGCGCCGACCTTTAAGCTTAAATGTTATTGACGTTTTAGCTTCTGAGGCAATACCTACATATATTTAGGTATATTTATTTACAAAGGTTAATAATTTAGTGAAAGCCCGCGCTATCTTTTACTCATTTCATTTGCAACCATAAGCGCAAGCTTTTTATGTCATCGAGAGAATTATTTCTTCTTTATTATCACATTTGAAATTACGGTATGTGCGCTGCTATTTGTTTGATTAGCCTGTTGATCGAGTAAATAAGCCTGATTTGGTAGTCAAATACTGCATCAGAGAACAATTAGTACGCAATATTTCTGTGATAAGCACCGTTATTATTTGTTCTGTGCCTTAGTAGGATAAATATATAATACTTATGATTATATTGCATATTTATCAAATATCTGATTACCATACAGGGCTTTCCCTAATTCGAGGATCGACTGTGTAATATTTTAAGCACTGTTCCATCCAGTCCCGTCCCACACAAAATCTTTGTTATCCGTTTCATCACACAATTAATATCCGAACTCATAAGCTGCGAACAAAACGAGCTTACTGCAATTTAATACATCTAACAAATACCCAACTATTGCCATACGAGGTCTTTCGAAAGAATTTCATTAAAAAGAGAGAAAAACCTCTGATCACGTACCATACGTGAGTCGTGTGATAATGGACACTTTTGTGAGTCATTTTATGACTGCATGAGTTTATAGCAGCTATGATGCTCTGGGGATTGTGATTGAAAAATGTTAGGTCGTATAAGGGTTATGTTTCGCAAGGGTACGTCTTAAGTGACAGTTTGGTGCCAGTAATGAAACATTATTCATGAGCTTATATAATACCTGAGTGATGCATTATACCGTATCTAAGATATCAGTAGCAGCACGGAGTCTGGAAATTATACGTACAATAGGCTCGCCCCTTATTACGTGGGACTAAAGTATATCTGGCGAAAAGTGGGTGTAGAAATATACCTCTGCCTACCTCTTCGGGGTTATAGGCGTGAGACTATGTATGTATGTATGTAAGATACGGTATAATGCATCACTCAGGTATTGTCTGTTTTAGGAAAAATATATTGAAGACAATGAAAACAGAAAGTTATCAACTTGGGACTAGTCTATGCTTACTCTGAATTAAAAGGGCATACCTTTTATGACGTACCGCCAAATAGAAATTCAGATTAATATGTTATATTCTATTCGTATAACTAAATTTATTATGGAGCGTATACTCAGTGCGCTACTGTTAGATGATAAGCTAAGTGTGTCGCGAGTATACACATAATCCCAGCCTCTTAGTATATTAAGACGTAGCCTTAAGACAGTTAAATTTAGTTTACGTAGTTGTGTGCTACAAATTGACTTTGGTATAATAAAACACACAGCGAAGTAAACCAAGGACCCTCCAAAATATTTATATATACTTAAGGATTATACTTTTGGGCCTGTGGACGAAAGATTTGGTCTTTTCAATTACGAATTCTCAGTAAAGATTCTGTTTTATGTTTGGAACATCGAAATCATCATCAAAGTTATCTCAGATAAAAAAATAAATGTCTCTTTCAAGTAAACCCAAACATGTTGGTGTCCGTTAAACCAAAATCTTATCAAGATCTTAGTCGTTTAATATCAAACAGTCCGTCAGTTGCAATGCGACCCTCAAAACCAAGCTTACCATTAAATATCACCAACGCAATATTTCAACGAACAAGATAATTCTATTTTTTCGCCCTATGAAAACTTCTATAAGCCTATTTGAACAAAAACATCTGTGTTTTTCCAGTTTTCAAAGAGTACATCGTTAAAGGAGTAATAATAAGCGAAAAATAATGTTACGTTTAAAAACACTTCGTTTCAATTGAAATGAAAAAAAAGGCTAAAAGCCGTAATGTTAGAGTTTTCCTTTTGTAGTAATACGCGTAATTAATTTACCTTCGCTAAAATGGCGTGATATCTTCATAAGAGCAAGCTAAGGAATATATTTATTATATTACGTCGAACATAATACTGTGATTATGTTTGAAGGAAGTAATTACGGAATAAAAAAATATTTAGAGATCAGATCAGACGCAACTGCTTTCATAAATAACTTTTAAAATGTATTCAATGCGGTGGTGGTAATTATGGCAATAGCTTGCTACTCGCAGCATGAAGGTAGAAATATAATCAACCTTTCATGAAGTCTGCTGCTAGTAGTATTCAGAATCAACTATTGCTACATTAAGCTATTATTCAAAATAGCTATTATATCAATTGGAAAGCGTTGTATTTTTTGTTTGTTTTATTTTTTACATCGTGTTTGCTATCATTTGTAGTAACATATCTAGTTCGTATTTTACAGTTTAGCTTTTGCAAGTTAAAAGTATAGAAGCACAGTGATTAACACCAAAATAGTTTAAATAATAAAATAACTAAAACCCGACTACGACAAAAAAATCGACGCTGAAAAATTATGAAACAAGATTTTCAGGGTGCTGTAATAAACAAGGTTACTGTAAAAATAATAACAGAACAAAAAAACAAATTTTGAGGGCGTCATGAAATTCATCCACATCGCCGTCAACTGGAAGCGTGCCCAGAACGCTGGCAGCATTGCCACGATGTATGGCGATACTTACCTTCTGGGCCAAATACAACCCAGCCCGAGGTCTGGTTCTGGTTCTGGTCACGCGAGGCGTCAACCAGTCTCTTTGCGATGTCTCTAAAAAGAAATTTCGCACTTGAACCCCATGGCCCCAACGTTTCGACCCCAAACGGCTCAAATACGTAATCCCCTTCTAGGTTTACGTATTTGCGCCGTTTGAGGGTCTCCGCTGTAACAGCAGCAGCGCCCGCACAACCGGCTGTGCTAGGACGATGTGATCGCGCGAGGGTATTGACACACGTTGCGTCCCATACCAAAGGCCTACCCAACTTCCATGGCAGTAAAGACATACCATCTGGTCTTTTGCCGTCGTCGCATACCAACGTTGTATTTGACATGAATACAACACATTTGGTGTTTCACAAGAATTTTCGAAAACTTGACCTTTCTTTTTTCCTTTTTATACTATTGAGCACGTGAGGTGAAAAATGTTAGAAGAAGTATGATTGATTTTGTAATAGTAGATGAACGACTGAGAAAGAATGTGTAGGATACGAGAGTGTTTCGAGGGATCGGCATCCATACAGACCATTTTTTGGTGTTAAGCCGGATAAGTGGGCTCTTTAGAGGATGGCGACACTGAGAAAATAATCAAGAGAGGGTCTTGGAGAGAATAAAAGTAGAAAATCTGCAAGAGAAAGATGTGAAAGATGAGTATAAACGAAGATTGATAGAAAGATTTTAGAGGTTCGATGGCATAAATGATATGGAAGAATTATGGCCTTGCTTTAAAGAAGAGGTAGTATGTGTAGCGTCTGAAGCGTATGTGGTGTGATCAAGAGAAGGAAACAACGAAAGGTTAAGAATATATACTGGGACAAGGATGTACAATTGGCAGTATCAGAGAAGAAGAAAGCGAGGTTAGATTGGTTGGCTGCCAGGGCAAATTAAAGAACGGGAAAGGCAACGAGTGATATACATAGCTGAAGCAAGAAAGGAGTTTGTTAGGTCTAAAAGAATAGTAAAAGAAATGGTTAAGAGGAAAAAAGGGGAAAATAAAGATGAGTTTGATAGTAGATTATCTGACGACTTTTGGAGAAACATTAAGTTTTTCTGGAAATCCGTTCGTGCAGTTCGAGCAAAAACTCAAAGAAAAACTAGAAAGAGTATTTTGAAGGATAATTTGAAAGAACGACGACAGAGACATCAACAGGTGAAATGAATGGTAATGATAGCAATGATGAAAGCGATATTGGCGTGGATGAGATTTTGAAGGCACTGGCCAGTATGAAATTAGGTAAGGCTGCCCTGCAGCCTTACCTAATATATGATAGGATTAGAGTCGAAATGCTGAAGGCTGGACAGGGCATCACAGTTAGTCAGCTGCAGCGTTTATTTAACTTGTGCTGGAGCACCAGCCGAGTACCTGATAACTGGGCCACGGCAGTAGTTGTGCCTCTTTATAAAGGAAAAGGCTCGCAACAAGACTGCAAAAACTGTAGAGGCATTAGCCTTCTCAGCATTGTTGGCAAACTGTATGCGTAGGTACTGATTGAAAGAGTTATGTAAGTAACTGACAAGAAAATATGGGATGTATAAGCGGGATTCGGAAAGGGTATGGGGTGTACGGATCAAGTTTTTTCCTTGCGATGCATAGCCAAGAAATTATTGGCCAAAGGTCAAAAGGTCTACTGCGCATTCGTGGATTTGGAAAAGGCTTACGATAAAGTGGTGAGTAATGAAATGTGGTCGGTACTGTCGATATATAGGGTAAATAGCAGCCTCATTCGAGCTCTAAAATCTCTTTATGAGGATTCTAGAGCTTGTGTGAGGATAAACGGGGCATACACTGACTGGTTTACCATCAACACATGTGTTAGACAGGGATATGTAGCATCGCCGTGGCTGTTCAACCTCTTCATGGACAATTGTTTGCAATATTTGAAACATAGTAATTGTGGATTAAGGATGAATGAGTTACTTGTCAAATGCCTCCTTTATGATCAGGTTATACTTGCGTCTTCAGCGGAGGAGTTGCAGGAGATGGTAACAATCATGCATGGTGCCTTAGAGAGGAAAGGAATTAATGTAAGTAAAACGAAAGTTATGGTTTTTGAAAAGGAGGAATGCGTTACGGCTTGTAATGTTATGATCGATGGACAGCGAGTGGAGCAAGTGAATGATTTTGTATATTTAGGTACGCTGTTTACAAGAGGTGGTAAGTATGTAGAAGATATTGAAAGAAGAGTTAATGCAGGTAATAGAGTGAATGGAGCTCTGAAGGCGTTTATGAATAGCCAAAACGTGTCCAAAAAGGCGCGTTTGGCTGTGCATAGAGGGGTGTTAGTACCTACTCTTATGTACGGTAGTGATAGTTGACAACCCAACATACAGCTAATACTGGATAATCCTAATCGATTACAACATCAAGTTCAGCACGGTTATCCTTTGGATAGGTAACCCTGCCTAAGAGCATTTGCTTAAAACACTACAACTCGTTTCTTTTCTCATCAAAAGAATACTTGAAAATGTAATTTTAATGAGTATAAAATGCAACTTCAAAGACAAATTCTGTTGATCCAGTGCATGGCCTAATTTATACCGTAAGGGCACAAGTATTTAAATTAATGTTAAAAGCTAGTGACCAGAAATAATTGCGGGTATTTGCGGTGTGAGTGTCAGCCGAATACCGTAACGGGACATCGTGGATATGTGGCGTGCCAATTGCATTGGATGTTTTTTTTGTGTGTGTGGTAGCGCCATCTACCTTCCTATCCATAACTAATCGCATCAACATCAATCGTTCCACGTTCTAGTGCGAGCGATATCATATTTTCGTCCCGCTCTATCCCACTCCCTGGAAGAGGCACTGCCTTCCGCATGATTCGTCGCCGCGATCGTCGACGCGAGTGAACAGTCGAGAACATTCCGCTCGCTGAGAACGCCGTCTCGATACCGTACCGCGCCGCACCGTTGTATGTGATTTATTACTGCTTCCACCAAGGAAAACCCGCTCGCGAATGGTGAATTGAAGTGAAAACAAGCAGCTGCATCACGAAACCACCAGGAGACTGCCCTACGGAAACGAAGAAAGTTGTATAAGGTAGATGCCCTCCATCCTTGAAATATCCTATACCCACTCAATCACCCCTCATCCCGTAACCATCTCCTAGGCGTTGAAGAACCGCTATCCTCTCTATACAGTCCATTTCCTTCTCCAAGTCGCCTAGAACCTTACCCTACGGTTTCGGTGTAACGCCGAACCATTTTTTTTGGTCCTTCGAGCCGGATTCATTTACGTTTTTATACGTTATATCGCTATACCTAGGCAGTTATAGCACCTAGCTATACTCCTAATATATTCACATAACCGTCACATGGTTATTTCCGCCCGCATCAGTAGGTAAACTTTTATATAGCTACCTACTTATTAAATTATTAATTCTGGAACTATCATAGTTGTCTTATAAATCTCATATTTCAAGCAACTTTTAGTTCCTCAGCTCTAAAATGTTGCCCACTTAGCCTACTTAGGTAAAATAATAGATACATTAGATATTCTTATTTTGTTTCGTTCTCATTAGCTTATACTTAAGTAAGCATGTCACAACAAAAGAAGTCACGCGTGTCGAAAGACAAAGAGATGACAATCTTAGAAGCGAAACGCAATATTTTATTTGAGCGCATTCAAAACATATATGAATGCTCAAAAACCGCGTCTATGTCTGACAGTAATAGCGAAGCATTTCTCAGTTATTGTATAACAGTAGATAGTATTCGAACAGATTTTCATAAGTTGTTAGACGATTATAACGCAAGATTACTTTCTATCAATCCTGATGAAAAACCGAACTATCAGGCGTATACCTCATTCGAAGATCTTTATTGTATTATTAAGCGTATACAATCGCAATTGGAGGGTAAATGTTCAGCAGAGCCCGTTGCCCGCAAACCGAGATTACCGCCAATCGAGATTATGTCGTTTGACGGAGATATACGAAATTGGCCGTTATTCTATGCGAGTTTTAAGTCTACAGTGCACTATAATGGTTCTCTGACAGATGCTGACAGGTTGTACTATTTAATAGGTAAACTGTCACCGAAAGCCCAGTCCGTATTTGCAGGTGTCACACCCAGTGCTGAGAATTATCAGGTCATATTTCACTCACTACTTGACAGATATCAGGACACGCGCGTTCTAGCGTCTACATACTTTGACCAAGCTTTAAATCTTAAATTGTCCGGTGCCGCGTCTGTTTCGAATTTCCAGCTGTTTATTGATAACTTCGTAACCGCGGTTAATTCTCTTAGGAATTTAAAATTAGAAGATCTTTCCGACTTTATGTTGCTTCAACTCGCTTTAAAAAAGTTTGACACTGATACAATTCGCGCATTCGAGATGACGGAACGCAATAATAAAATACCTACACTAGATAGTTTTATTTCGTTCATAAAAGATCAGTGTCGAATATTTCATAATACGCAGTCTGGTTCACCTGGCCCGTCTAACACTAACAACAACAAACAAAGGTTGAATAAATCGCGAAATAGTAATAATAACTCGGTCCCTAATCCACAATCTTACGTAACATGTTCGGAATCTAATAGTAATAATTCACAGAAGTGTCTGTGCAGTAATATAGTGTACGACCACTTATACAAGTGTCCCGCCTTCGAAAATCAGAATGCAACCGCTCGTTTTAAATGCGTAAAAGATAGCAAAGCTTGCATTAATTGCTTAAGCATAAAACATAAAACGAGTAATTGTTCCAGTAGAACGAGATGTCGCTCGTGTAATCAAAAACATCATACACTGTTACATTTCGATAAAAATAACCGGTTGTCAAGTCAAGCCGCTAACCTTGACACACTCGCGCCGCAGGTGCAGACCACGGTAGCTGCGCCTTCCGCGTCTGAGGGCGAAGTATCGTTGTGTATCCAGTGCGCGGGCGACGCGCACGCGAGGACGGCACTCGCGCATCTATAATGATCCGCGCAGGGCCAAAACGCAGTGTACGGCGTCTAAGACGGTACTGTTGGCGACAGCGCAAGTTATCGTATATGATGTTAATGGGTCGCCGCACATGGTACGTTGTCTGCTAGATAGCGCATCTCAGACCAATCTAATAACATCGGAATGCTTCAAACGCCTCGGATTATGGAATAACTTTAAAAATACTAACTCAACCGTCAAAGGGATAGGCGGATCAGAAAAGCATTGCAGGGGTTCCGTAGATATTAAAATACATTCGCGTTTTGATAGGAATATTAATTTTAACATTTCTTCGCTTATCGTGGAGCGTATCACGGACGCATTGCCGAAAGCTAATGTAGACGTAGCATCACTCACTCATCTCGAGTCATTGCCGCTAGCCGACGCGGAGTTTGCGAATCCGGCAGGCATTGATCTTTTGATCGGAGCTTCAATATTTCCGCACTTGCTACTAACTAAAATAGTACGTAGTGAGCGATATGATTTACCGCCCGCTATTGAGACGGTACTTGGGTATGTGATTATGGGTACCGTACCTACGTTACATACTTCTCATTGTATTACGTCTTGTTGTTGTTCTGCTCTTCAAGAGATCAAGGTGGGTGCTAAAACTGTGTGTAAGATAAAGCACTAATTAGCTATGCTATGCTATGCTACGCCATGCTATGCTACGCTATGCTATGCTAAGCTACGCTACGCTACACTATACTATACTACACATCCGCTTTGTATGTAGATGACATTGCCTGTAATGTCATACCCGCTCCGCTAGCAATTTCGCTTTGTGAAGAGCTTATTCAGCTTTTCAAGCGAGGCCAGTTTGATCTTGTCAAATGGACAAGCAACTCTAAGGAGGTTCTCGCACGCATACCAGATTCTCATAAAGCTTCTCCAGACATTGAGTTTGAGAAGTCTGTACCGCATAAGGTTCTCGGTTTACGCTGGGACAAATCCTGCGATAGTTTTCGGTTTGACGTCTCACCGCCAGATGATAAGTGCGCCAAACGCACCATGCTGTCCACAGTGGCTCGACTATGGGACATAGTGGGTTTTGTGGCTCCCACAATTTTGTACGCCAAGCTCTTGATCAAGGAACTTTGGCTATCAAAGTGTGAGTGGGATGAAACACCCCCTGACCATATTGTCGCCGCTTGGGGCCAGTTTTGTATTGAGCTTACCGCGCTCAATCAAATTACTATTCCGCGTCATCTTGGGTTGGTAGATGGATGTACCATCAACTTAATAGGTTTCGCTGACGCCAGCGAGCGTGCTTACGGCGGAGTTGTATATCTGCAAGTCCGCATTGGTTCTAACCACGGTGCAGTTAGTTTGTGCCAAGTCTAAGGTCTCGCCTGTTAAAACCATTTCGGTTGCGAGACTGGAGTTGTGCGCGGCCATTCTGCTGTCTCAGTTGCTCCGCAAGGTTCAAGACACAGTTTTGCCCCACTACCCCATTAATAAATTATACGCATTTTCCGACTCCAAAGTAGTGCTCGCTTGGATTCATTCTTCTCCTCACCGCTAGCAGACTTTTGTCGCCAACCGCGTTAGTAAATTGATTGAACTTGTTCCCGCTACTTGTTTCAATCACGTCGCGGGTTATCGTACTCGTCTTCAGGAAGAACTTTCCATAGATCATATTGGCTGGAAGTTTATTCCACCAGCATCACCACATTTCGGTGGATGTTGGGCAAGCATGGTCAAAGTAATTAAAACGCATCTCTTCAAAGTTATAGGTCAACAGATCCTCTCTTACGAAGAGCCTTTAACTGTCCTTGCACAAGTCGAGGCACTGATCAACTCGCGTCCGCTTCCAACTCAGTGAGATCTAGCCTGAAGTTGGACTTACCTCTTAGTTTAAGTATTTAGTTAGTAGTTTTCGCTATTATTGCGTTTGTAGTTTTCGCTAAAGTTAGTTTAGATTAATTTTATTGTCATATCGCTGTCTTAGCCTATTGAGGGGTTATGCGGTAGTACACCCAACATAGCTAAGTTCAATTCTATTTTTTTTAAAGGCAACCCTTTAGGGCCGGGGGGATATGGTAGCGCCATCTACCTTCCTATCCATAACTAATCGCATCAACATCAATCGTTCCACGTTCTAGTGCGAGCGATATCATATTTCCGTCCCGCTCTATCCCACTCCCTGGAAGAGGCACTGCCTTCCGCCTGATTCGTCGCCGCGATCGTCGACGCGAGTGAACAGTCGAGAACATTCCGCTCGCTGAGAACGCCGTCTCGATACCGTACCGCGCCGCACCGTTGTATGTGATTTATTACCGCTTCCACCAAGGAAAACCTGCTCGCGAATGGTGAATTGAAGTGAAAACAAGCAGCTGCATCACGAAACCACCAGGAGACTGCCCTACGGAAACGAAGAAGGTTGTATAAGGTAGGTGCCCTCCATCCTTGAAATATCCTATACCCACTCAATCACCCCTCATCCCGTAACTATCTCCTAGGCGGCGAAGAACCGCTATCCTCTCTATACAGTCCATTTCCTTCTCCAAGTCGCCTAGAACCCTACCCTACGGTTTCGGTGTAACGCCGAACCAGTGTGGGTTCACTGTTAGCGGGTTCACAGGCGGAGAAGGAGCGGATGACTCCACTAAACCTGTGAAATAGTTACATAAATATGTAACACGATGGATTGATATAAAATTTTACTCAATACAGTAATGATTGGTTGGTTTCATCATAGCATTATAGGGCTACTGATTTTTTTAACACTGAAAAATCATCAGACGCTACAAAGAATACTCACAGTTATAGAAGCATTCCAATCGATTAGTCTTCTCGATAAAACATTTGTGTAAAACATTCCTCGGATGCACGTTTTATTAGTACGAAATTTTTTGTTCAAATACCCTTTTTTTCTTGCTGTGGAAATGCATTTAAGCATATCCCCGCAGGATAAAAAGCGCGGGGTATGTGGGACTCGATGGCTGGAGTGGAAGGCCGTAATACCAACTAAAACTACAGCGCAGATGTCCACGCCATTTGGGTCGCGTTAGCATTCTGCCCTGGCACCCCGGCGGATAGCCCGATGGCCACAACCTCCTTGGCGGCGGATGAAGGTGTTGAGCTCCGCCGCCAACACACCCAGCGGCCGTAGAGGATAGGGAGGACGGCAACCTGACAACACCGCATGTCCTCTTCCTCTGCGGCCTCACCGCAACGCATCGAATGGTGCGCCCCCATTTGGTCGCGGGAGATAGGGCCCGCGGCAACGCAAAACCGACCACGCCTCTCCTCCCGCAACCGCTCCCGACTGCGAGGGACAGACAGAACTGTCCCCTGCACCCACACCCTTGGACGCATCCTGCGCAGGCCCCCTTCAAACCCACGAAGAGCGTCCACTCCCGGGATCCCGCTTAGCTTCACCCACGGTTACTGAGTCCCCCCACCACGACAAGGTGGAGATCCCACAGGGGGACATTTTGTTCAAATACCCTGAAGGGCCTTTTAAAGCATTTTATACTCATTTCATTGACCACGTATGTTAAAATTCCTATAAATGGACTGATAATTATTAAGAAAATCAAATTTCATTTAAATGAACATCTTTAATGAGTGTATGAGTTAAGTATATACCGTTCACTAGAAAGTTATTAAATAATAAGGTACCAGCATCCAAAATTCTCCGGCCAGCATCCGGCCAAAGCACAGCGCCTGAAGCAAGGCCCTCTTTAGCATCCCTGCGTTTCCTCACGACAAGTCCTCCTACACTTAAGAAACTTTAGAAGCAAACCTTATTTACTGGAAGCTTAAAGTGCCTGGACGAGCAATCTATACGAGTACTACTACATCTGCAGAACAGATATTGTAGGCCTCTTGTAGAATTCTTGTTTGAACGTGAAATCAGCCCTAAGTCACAATAAAACAAGTGCTATTGATACTGCAATATAACAAGCAAAAGAGAAGAAGCAAGGTTTTCAAAAGAGGAGTCAACTCCTCTGTAGGTTATATAAATGTTGTTAGATCATTTTTTGAAGAACTTCGGTCAACTTTCAGTCAGTAATAGTATTAAACTATCAATCAAGTTGCAAGAAAAACGCTATATAAATTAATATTTTCTAATAAATTAATTCTGTCGTTTGGGCATCAGTTTACATTAAAAAAACAAAAGTAAAATAATCTAATTGTTCAAATCTATATAAGTACTCTAAATTTAATGTTAGCATCAATTATTTAGCCCAGCTTTTTTGTCATTTTGTTTTTACTTTGATCATTAATCAGTTTTTATAATCAAAGTGGAAACAAAAGGCAATAATCAATCGTAATAAAGTAGACATGATACAACTCAAAAAGTATTATAAATATAAAATAACAAAAAAAGAAGAATCAGAAAAGCCTAAACGTGAAAGATCACTCAATAACCTCGAAACAAGCGTAAATCCAATCCATCTAAATCTTAAAAAGATAAAAACGTAAAGGCCACCAACAAAGCCTTTTTACTTTGAGAATATTAATGACTTTTGATATAAGAATAATTACATAAAAGACAGGACAAGGCTCCGAATTTGTGAAAGAGAATAAAGTTAGACAAGAGTCTTGCGTAGCAAATTAGAGACGGATAAAAAGCAATCCTTCTTTTTTCAAAATAAAACGTCAAGTTTTGCTAACGACCCGCGACGCTGCCGCTGAAAATTGACTTGCCGTAGTTATGTGCTTGCTATTTTATTCATTGTAGTTCGCCTTGTGCCTTGTACATTACCGTTATGACGTCGATTCCAGTTATCACAAAGATCTATGGTGACTAACATAGATCTTTCATTTATTACCGCCAAATATCGCCTTGGTGTACGACACAAAATAGACCTTTCCTTACAGTTCAATAGCTTCAGCAGTACATGCCAGACTAGAAACATGGATGATGATATCCAATGACTTCTTTCACGAACAAAAATATTTTGTATGTAGGTATTGGACGAATTAATGTCGATTCACGTTTGATACTACCATGATATTTCTTCACATTTAGCGTCCTTTCTGCACTTACGGCAACTGCGTTGTAAATAAGGCTGTTTCCAAGCATAATACAATTGCTAAACATGTAAATAAGAACGGCTATATCTTTTATTAAGGCTACATATTCGTCAGGTGCTGGCTAATATTCTACAATTATCACTAAAAGTTTCTTTTTCACTATATATACCTCATATCCTTCCAAAACGTATTCGTTCAGATAAATAACAATGTAATATTCCGAAAATCCCTTATTCTATTTTGAAATAAACAAAGGAAAGCATTATGAAAATCAATGTTACCAAACAATAAAAACATGACACAACACAAGTCGTTTTGAGGCGCGTGATCAAAGTTTCCCGAACCCAACAACCTGCAATAGGCCAGCATTGTTACAATTCTTCGTCCCCATTTATTAGTTTGAAAAGTGCCACTAGTCACTTTTGATATCAACACGACAATACCCGTAACATGGGTTTTGCTACAGTAGTAAGCATAATTTAGACTCACAAATATAACAATTAATTGCAATATGCTAACCCGACAAGAGTGGTTAAAACAATAAATGAATTGATTTGGTAATACAGGTATATCTGATATTACGGCAATTTCTTGTTCGTGACACAATACGTATTCGAATTAGAAATCAAACATATCATTTTGAATGAAAACCAAAGTAAGGACATCAATACAACATTAGTGATGAGTTTAGAAAACAGTCATTCTGTAGAAATTTTCTAAACTTTATTGACTTCTTATTTATCTACCTTATAATTAAAATATAACTCTGTGTAGAACCACAACACTCGACGTGGTGCTTACTGTATAAGCCACTTAAAAAGCTAAACTACTTGTGCAGTCAACGTTAATTTCTATATTTATATAAATGTAGGTCGATCGACGTCTCCCGTGGCTGGTTTATTCTTTGCTCAAAGAATCAGCATTGCCATTCAGCGTGGCAATGCTGATTCTGCCAGCCTTCGCTGCACGTTACCCGATGACAGTGATGTGGAGGAATACTACGACGCACAGTGGTACATGTTGTATGGGGCAGCGGAAATAATTGTGAAGGTTGCCTATTCCTTTAGAAAGTATTAAAACAAAATATTTTTGTCCATATTTGGCTATGTACTAATAATATATTTATGTTTCGTTAAGATTTGCTATTTCACTTTCCCGCAATTTCGTTTTTACTGACGTCTGTAGTTTATTTCATGAACTGAAACTGTACTGTTCTATAGTACCTGGTTGAAGAAGGAGATTTATTTTTTCAATACACCGAAGATTGTTTTCGTTGATCATTGAGACGGAGAGGAAGTAATGTTGTTAGATACAAGTTAGTGTCTGGGGCATCATCTTAATGTGCGTAATAATGAGCTAATTAACTAATATGGATAAAAAATGGAGATTCGCAGGTAGTCGCAGCTGGAAGTGATTAATTGATTATCTACACAAATGTGCCTATTATTTGAATTATAAGAGAAACCGCCGGAAGCCGCCGCAACCTAGATATGGCCGTTTAAACTAAGAATTTTACTTCAAAAACAAGCGTTCTACTCTAATTATCCTGCACTCATACTAATCACTTTATTGACAATACTAATTATCTAGTAGATTCTCTAAGACGTGTAGTATTACAGAAAATTTAAGTATATTTAAAAAAACACCACAAGCTGGAACATACAACCCACTAACTTAGGGCTTTTTTCAAGTGAAAATTCAATATCCTTTTAACTTCAACTTTGTAATTTTATTAAACTAATTTGAGGACGCCAGCAGCTACGCCTGCATTTTTTTAAATGTACCCGTTTTGGCCGATCCCGTGGGAATTTCGGGCAATCCCTTCTTAGTGTACCCCTAGGGTCCCCAAGGAACAAACATGGCAAATTTCAGCTTCCTGCGCCCAATAGTTTCAGCTGTAGCGTGACTGTCAGTCAGTAACGCAAGGATTTTATATATTAAGATAAGATAACCGCTTGACCGCGCACAAGTGACTATTCTCCCTTTTTCGAAATGCCGTAGACCGCGCATAAGTGACTATTTTCCCTTTTTGGTTACAGCGCTATACTCGGTCTGAATTTACTGTTTATTTCTATTACGTAATGTTTTAAATATTTTTTCTCTGTTCTATTCAAATCATTGAACATTTCTTCATGCTAAAAATACGGAGCGAGTCTTAAAATCGTTAACCCGGAACGAAAAAATAATGTCAAATGCCACTCTTTGTTTCACGCGCTCCGTGATTACGCACTTATCGTATGCGTGTAATTAAATATTTTTATACAATGATACATGTTTTTTTTATTTAATTCAGTGTAGATAGAATCCCTCTACAGTTAAAACTCATAAAATATGTATGTCATCGATTTACTATTTAAAATAATCCTGTTTAAAATACACAAAGTGTTTTTTTCAATGATAGTCAATGTTCGCTGCTAAGTAATTACGTGCTTATCGTATGCGTGTAATTAAATATTTTTATACTATGATACATGTTTTTTTTTATTTAATTCGGTGTAGATAGAATCCCTCTACAGTTAAAACTCATAAAAGATGTATGTCATCGATTTACTATTTAAAATAATCCTGTTTAAAATACACAAAGTGTTTTTTTCAACGATAGTCAATGTTCGCTGCTAAGTAATTACGTGCTTATCGTATGCGTGTAATTAAATATTTTTATACTATGATACATCTTTTATTTTATTTAATTCGGTGTAGATAGAATCCCTCTACAGTTAAAACTCATAAAATATGTATGTCATCGATTTACTTTTTAAAATAATCCTGTTTAAAATCACAAAGTGTTTTTTCAACGATAGTCAATGTTCGCTGATAAGTATAATAAATTAGAAAGTAAATATCAACAAAGAATTCATACGACTTGAAAGAGTCATTTATAAGGTTGAAGAAAAACATCACTTCAACTTACTCATGTAACCGACTTATCAAAAATAAATGTTTATGTTAGCGCGCCCATCTGGCGAGCGGCGGCGCGTCATTTTGTTTAGAACGTGAGCGGTCAAGTGAATTCGGCGAATTGGCGCTAGCGGTCAAGCGGATAACGCAATAAAAATAAAATTATTATGTGTTTGTGTTTATTTAGGCTTGTAGTATCCAATACTGGTGTGACATATTCGAATAGTCATACATTGCAAAATTGATTTTTTTCCGCTCATTGGCCACCGTGCGACGCCTAAACGCCTCATGCCTTGCCATTTATAAATATACGGGATGTAAAAAGACCCTTAACAAAAACTGATATCCCATGTTGTACCAATCACTACAAACATTTTTTACTTTGGCACCATACCTGGGCAATTATTAGTTCAGGAGATATTGAGGCTCAAATTTAGTATAGCATTTTTCTAATTAGCTACAAAATCGATGCATATACCCCGTCAATATGCTCTATATCTATAGAACATGTGGCTTATGACCCCATGGATAAGTAAGTATTTTGAACATTGCACGCGCGCGCTTTTAATTGAGGTTTAAAAAATGTGAAAACTTAAAAAAAAATCATTTCCCAGGTATTAATTTTACTTAGTATGACTTGGCATGATGTCCATAACGAGTAGATTTGGGCTTGGTGATGGGTCTTGTGACAACCTGTATATTATTTTATTTTCTTTTTATTTTAGTTATAGGTTTATAGATATAGGTAGTTTTAAATTTAAATAGTTAATAACTAATAGTTAGTATATAAGTGAATAGTTGTAAAATAATTGAATTGAAATTAAACAATGTAGGTTGTAATATTTTATCATCCATTAATGTAACGTTACGAACTACGAACGATCATTTGTTATGTAAGAATCCAAAACGCATTATTCAATCCAGCTCTTCAGCTTCAGACTATACTGCGGAAAATACTCATACAAATAAAACTTTACCAGCTGTAGTAAACTTCCAAAGTAAACCATAGTAAGAGCTCGGGTATTATTTTAAGAGACGGTTGGCAGTTCACAAGTGCAGTTACAGTAAAAGTTTTTGCTAACGAGCGGCCAGAGATTTGTGCGTCCGCTAGTTAAACGTTTTGGTGCTGTGGAAACGCTACATGAATATTTTGGACTTGCGGCTAAGCGCACCTATGCTGCGAGTTCATGCTGGGACAAAGCATTAGTTGGCAATGCGTTGTGTGTGTAATCTCAATTAAAGTATTTACTCTCTCGCCCTCTCTCTCTACTAACGTTTCAAAGAAAAGCTTTTTATTCTATTAAATAAACATTTTTAAGCGGTGGGACGAATCTATACTCTATATATACTATAAAATATAAAAAATATACTCTATACTATAAAACATAAATCAGTCAACGATTGATAAAGAAGAAATATGATTTCATATCTCGAAACGTGTTATAAGCAGTTACTGCTACATATTTAAGTTCTAATCAACAGCCGTTGGACTTGGGGCTATAAGGCACAATCTCCTAGATCAGAATACACTCCCTACAGTAACAAGAACGTATCAACTTGTTATTCCTCAACTTAAAAATCCCAATACCCGACACTATCCTACTCTAAACCAAAATAAATACGAACCCAATTCCTATTTTCAATAACCATGCAAATATTTAAGCAAATCTGTTTATTTGTTACAGTGTTCAAATCCCAAACATCGTTGTCGACGGATTCTGGCCTGTGTACAGAGAGAAGGCTTCGACGGACCCACATAGAATTAATTAAGCCACTCGGGAAACGCATCGGACTTAAACTGGCAGGTAAGGTGTTATAGTTTACCATTTACATATTGATTAGACTGTCTATCTAACGAAGATATGCGTTAAAGCTGAGCGGTGTATCAACCCATTAGCCTTTAGACCGTTTATTATCATAACCTCGCTCAGATCATGTGTGACATTTCTGGATGATCTTCTCACACTGCCTAATCAACCTCATTCAATTTTAGTCCTTGTGGTGGAAACAATATAGGGTGCCGCTCAGCTCAGCAATATAGAGTGCTCCTTCGTCGTTATGCGGCTTAAATTTGGAATAGGTGGAAGAAGTCGTTTGAAACCACTTCATTACCACCACGGTAGAAAAAGATTTAGCATTTATTTTATTTTGCCAGGACTCCTGGACCACTCTGTAATGTACTTCATCACTCTTCTCATCTCTAGTTGAGGCACAGCCTTCTGATGCTGTTTAATGAGTTCGCGGTGTTTTGGATGAAGAAAGGTGTTGATAACGAGATTATATTTAATGTATTATGAGGAAAATTGCCTTATTGAAATTAACTACCTTGTGAAATTGAGATTCAAAGGCAGGTTTATGAGTATTTATAGTTTTACCTATAGCTGCTTACCTTTAAAGATAAAAGATACAGAATTTTGGCCGATTTCTTTTCCAGTTTCAATAAAGATATAATAACTTAGATATAGAAAAGATCTTAGGTCAACAAAATGATAAAATTAAGTCTAAAATTAAAATAAGCATAATGATATAAACAACAATTGTAAATTGAATTATAACTTATTGGTATTTAGAATTTTATTACTTGGGGTGTTCATTAATTTTTGCCTGGCTTCTTGGTTGAGAAGTCGATCGATTCCATAATTATGCCAAAGAGGGTCAATACATCAGCATCAACTATTTGGAAAATCTGTACTTCGCAGCCATTATATTTCCCATCACGAAAATTATTTGGCACGTATGTTCCTTAGTTCCACTTGGAAACTGATTTTTGATTACTTTGTGCTCCAGTTATGGGTAAAAGAGTTGTAGACATCGATGGTACAGGTGCCAAACTTATTGATTCCTGAAATTGAACAGGCACATCTACAATTTCATCATCAGAAATATCAGAAACCCCTTGATCTTGTATCAAACTCCTTTGACCTTTTTCGTCAAGGTGTAAATCATCTTCTTCATCACTATTATCATCCATCAAAATTAATAGAAGTACCTACATCATCCTTGGATTAAAAAAAACTAAGATAATCTGCCAAAATATCAATAACAATGAAGATAATTCACAAAATCATCAGTTGAATAAGTGAACAATTTATTACAAATAGTGACCCTTCCAGACCACTGGGACACTGGTGTCCCTTTATGTTTATGATGTGTCATAATTATTAAAACCATAAATAATGGTTTTATTAATAATTATAATATAAATTTACTTACCAAGCAATAATTGTAGCACAACAAAAAACAATATAAAACATTTTGAAGTTCCTAAAAACTTTTGAGAAATAGGGCAAGTGCGCGCTTAGCGAACAGTCATATTACAATTTTTATAGAAAATATATATCATACTACCTAGGTTGTACCGTCAATGACAAAAATATTAATAATACGTTTAAGATCAAACAAAAAATTCATAATTAGTAATAGGCTTCTTAATTATTAATATATTTTCAAAATATGTGCTAGGGACACATATGTCCCTTGGTCGTCAAAGGTTAAAGCTTAACCGTACTCCTGGCTGAAATGCTCGTAGTGTTGTACCAACGTGCTACATGGACATTAAACTGAACAGTGTTATCTCTCATATGATACTCGTAATGACTTACTACTTACGTTTTTCTATTTTTAGACAAGCGAGGTCAAGCGCTAGTACGATGATATAGAGCAACAAGGAGATAAATTAGAGAATAAAACGTTTAGGTATTACTGCTAATGGTTATAATGCTTTATTTATTTATTTATTTATATTTACAACTGCTCACTGCACTTACAGTTGCCCAAAGCGTGCAGTGAGCCATTAGAATACAATTTTCTACAGTAAAATCTAAAGTAGGTACATACAGTGTCTTATTAATATGCTAATCTAAATTTAATTAGGCACATGACAAAAAGAATGCAGCCATTTTCAAAAATGTGGTTTGGTTCGTGAAAATATGTCCAAATCAGGATACTGAGCAATCAAAGAATTGAGCAGTGAATGTGCATGGCATGTGGGTGCGTATTTCGCCGTACATGTTCGCACTTGTGGTGCGGCAAGCAAGCGGCGCGAGCGTAGCCGAGTGTACTGGTTCGGCACTGATAATGAACAGTGTGAGAGTGTTACCGAATCGTCAATTTTTTGATTTAATAACATATAATAATGCAACATAAGGGCACGCTTGCGTCGTAATGCTAGCTTGTCAAAACCTACCATGCCAGACACAAACAGAGACGGGTATAGATAAGGATAGCACCCATAAAGCTTTTTATACAGAAACCGGCAGAATTTCCGCTGCACTCGCTCTATCATTATGCGATACTTGTCTTCGTGAGGGTCCCAGATGACGGAGTTATATTCCAAAGTACTCCGAACAAAGGAGAAGTACAACACGACAATAGCACTCCTGCACCGAAACGGAGACGCTTGTCTCATCACAAAGCCTAGAGATTTAAAGCTCCTCTTACACATTGCTGTGATGTGTGTATTAAAAGTAAGACTTGAGTCTAGAATCAAGCCTAAGTCTCGTATTTGAGTGACTCGTTCAAACGGGACACTTGATATGTCGTAAGTGTAAATATACGGAGGGCGAACACGAGTAAACGTTATTGTTTTGCATTTTGAGGCATTAAATTCTAAGTGATTGCGTGCTCCCCAAGCTACAACGCTGCTGATGTCCCGTTGAAGGGCTTCGCAGTCTTCTAGGCAATCTATGCCCAAGAACAGCTTCAGATCATCAGCAAACATGAGACACTTTGCCGTACTGACGACACTCGGCAAGTCGTTGATCATTATTAAAATCTCATATTTGTATATTATAGGTATAATCTGTGGTACTGTTGAAGACCCGTCATCATCATCATCCTAGCGCTGTCGGATCATTCCCACTAGTTCTATTGAACAGTTCTATGATAGAACTAGTGATACTTTTTTCCCACTAGTTCTATTAGCACAACTTGATGAGAAGAATAGAACTAATGGGAAACAGTTATAGGAAATTTCCCACTAGTTCTATGTATGTTTTACAAGGGTAGTGTCACAACATCGCGCTCACATATCCGAATAAATATGTATGTATAAAAATGTGTTAAACGAATGAACGTCTACAAAACAATTGAACGTCTACAAAACAAATGAACGTCTACAAAACAAATGAACGTCTACAAAACAAATGACTACCAGAAAGTGATCAGCTATCGATAGTGATTGCAAAAAACAGGTGTATGAGATTTTCGACCTTAATGACAATTCATGACAAACTTTGTTTTTTGTTTTTTGTCGCTTTATGGCATTATTACGGTAATAAAATTATAAACTAGCCGTGTGGTTGACGGCATAGAATACAAGTGTCACCACCCCCTATCTCCCCGTGGGTGTCGTAAGAGGCGACTAAGGGATAACATGATTCAAATACCATCTTTGCGTAGAGACGGAAAACTCGACATCAAACCCTATACGACTACCTCGTTGGTCTCGCGGCATAAATGTGCGCGTGGGATCGGGAGGTCCCAGGTTCGATTCCTGGGTCGGGCAGTGTTATTTGCCTTTTCTGTCACGACATTCTCAGTAGCAGCACGAAGTCTGGAAATGTGCCCTGTACGGCAATAGGCTCACCCCTTATTACGTGGGACTAAAGTATATCTGGCGAAAAGTGGGTGTAGAAATACGCCTCTGCCTACCCCTTCGGGGATAAAAGGCATGACGATATGTATGTATGTATGTAAAATTATAAATTCTGACTAATGTCAATTAGGTTGAAAATCGCATGCACCTGTTTTCTGCAATCACTATCGATAGCTGATCACTTTCTGTAAGTCATTTGTTTTGTAGAAGTTCATTTGTTTTGTAGGCGTTCATTTGTTTTGTAGTCGTTCATTTGTTTTACACCTTAAACAAATGAACGTCTACAAAACATATTCATTCGGATATATGAGCGCGATGTCTTGACACTACGGATCATTCCCAGTAGTTCTATTGAATACCCTTGTAAAAACATACATAGAACTAGACTGGGACATTTCCTATTACTTATCCCATTAGTTCTATTCTCCTCATCAAGTTGTGCTAATAGAATTAGGACAGTTATGTCATAGAACTGTTCAATAGGGCTACTGGGAATGATCCTACAAAATAGTGGAACTAGAAATTAACCAACTGAAATTAATAAACTTATTACACAACAATATTATCTGGGAGTACGATTAAGCTTTGAAAGACCCACCATACCCCCAGGGGTACTGCCAGGGGTACGGTGGGTCGGCAGCGAAAACTATGCAGTACAATCTACTTAGTTGTTTAATACTAAAAGGAGAAAAACAAGAACAAGTGAATGGACTTTGATCATCCGTCAATGTTTGTAACTTACGTATGATTTTGTATTTCTATAATAATAATATATTGTGTTGATTCTGCCTCAAATCACTTTTATTACTTGACAAAAACACACATCAGTATTTTATTATTACGAATGTCCCATCTGTATACTTTGTGTTTTAGTCTTTGTACACGCACAATACTGCTTCTCTTTTACACTCGCTAAATGACAATTTTTTTATTCACTCTATTATTTGTGATACTGAATTTATTATAAATTGTAAATAAAACGTTGTAATATTGTAATACTCATGAATGAGAAGTGATTCCATAACTTTTAGTCATTTTCCTACTATAGTTTATGCAAAATCTCATTACACACAATGGCATTTTCAAATGTAACGTACACACACGCGAGTAAAAGAGCGAGCGCTTCCGACCGCAGCGCGTACGCGACTAAAGCCAAATGAGACGTTTAGCCTGTTTTTAATGTGCCACTAAAGCCAATGAGACATTTAGCCTGTTTTTAATGTGCCACTTTTGAAGTTCGCATAACTCATACGGTTTTTTTTACGCTGCGCTGTGGCACACGCACACACGAAACCTCCCCTCCCCTCCTCCCGCTCACTCGCTGACGCCACCCTCATGTTTTTGTTTTTGCGGGGGGTGGGGTCGAGCTACGCACTGTACTGCAACCTCACCTTAATAAAAAACGACGAGAAAAAGGAATATGTCAGAAATATAAAATCGCGCTCTAAAATGGAGGGAAAATATTTCTAATTTTCATTTTATACTGCCCTTGCGTGGACTACGTGTATATTATTTGGTGTTATTTGGTATCATTCAAAATCTCATTTCATTACGCGTCTATTGATATATAATATAGCGCAATCGGTTTAGTTTTAATAAAAAGGGACATTAGTTACTTGTGCGCAGTCTACGGCTTCAGAAAAAAAAGGGACTTTTGTCCCTTGGAGCAATCAACGGATTTGGAAAAAAAGGAAGTTTTGTCCCTGAAACGATCGACAAGGTATGGGAATGTGATCGTTTAAATTAAGTTTGGTGTTGGGGGATGATGCTTTTCTTGTTATATTATTAAATAATAGGCTGCGCACTAGGGCACCTAGTCGAGATAGCAACTGACTGCAATAGCAAAGCCCACCACTGACTTTGCAAAGTTATTTACGTATTAAATTGTTCATAATATATATCGACCACCCTTCGGTAAACAAGCTATATGCAGCGGTATTTCCAATCCAATTCAACATTGGACCCTTTGACGATTTGAACCTTTAAGAAGTTTCTTTTTTAAAAGTTCGGAAACGCACTTGTGATCCTTCGGGCACTGCATGAGTCTACGAGCGGCGGTGATCACTAACTATCAGGTTTCCCGCTTGCTCGTTTGTCTTTCTGTGTAATAAAAAAAAACTAGCAGAAAAGATATTTGACAGCCGTTATAAGCAGTCAGTAGTCCCTAAGGCCTGTGCAGGTTTAACGGCAGTCGCTCTGTGGGTAACTTAGTATTATGTCATATCTGGTTAAGCTTGAAAACACACCTCGTACTCTAAAAAAAGTCCGCAAAAGTATTGAATACAATCGTGATAACGCCAAGACGGTGATGATAAAACATTTTTGCAATTTAGCTAACATCCATTAACCTGTAAAAAATGTGCAATTTATCTACTTAATTATTCACGATTATTAACATAAAATCAATTGCAGCAGCATTAAGCTGGTAAGCTTAACATATTTCCACAGTAACACTCATGAATAGCACATAACTGGCCATTATAATAACAAATGGCTTATTACTAATAAATTCTGATAGCTTTTATAATGCTATTAGTGTATCTTTATGATAATTTATACGAAATTGCTGAATTAATTTTAAGAATTTTATAGATCTTAATTGGTAGTTATAGGGTAACTGTTTATCTTCTCTTCACAAAGCTACTATTTGCTTCTTCTTCTGTATTTTGTTTACTCGCCTCTTACAACACCCAAGAAATGTAATGGGGTAGTAACCCTTTTAATATATAATCCGTTATTAAGAAAAGACCGAATTATTGCTGTCATAAAATGGAATACGGTTAATTTTTGACTACATACATACATACATATACTCACGCCTTTTTCCCGTCGGGGTAGGCAGAGACAACGGAACGCCACTTGCTTCTATCCTTACAAACCTCACGCGCTTCTTCTACATTCATTACTCTTTTCATACATGCTCGCCGGTTCCTGGTGCTTCGGACCTTGCCGTTTTTCAGAACGTGACCAATTTGGTCGACGAATGTCCTATGAGGTCGGCCGCGACCGGCTTGCCCATACACGTTTGCCTCATATATTTGGTGCGTCATTCTTTCTTCACTCATTCGCTCCACGTGTCCATACCATCTCAGCATTCCTTTCTCAATTCTTGTCACAACATTCATTCGGAATTCTATCAATCAGTCTCACCCCACACACACACTACGCAGTGATCGCATCTCAACTGCGTTAATTCTGCTTTAATGCTTTTTCTGCCATACCCAACACTCACTACCATACATCAGCGTGGGCACAAGTACACCATTATGAACTGCCAGTCGCGCCTCTTTCGGCACTGTTTGACCGTTCATAAAGGCGTGCAGCGCTCCATTCACACAGTTTCCCGCAGTCACTCTTCTTTCAATATCTCCTTCACATCTTCCATCTCTTGTAAACATGCTACCCAAATATACAAATTCTTCAACTTGTTCAACATGCTCATCTTCAATCGCAATATTACACTCAGTCACACTTTCATCCTTCTCAAACACCATCACTTTCGTCTTTCTTGCATTTAATTTCATACCCTTCGCTTTAAAGCTCTCGTTCATGCAGTCCATCATTTGCTGCAACTCATTCGCCGAGGACGCAAGAATGACTTGATCATCGGCGTACAAGAGGCACTTAGCACGCAATCCTACCATATCGATCCCGCATTTACTTTCTCTTATATCATTCATAAAGCTATCCATGAATAGATTGAACAACCAGGGCGAGGCTGCACAACCCTGTCTGACACCTTTGGAGATATCAAACCATTCTGTATAGGCACCGTTAATCTTTACACAGGCTCTAGAATCCCTATACAGAGATTTCAGAGCTCTTATTATAAAATTGTCTACCCCATACATAGTTGGCACCTTCCTTTCTAACCACTCTATCATAAACCTTTTCCAAGTCTATGAACGCGCAATATACCTTCTGGTTTTTTGCCAGATATTTTTCGGTAACGCTGCGCAAGGAAAAGACTTGATCCGTACATCCCATTCCCTTCCAAAATCCCGCTGGCTCATCCCATATATTGTCGTTAGTCACATTTATTACTCTGTCAATCAATATTCTGGCATACACTTTTCCTACCACACTAAGAAGGCTGATCCCGCGATAATTATGACATTCCTGTCGCGAACCTTTGCCTTGATAAATTGGGACGAGCACTGCTTTCGTCCAGTCATCTGGCACCTAGCCCTGTATATAACATAGATTAAAAAGGCAATGCAGCAGGTTTACTATTAGTCTATCGCCAGCCTTCAACATTTCAGCCGTCACCTTATCACACCCAGCAGACTTTTCTAACCTCATACCTTTTAGTGTTTTCATTATTTCATCCAATCCAATTTCATCACTCGGACCCACCGGCATATCAATCGTCTCTTCTGGCTCTATTTCCCTCACATCTTTCTGGAATAAGCTCTCAAAATAATCCTTCCAGCACTTTAGTATCATTCTTTCTTCATTCATGACTTCACCTCTTTCATTCCTAATTACTTTCATTGATGCATTCATGGTTTTGCCCCGATTTAACGAACTTTTACGATTTTACCCGACTTTAACGATTTAATTGTGAACTTATCTACTCCTTCTTTTGAAGTTGACGTTATTATTTTAACCGAGAGCTGGATAAATAAAAACAAACCCATACCTACACTTAATAATTATTATACTTATAACACATCCAGTTAAAAATCAAAACTATTGTCTACGTAAAAAGAAACCTAAAAGCGGTTGTCACGGAAATTAAATTGGCCCAGGCATCCTGTCTACAATTAAATGTCCTAAATAATATACTTTTATGTATCTACCGATCGCCTTCTCATAAGTGTGCAGAGAATTTTAGCATCACATTAAGTAATCACCTAGACAAATTGAAGTTGCATAATAATGTTTATAATCTCTGGGGATATTAATATCAGACCAAACCTCTCTGAGCAAGACTATGAACGCAATAATAGGATGTTTTATCTTAACATGTTAGCAACACATGGCATCCTGCCAGGACACACTCTTGCCACTAGAGAAACAAGATGCCTTGACCAAATTAAGCTTAAAATTATTAAAAGTAAAACTTCAGCCTTTATAGCCATTTTACAGACATCCATAATTGATCATTATACAAATGTTCTAGTATTATCAAAAGTAAATCAACGTCAACCTATAGAAAAAAACTAGGACTACCATAGACTATGAAAGTGCAAACAATTACTTAATGGAGAAACATTTATCAGATTTATTCTTTTGTGACGACCCTACGATTGTACCTAACAAACTTATTAATAAACTCACAGAATCAATTGGCAAGAACACCCATATAACTCACATCCCTAAAAGTAAACGAAATATTAAACCATGGGTTACCACTGGCATATTGAGGTGCATTAAGAACCGTAACAAACTTCAAAAACAATATCAACGTGATCCACATAACGACATAAAAATGGGCAAGTGCGAAACGGACTCGCGCACGAAGGGTTCCGTACCATCATCTATATAAGAAAATCACGTTCGTTGTATGTATACTCAAATACTTTTTAAGTTTCTACCTGTTTATTAAGATCGAGTAACAAATTGCTTAAAAATTACGTTTGTTGTATGGGAGCCCCCCTTTATTATTTACTTTTTTTTTAATTTCATTATTTATTTTGAAAGGTTCCGTTTTTTACCTTTTAGGTACGAAACCCTAAAAAGATTACGTGTACACGCTATAGAAAATGAAAAATGACTACTTAGTAATTCGACAAAAATCAGTAAACAATTGTGGAAACACATAAAAAATATAACTTATACTAATAAATCAAACTGCCTTAACTCAGAGCTATTAGACATTAAGAAGTCACCTACTGAATCTGCTAATTACGTTAACCATTACTTTGCTGATATAGGTCGCTAATAGCATACAATCCACGTTAAACAATGGCGTTAATCTTTGTTTTAGCACTAGGACTTTCCCGATTCCTCTGAAACAATCTATTATTACTCCCGTGTATAAGGGTGGTAACAGAAATGATATTAATAATTATAGACCTATCTCGGTTTTATCTGTACTGGCAAAAAATTTAGAAAAATTATTAAATTCTAGATTACTTAATTATCTATCAAGCTTTAATATATTATCGCTTCAGCAATTCGGCTTTAGACAAAAAATTACAACTGAAGATGCAGTTACGTCTCTTAGCACGTTCTAAATAGAACATTTGGATAAAAAAGCTAAATGCTTAACTGTTTTCATTGACTTAAGAAAAGCATTTGATATCGTCTTTCTACCTATCCTTATAAAAAAAGTTAGAAAAAATAGGCGGCAGAGATAATGAACTCGCTATTTTTAAGGACTACCTGGTCAATCGTAAACAGAAGGTTAAGCTGGATCAGTACTGCAGTGGGGACGTTGGCGCATCATACGGCGTCCCACAAGGTAGCGTCCTCAGGCCTACATTGTTTTTAATTTATATTGATGATCTCTGCAACATGAGGGTAAATAATGCAAAAATATTACGTACGCCAATGAAACTGCCATCGTCTTCACTGGTAGTACGTGGGATAGCATTAAGTTAGCAACAGAGGAAGGCCTCACTCAGATAGCTAAGTGGCTGAAAAATAACTTGCTTACTTTTAATGCAGACGAAACAAATTATATCTGTTTGGCCATACAAAATAATAAACAGCCGAACACAGATCTAAATAAATATACATATACATGAATGTGATAAAGACAAAATAAACGCCACATGCAATTGTCCTAGAATAAATAAAGTTAGCAACACTAAATATCTTGGAGTCTACATTGATCAGAGATTGGTATACGCAAACTGAACAAATTAGTACGAGAATTAGAAAGTTTATGTGGATGTTCAAAAACTTAAGGCATATAACTCAGATTGAAACTACAGGTGCCAATGTACTACTTAACTAAATTTACTTAGCACTTGTACAATCAATTATTGTATACTGTCTTCCGGTTTGGGGTGGATCATGTAAAACTCGCTTTTTGGAAATTGAAAGATCCCAAAGAGCTTTGATTAAGATCATATATTTTAAGAAACGCAATTTTTCTACAGAAAATCTATATTACCTTTCGCAAAATATTATCAATTCGAAAACCATACATCTTGAACACGATTTAAAAAATGCATAAATCTTTACCGCGTGATGAAATAGATATAGAAACAAAAAGAAGAAAATACATAGTTGCTAAGGTCCCAATGCTCAGCACAATGTTTGCTAGTATGCAGTATAGAAAGCGTGCGGCAATCCTTTATAATAAAGTTAACAAAATCCTCACGATATATCCTAAAACTTATCATGATTGCTACCAGCTACCATTACTGAGTGGTTTAGTAAATTATCTTACGACGACACGGAAAACCTCCTAAAATACATTAAATAAAACAACAACATCCATTATTATTATTTTTATTATATAAGGCGAGCTTGCAGTACTTTTTAAGACTTTTGAACGTCTGAAAGTCCCATGAACTATGATATTTTTAATGAATAAAAATTAAAGTATAAAAGTTGAACATATCTTCTAGTAAATCGTAAAGATAGAAACACGATTTGGAATGGTTGGCTCGATAAAAAAAAATGTCAAACATGGCACTAAATCACAATTTTAAACGTGTACTGCTGAGAGATTCCATGATGAATTTATATGAAAGTATTATCAATAGAAACAGCTCTTTATATTAAAATAAATGGTAAAAACAGATTTCGTAATTTCGTTATTAATTTTCTCCAAGAAAAAAAATAGTCAAAATGTTGGCATTATATCGCTCGCCGGCCGTTTATCAGTGCCCGCCGGGGCGTGATTGAGGGCGGACGTACGTCGTTGCTCCGCAAAACCCCCCTCCACCCGCATTTACGTTTTTGAAAAAGTACAAAGTAATTCGTATTCCAAACTCAATCGTTCAAACCATAGACATACTAGTAAGAAACCGTAGACAGGTTACTGACAAGGTAACCGGCGTTTACGAGTATCACGCATCGTGAAAAGCGTACGCACACTAATATAAATATGTCAAAACGACACACTAAGAATTAGATAAGAAGTGTAAATGAGATATCACATCTAATCGCAAGCGCGAAAAAGAGATAAACATATTATACTCTCTGTACCGACGCGCATTGTGACATTATGCTGACCGTTTCACAAACAATAATTTAAGTCAGATGGGACATGATCACCTTGTCTGTCTTGAGTAAATTCAATTCGCCTCAAAGTAAATTGGATTAATTGATTTAAGGTAGGGAAATAAAAAGTCGATGTGATTTATTTATAACATTTATTAAAAAAGTACATTTTAGTCTTCTCATTTCATTCAATGAAACCTCAAACAGTACGTTAAACGTTAATATAAAACTGTGCGCTGCGGACCCACCGTACCCCTGGCAATACCCCTGGGGATATGGTGGGTCTTTTATAGCTTAACCGTACTCCTGGCTGAAATGCTCGTAGTGTTGTACCAACGTGCTACGTGGACAATAAACTGAACAGTGTTATCTCTCGTATGATAATGACTTACTACTTACGTTTTTGTATTTTTAGACAAGCGAAGACAAGCGCTAGTACGATGATATAGTGCAACAAGAAGATAAATTAGAGAATAAAACGTTTTTATTTAAGAAGAAACCGGGAGACAAGCAACGAAGAGATATACTTTCCTCTCCCCTCCAGACCGCGACAGCAACAAGACGTGTGCACTTTATTAATTTTTATTACAAAAAATCATATTTTTTAACAACAATTTCAAATAAATGCAGTTCATAAAGTACCAGGCGAGCATAAAGCTTAAGTGATCGCAGAGTGTGTGTGCGAAAGTGACAACAACAATTGAGAAGAACGAACAATGCAAGCTCCGTCGCTGAAGTGACAGCTGTCATCTGCCATCTGTCTGTCATCTGTGTTCAACTGACAGCTAAGTGTTGCCATTATAAAAATTTTACTTAAAACTAGTAGTAACTTTGTATTGCTGTGCGCAATTAAAAAACTATTTAATTAACTATACTTCCTGCTGTCCTGTGACCAATTTTAAAAATACCTCGCACGATACCTCCAAAATGCCTTTGGAACATTCTCCTCCGTCAGCTACTAAAGATATGGAAAAGGATAATATCAAGCAGAAATCAAAGCAGGTTACACAAACTGCCACCGCTTCGCCGCTTGCAACATCTGATTTTGTTAATCCATACCTTCGATCAACCACACTTCAAGCCCAAAGTTGTCCCCAGAGTAAATCGGAAACTGACTTGACTGATCTATCAAATGAATTTGTCACAAACCGGAAGCGCAAACATGGTGACGAACAGGAGCATTAGCATATGAGCAATGATGATAGCAACATATGAAGGAAATGAAAAAAAATATTTGAAGCCTACTCCAAAAGCTGTGAATTACGAAGTAATAAGACGGACTCGGCATTACAGGTATTGCAGACTATGGTGAATGAGCTATTGAAACAGAACTCCGAAATTAAGGAATCTATAACATTTGTATCAAAACAGTACGAAGATATCAAAGTCAAAATGGATACCCTAGAGACTGAAAAAAAGGAAGACCGCAAATACATCCACCGGCTAGAGGAAAGAGTCGACAATTTAGAACGTATGCTGTGCGCAAATAAAATTGAGATCCGAAATATCCCCTTGGCAGCAAGTGAAGATGAGGAGGAGCTTGCCAAGATTGTACAAAACACTACACAGGTTATTGGCATTACTCTAAAGAGATCAGAGATTAAAAACGTTTACTGTGATAACAAAAAAGATAAAGCGTCAAAAATAGTCGTCGACCTAGTAAGTTGTACAGCAAAGGAAACCATAATTAAGAAAGCAAGACAGTTTAATTCCAGTAACAAGCAAAACAAACTGAGTTCTCTACACCTAAATATAGACGCCCCTGCTACTCCAATCTTTATATCAGAGTTTTTATCACCACAAGCCCAGCATTTGATTTATTTGGCAAGAAAATTTGCAAAAGAACAATGTTACATGTACTGTTGGACATCTGCTGGTAAAATTTGCCTTCGCTAAGCAGAAAAAGACAAGCCAATAATTATAAAACGTGAAGAAGATCTTCTAAATCTCGCCCCAAAAATGTGACTAGTTTACTACCCTATTACAAATTTATTTTTCTGTCCAGATCATTATCATATGTACCGTTTGCATTATCAACACTACTTTTATACACTTCCCAAAAATAAATTCACTTCACATTTTTACACACAAAACAACAGAAACTTGCAATCAAACAATACCACGAAGGGATGCACGAAGGCAATTATACTCTTACAACTACACGTCAGACATCACAAACCAAGCAAAATCCACATATTGTATATTCAACTGACATGCTACATAATTAATGTCTTATATTGTTATGTATTTATATACAAATATGACGCATATTACTATTTTATTTCTATATTTCACGTCACCCTTTATTTCACTCTGGACAAGTTCTACTCGTTTATTAACTATCCAACTCAAAACAGCACCATTATTTTACTCATTGGTGTCAAACCCGTACTGCAATGTGAAATAAATAAACAATATTCGCTGATATAAACAATCTTAATACCTTAGATAACTTGGAAATAACCGAACTGCATACCTGTGATCCTGAAAACTGTAAAACTATATTATCAAACACTAAATCGTTTTTAAAAATATTGCATCAAAATGTTAGAAGTCTGAACAAAAATTTTTATAATATATTACTAAAAAGATTACAATTTGAATGTGATATTATTATTTTATCTGAGGGTTGGCTGTCGTCTGTTTCTCATCTCCCAATGATACCAGGATACTCTAGTTTCTCAACATCAAACAATTTTAATCAAAATGATGGCGTAGTTGTTTTCATAAATAATAATATTATTTATAACATTGAGGAGCCTAAGATCGTAAAGGCAAACTGTCTACTTATTAAAATAAACAAAGACACGGCCGTACTTGCACTATACAGACCACCTTGTTTTCGCTCACTAGACGGATTTTTACAAAGTATGCAGGACCTGCTGACGAGTTTAACAGGCTTTAAAAACATTCTTCTAATAGGAGATATTAACATTAACCTACGAGAAACTAACATTAACTCATCCAGCTATTTGGACCTTCTCTCCTTTTTCGGTATGGTCCCTACCCATTACGACAAAACGAGAGGGAACAGTTGCCTGGACCATGTCATTATCAAAACCAAATTATCTTCACATACCTTTATTTTACACACGGCTATTACGGATCACGAGCCTGTCCTTTTCTGTTTATTCTCAGCGAACCCTAATAAATTTAACAAAAATATTTTTTTCACTAAAATGTTAATTTTAGTGAAAAATGTATTTTTTTAAATTTTAGAGTTTCGAGTTTTTCAAGTTTTCAGTTTTTAGAGTTTCGTAAAAAAAATATTTACGAAACTCTAAAAACTGACTGCGCTAATACAGATTTCAGTCAAATTCTTAGTAACAAAGTCAACCCCAACAAACTGATGGACTTGTTAATAGACAATTTACAAAATATAATAACTAATAACTCAATAAGAATAAAAATACCAAGAAATAAAATAGCAATAAAACCGCGGATTACGACTGGACTCTTAAAATGCATAAGGACAAGAGATAGAATGCACTATAAATTAAAACAAACCCCTAACAATGATATATTAAAAACAACCTACAAAAGATATAGAAATTTTTGTAACGACATTATTAAAAAATGTAAACGGCAATATGTCAGTGACTTACTTAGAACAGCTGGTAATAATAATAAAAAGCTCTGGTCTGCAATTAAAAACATTAACAACCTACATAAAACAAATACCCCTGCAACTGAACTTTTGAGTATTGAAACTTCACCAAAAAGCTCTGTAAATAGTGTTAACAACTATTTTTCAAATATTGGCTTAAATCTCGCTCATAAGATCCCTACTGGCCTAATGCCACTCCCATCTAATGTTGTCAAACCAACTTTAATCTGTGACTCTTTTGTTCTTTTGGATACAACTGAAACAGAAGTTGAGAGTCTCATTATGAGCCTTCGTTCAGAGTGTGGAGCTGGCTGGGACAACATAGCGCCCACAGTATTAAAACATTTAAAAAGCTTTATTGTCCCTCCCCTTACATTTATTTTGAACAGATGTTTAGAGGAAGGAATATTCCCTGCATCTTTTAAAAAATCTGTAGTGGTTCCAATATTTTAAAGTGGTAATAAAGACACCATTTCAAATTACAGGCCAATATCTATGCTGCCTTCAATCTCTAAAATATTTGAAAGAGTTTTAAATAATAGACTTGTTAAATACCTTGAAGACAAAAACATCCTCTCACAGAACCAATATGGCTTTAGGAAAGGAATACCTACAACCGATTGTTTACATAGGTTTACTGATCTAATAGTCGAGAAATTAGACAAAAGACAAAGATGGTTAACTATTTTTATTGATCTGCAAAAGGCTTTTGACACGGTTTGTCCTCGCATACTGATATCTAAGCTAGAAAATATGGGCATTAGAAATTCTCAGTTAAAAATTTTCCAAGACTACTTGCATAATCGTTCTCAGTTTGTCAGCATAGAAGACCAGCGAAGTGACGAAAATCCTATAAATATTGGTGTCCCTCAGGGCAGCATCTTGGGTCCCACCCTTTTCCTTTGTTACATTAACGAGCTATGTCAATTAAACATTCGAAACTGTCAAATAAACGCCTACGCAGACGACACAACACTAACTTTCTATGGCTACTCATGGGAGGATACCTTTGGGACTGCTCAAGAAGGCTTTAATATAGTTACACACGCTTGCTCTTAATAAATTAACTTTAAATGCCACTAAAACCAAGTATATAACCTTCTCAATATATAACTCTACACTTCATCAAAATAATTTCAACATTCACGCTCACACATGTTATCCTGTGGGAACAAGTTGTACCACTTGTCCTATCATTTCTAAAACTGACTCTGTAAAATACCTAGGCATAAATATTGACAATCGTTTATCTTTCAAAAATCATATTCAAAATTTAACCCAAAGAGCAAGAAAACTAATTTTTTTTTCAAGAATTTAAGACATATTGCTAGTTGGAAAATTATTAAAACAGTGTACGCGACGAATCACTTTGCCAACCAATTTTTTCGTATGGTATATCTATATGGGGTGGCACGCATAAAGAGCACATTTTAAACGTCGAAAGAACGCAACGATTACTACTAAAAGTTGCTCTCTTTAAACCTAGACTCTACCCAACAAAAACCTTATATAGGGAAGCTAATCTACTTACTATTAGGCAACTTTACATACTGTTAACAAAACAAAAAAAAAACACACGTCCATTGATGTAACAATCTTAAAAAAGAAACTGGATAGAAGGAGAAAATTGGAAGTTTGTGAACCTACTTTCTGTAGAACCTCGTTTGCTCAGCAATTTTACAACTTCAGGGGCAACTATCTTTATAATAAAGTGAACAAAATACTCGACGTTGTAAGGTTGTCTAAAGTGGAGTGTAAAAGGAAAGTCACACAATGGCTTTTAGAACATGATTACGATCAAACAGAACAACTTCTTACTTTATTAAGCTAAATCTGCTATAATATATATATAAATTGTTAACTAAACCTGTTTCCAGTAATATGTATGGCAGAAACGCATAAACGCATGGACATTCGTACTACTTGCCACAAAATTCGTATAGTATACTACTCCAGAAGTTACCTCTAATTCGTTAAGCATGGTATTACGTTCGATTTGCCAAAGACTACACTCCCATAGAGAGTGATGAGCAGATTGTTCACAATTGTTGCCAGATGTTGAACATTGGCATAACGGAGAATCAACTAGCTTAAATGAATACAACTTGCTCTTAAAGATACCATGACCTGTAGGAAATTGGGCAACACTGTGATCCAACTCTAACCAGTTCCTCACCAGTTGCTCTCGGATGCATGGGAAGAACTGTAGAGGTGACGGCCCTTAGTTGGTGTGTTCCAGCGACATTGCCATTCTTCAAAAAGATCGTCATAGACTGCGGATTGATGGTTCAACAAACTTTTTTTTTTTATCGTAGAGGAAATCCTCATTGGACTATCCTAGGTAGGTAGGTAGATGGAGGGGTGTGCCGGACTCTTACCGGCTAAAACCACCACGGTCATACTTCTCGCACCTGTTTGGAGGGCTACGGGAACACGCTATTCTTCGCGCGGCCCATGGATGTTAATCCGCCGGGACGGAGCACACTGGTTACTGGGGAAATTCTAACCCCTTTTCCCCTCGGTCTCTCCCGTGAGGGAGGCGCGTGGGGTATCACACGCCTGTCACCTCAGACTTGGACGACGAGCTTCCTCGCCACTCTAGTCTATTTACGGGGGCCGGAATTGGGCGTTATCTGCCCTCCTCCGACGCCCGGTGCGCCTTCTGCGAATGGAGAGAGTGGTCGTATTTTCCCTCTCTCTTTCCGCAGATTCCTTCTGCATCATGACGGCTTCGCAGAAGGTAGCCATTGCATCCCACGCACAACCGCCGTAAGTGAGAGGTCGGTTCCAACCTCAGCTACTAGAGCAAGACGTAGCTCTTCCCACGCAGCACACTCCTGCAATGCATGCCGCGCTATTTCCTCCTCGCAGTTGATGCAGTGGTGGCACCTCGCATCTGGCTCTCTGCCGATACGCCGCAAGAACTTTCCAAAGCACCCATGATTGGCAAGCATCTGTGTCATCCTGAATGTCAGGGAGCCGTGCTTCCGTTCAACCCATTCCCTTAGCACTGGTTGGATCGCCTCTATGGTGTACAGACCAGTGGCGGGATGGGATAGTCTCATACGCCATTCCGCTACTTGGACCTCCCTCAATTCGACACGGCGCCTCTCCATCTCTTGTGGTGCCAGTGCAGACCTCTGCTCCCGTGCTTCTGCACGCCATTTATATAACGACGTGCAAGTCGCCTCTAGGTCCCAGGGCGGTGATCCAGCTAGTACGCACGCCGCCTCGTAGGAGATCGTGCGGTATCCCCTCGCTACTCTGATGGCCATAACTCTCTGCAGTTGCCGCAGTATGGTGATGTTGGGTGCCTTCAGGTTGTCAGCCCAAATTGGCGCTCCGTACAGGGTCATAGACCGCACGATCCCCATATATAGTTGCCTGCACGCTGTACTAGGCCCTCCAATATTAGGAAGCAACGTAGGTAGGGTGCCCGCTGCACCCATCAGTTTTGGCACCAACTCACGGAAGTGGGGGCCAAAGTTCCACCGGCTATCAAGAACCAAACCAAGATATTTGATCGTGTTCTTGACAGCCATTCTCACGCCACCAACTATAATGTGGAATCCTGGCGGCGGTGCCTTCCGAGGACCATAAAAAGCAACGGCCTCAGATTTTTCGAGGGCTACACATAGACCCAACTGCCGGATTCTACCCACCAGTTGAGACGCCGCAGCCGTAATCAGCGACGGTGCCTCACTATGTGTTCTCCCCCGGGCACTGACCATCCGCGTAACACGTCAGATTCACGCCCTCGAGGAAGTCCCCTCGCAGAACCCAATCATATCCGATGTTCCACAGGAGTGGACCCAATGGCGACCCCTGTGGAACACCGCATGTCATGTCGCGACAGCGCATGTCATCCTGTCCTGCATAAATAACGCAGCACCCCGACAAGTTAGCCTCGACTATCCGTCGGAGGTAGGGTGGTACTTTGTAGTATCTTAGTGCCTCAATAATACAGGACCAGGGCAGGGTGTTGAACGCCTTGGAAATATCCAATGACACTGCGAGCAACACTTCACCCTGGGATACCGCTTCTTCCGCCAGATCCTTCACGCGCTTGATGGCATCAATGGTGGAGCGCCCGTGGCGGAACCCAAACTGATGATCGTTAAGGTCCAGTCCCATTGTGGTCAAATGTCTGACGAGGCGGTCAGCAACGATCCTTTTGAACAACTTGTCCACCTCATCAAGCAACACTATGGGTCAGTACGCCGATGGTGAGTTCACCGGGCGCCCCGCCTTCCGAAGCAGTACACGTTTGTCGGTTTTCCAAATAGACAGAAACCGGCTCTGTTCCAAACATGCTGTGAAAAGCTCTCTTACTTGGGGCTCTAACTCTTTCATAGCGAGGACTAATGTTTGACCCGGTATGCCATCTGGTTCTGGAGCAGTGTTCTTCGCCCGGAGTCTCAGTATCGCGACCCGCAGGTCCGGTTGCGTTACTTCTGGGACAGGGTCCTCATGACTGGTCTCGGCAGCCAAGGGCAGTGACATTGGTGGTGGTGTGTGCGATCCTCGAGTGGGGAAGAGGGTTGTAACCACCTCCTCCAGTAGCTGTGGCTAGAGGCTTTCCGTCAAGAGGTGCCCAGGAACGAAGCTTGCCCCTTACCATGCGGTAGGGACGCCCCCAAGGATCTCGATCTAGAGATTCCAGCATTTCTTTCCTAGCAGCATCTTTGGCAGCGCAGATAGCTTGTTGAAGAGCCAGTTTGGCTTGGCGTTAAGCCTCGTACCGCTTTTTCTCCTCTTCGGGAATACGCAGGCGTCGTCTCCTATACCTGGTGTAACGGCGACGGATCACCACGCAATTTTCGCGCAGGTGAGCAATTTCATTTGACCACCAGTACACCCGGGGGCGCCTGTGACGCGATCAAATGCGTGGCATAGCCGCTTCGCAGATTTTAGTCAATGTTGACCTAAGCCACTGCGCATCCTCCTCAACATCAACTTCTTCTGCAGAAAGGGAATTGCGGTTCCAAGACGCAACAATGGAAGCTTCCTCCAGGGTTTCCCTGTTTAGATGTGTTCGGGCCCATCGTGGGCCTTTGTGCCTTGGGATAGCGGCGTGTTGGCTGCGCTCGGTTTGGTTGGAAACGTCGAATCGTATGTAGCGGTGATCCGACAAAGTCTCCACTTCTTGTTCTACTACCCAGTGCTGGACACGACGATTATATCAACAATGGACTCACCTTGCCATCTTACACACCTGCTAACCGATCCTTGATTTAGAACAGAGAGCCCTGTGGCCAGTGCCCATTCCTCCAAGATCTCTCCGCGTCGGTTTGTAATGCGGGAACCCCAAACTGCAGATTTGGCATTGAAATCGCCGAGCACGAGGACCTGTAGAGGATGACATCTACTGACAACCGCACCCACATCCCGAAGGAAGGTTTCAAACTCTGCGAGGCTCCTATTGGGCGAGAAATAAATGCTTATCACGTATATGTTGCCCAGGAGGATAGCAACCCAGCCATGAACCCTGATTACGTTCTCAGGAACCCTGCCGATAATCGCTATCAGGCCATCTATATCCCCAGTCCAGTTTTCTCTTGAGGGCACGAAATATGGCTCCGCTACGACCATCAATTTGGAGTAAGAGATCCTGAGCCCTGGCGCAGTGATTGATATTACCTTGGAAAAACTGGATTGCCATATTTATTTGAGCCCACTTATACGCACTTCTGCGTTCTTGGGGGTCTAGAGACCCATACGTCTTCCTCCTTAAGTGTCTCTCGAATTTTGGTAGCCAGTGTGTCCGCCATTGGCTCGCTAGTGGTACCAGGAATCTCCAAGATACCGGCACCTGTGGCTGCTCTCTTAAATTTGAGCCCCTTGAAACCCGGCATGCCCAATCTGGCTATGTCCACCTTGGACCAAGCCTGTTTTAGAATCGAAGCATACGTCACATCTCTTTCAATCGCTTCAGGCTGCAGAGTAATAACTACAGCTGCTGATTTCGGAGAACGAAGTCTGGGAAGCTTTGTTAGGTTTTGCTTCGCCAGATGCAAGTGATCGTTTTCCTTCTTCTTTTTCTTCTTCTGTTTTTGGACCGTAGTCCAGGTTCCGCTGTTATCTACTATTGGTAGTTTGTTGGAGGAAGCCAAAGCAGTGGTAGTAGTCGAAGGTTTTGTCTGCGGTTGCTTGGCGGCAGGTTTTGGGAGCGCAGATGTTGAGGTGGTTGTGATGATATCTGTATGCGACGATGGTGCGGCTTTCGACGTTGGCAACGTGCCCGTTCTTTTTCCCTTTCCTTTCTTGCCAGGTTGAGAGCTGGGAGAAGGATTTTTTGGGTTTTGTTGGCCTTAGCCTTGGTATTTGGAGGAAGCAGTCTTCCCTCCAACTCAAGCGATTCCAGGCGCGTGTCAACTATTGTGACCACTTGGAGCATGATCACGCGTTCTAATTCTGCCGTGTGATCAGCCGAACACTTATCCGCCAGATGAGGTCTTGGTGTAGCTTGTTGGCCCATCTCTGCTTTGAGAGCAGCAAGATCCTTTTTCATTATCTCCATCTGTTTTTGGAGGCAAGCATTCTCCTCCTGGAGCTTGTTTGCCACCCCCGAGGAAATTCACGCCTCGTACTCTTTAGTCGCTTCTTCGATAGCAGTGGCTGCTTCTTGAATCGCCGTGACAGCTGCACTTTTCAGCTGTTTTGATGTTTCGGCTACCCGTCAGAATAGTCGCCAAGTTCGCTTGAACTTGTTCTTCTAAAGTTACTGCCGTCGAGGGATCATCTGTTCTCAACTTTTGATTATTTTGTGGAACACGACTGCGGAGCCTCCGCGGCTCTTGCGTTACATTTTGTATTTCTCGTGTCGTCCGAAGATCTAAAAGATAGACCGTGCATTTTGAGGGTCAACATGTTGTCCCTTGGTAACAGGGTAAAGGATACCCTGTCACCAGCCCCGCTGTGCTACATCCAGACCAGACGCCTGTCCCATAGTTGAGTCTGATATCGTACCTTCATCTCTAGGCTATTCATCCAGAACTTGGATTGTGTGGCAGCATTAATCTGCTTGGATCTACCCTGTACTTGCATCGCAGAAGAAAAAAAAAACATAAACGATTGCGTTCACCCCAATTGTTGATTAAGTCTAAACATTGATTAACTAACCTTTCAAGTCCTACCCTAGTATTAGATTGAATAAGCAAAAGACCATCATCAGTATACCCAGTTAATGAGCAACCTGGTGGTAGTGGTATGCTTAGAAAGTCATCAAAACCTAGGTTCCATAAATATGGGCCTAACACTGATCCCTGCGGACAACCCAAGGTCAGCGCCTTCAACACAGCATAGTGGCCTGTTTTAACTTTGCTCTTCCATATAAAAAACATTTATAAATGAGGGAATCTATATATTAATACGTGAAGCGAAATTTTGCGATCCCTTTTCACAAGAAATGCGCGAACGGAGGATTATGAAATTTGGGACACTTATTGCTTACATGTAGAAGGTATGCAGAATGCTAATATTTTTATTTAATATGCATGCCTACTAATATTATAAAGGACAATGGCAGATCTCCATACATCAAAATGTCTGAAATTAAATTGAAGCGAACAGTAATAAAAAATATATCAAAAAATTTGGCGTAAGTAACAGAGTCTATAAATTATTCTATTTTCACTCAGGAAAGGTGGAAAAAGAAGATATCGGTGTTTGAATTTTTAGTTAAGAATGAACAATGTAGGTAAAAGGAAAGTTATTATAAGAAAGTTAAACAATGTAGGTAGGTACGTTTGAATTATCAAATGACATATGTCAGATTGACATCAAAACGCGGAAGTATTTTGTAGCATCTAACTGTGACAGCCAAAGACAAAAGCAGAGCTGCACATTTTAAATCGATTTTATGTGAAATCGATACAACATCAAAACGATGCCGTGATGTTTTAATTTGATTTAAACGTTGTTTTGCTTCAAAAATATTAGCTTATTGATATAATGTTGCTTAAATATTAAATAACTGCATTTTAAACCAAACCAACTCTATAAAGGTCGATCGTATCGATTACTTATTTAATAATCGATACGGATATAGCACTCACGTCTATTCCTGTTACACCATTGTCTATGGCAACAATCAAATAATAAAGTATTCGTAATCAATTGGAATGCTTTTTATTATCATAAAATACTCCAGCTTTAACGAGACAAAGTGAAAATATTAAAAATCGTAGAAAAAATAAACAATTTGTTTTGTTCATATGAAGTTTAAGGTCGCCATAACAAACAACAACAACACTTTTACTGTCGCAGTTCTAATCTAACCGATGTAGCATATTTAAATGCCCTGTGTAGTGAAATAAAAGCGTTGTGGTCGCAGTTCTAACCTAACCTAACCAGCTATTGTTTCAGTTGACGTGCATTGTTTATCAGCATACTAACCTAACCTAACCTAACCGATTCCTTTCGATTTCACCTGAACTTCCCGAAGCATCGCCTGAACAGACGTAACGTTATTCGTCTAAAAGTTGTCCGGCCTAATAATTTGACCCAAACGTTTTTTGTCATTACAATAATCAGTTTAACAATATGAAATTTTACGATGCGCGCGCTTGGATGACCCAAATTCTCACGGGAGAAGGTTTTAGTTACTACATTCACAAGATGGTAGACGTTACATTTTTAATAAAAATAATATGGGTATCATTATCGGGGTTTTCATGGATTCTGATCACGAAAATGATATCTATTTGGGAATCCAAGATGGTGGACGAGACATTTAGTAACAAATAGCTATTTAGCTATACCAATTCAATATTTCCTTCGTACATTACTCGGACTTAGAATCAAAAACGGTCGAAATAAGCTGTGGGTTCACGAAATCATAATGAACTTGTAGAAGAAAAACGATAAACTAAGAATTATTAGTTACGTTATTAGTCATAGGTTACATTATCTTTTGAATAACTAGACAAAGATTTTAACAACGGAAAAGTTTAGTACTTGCGTAATTCTAACGTATTTATAAGAATGTAATCTCAGTAGGTATTTAATAATGAATAAACCAAATCATTTACCTTTGCGGTCTGCTGCCTACATCACAATCAATTTACACCTTTCACACATTGTCTTTTAGTTTCACTTATGTGTTTCTTTCACCTTATCACCTATGTATTTTACACTACACTTTGGATACTTCGCTTCTTAATACACTCGCACCCACCATAGACGCGAATTCAATATTGGAATATTTATAATAGCGATTCATTACGAAGCGCGCGCGGCGTAACACGGGTACAGTAACGGGATGGAATGTGACATACGGGCGTCCCATTGACCTAATTTCGCAAGACTAAAGGCTGTCGAAGTGACGAGCGACAAATTGCAACCAACCCCCGCCTCCAACCCTGTCGCCCCGTTGACGACAAAACGCGTTGCGATGCGCGCACGCCGGGGGCCGGGTCTGTACCTACAGTGCAATGTTTATCTGCGTGTGTGTGTCGTATGTTTAATAATAATATAATAATAGTAATAAATCTTTATTTCAGATCAATGATCCGTACAAATTAAGAAAGTACTTAAAAAAACTAATACATTAATAGAAATAAAAATAATATGAGAGAACTAAACTAAACAATATCATGCCGCGATTTCAATCCAACGGCGGTACATAATGAAACCACAAAGTCGTTCGGACAGATTTCTTATGATACTGTTTTTACAACTGCCAACTCTAGTAATAAACGACGCAATTCGGCCTCTCTGAATGGCATTGAATCTGTTCAGTCTTGCCTCCATGAACATGCCGGCGGCGCTACAGTGAGGTTCTAAGCGCATGAGGTGCCTGAATATGTTGTTATACTGAACACGAATGCTGTCATGAGATCTCTTAGTATAATTGGTCCAAAGTTGGCATGTGTAAAAACCTTGACAATAGGTTTTAAAGAGATGCATCTTTGTTTCTGTACTGGCCGTACAAAACCGCCTCGCGAGCATGTTACCAACGACAGAAAGCGCGCGCCGTTGTCGCTCAATATCGGCATCGTCCTTCATGTTACACGTAAGAATGTGACCAAGATACTTGAACGTCTCGACAATCATAACGTTTTGGCCTCCCACGCTAACAGGTGGAACAGACTCCCCAGTCTGTTCCGAGGACCCCGTCCTCGTCCCGATCTAAATACCATCATTTCAGTTTTTTTCGAATTGTAGACCAGATGATGTGTCTCGGCATACTGTTCACATATTGACAATAACTTCCTTAGGCCCTTAATAGAAGGACTGATAAGACCATATCATCGGCATAGCTCAGATTATTGACGTATCGATCATTTAATCTGAGCCCAACGGGTGTCCTGTTCAGTTCCTCTATCAATTCATTAACATATAAGTTAAATAGATCGGGAGAGGTCAGTCCACCTTGTCTGACTTCGCATGATAGTCTGAAACTCTCAGAAACAGTACATTCCCATCTGACATTGTTGTGCTGAGTGAGATACCAGTATCTTATCAGCCCAACGATGTCCGATGATATGTTAGTATTATTTAACTTCTGCCATAGAAGTTCTTGGTTGATAGTGTCAAAAGCATGGCTAAGATCCAGAAAGCAAGCATAAACACTTGTGCCTTGCTCAACGTAATGCTTCACAACTTGTTTGAGTGAAAAAATAGCCATATCAGTGGAGACCTCTGGCCGAAATCCAAACTGACTATCATCGATATTAATTGACATACGTATTTCTTTGTGTATAAGACGTTCTAGCACCTTGGCCACGATCGTTGCTAATGAAATAGGCCTGTAGTTGGCCATACTCGAGATGTCACCAGTTTTATTTTTAGCAATGGGAACTACTATAGTACGTGTCAGGTCCGTCGGTAGGTAGCAGTGTCGCAAGCAGAGATTAAAAAACTGCGCTAATACCTCGCAGATATACTCGCCCGCAAACAGCAAATGTTCAATACTAAGGCCATCATGGCCTGGAGACTTCCCGCGCTTCATATTTTTCAATACTGAAACGACATCGTCAGTCGTGACATGGAAATGCAATCCTTTTTTACCAAAAGAGATTTTTGATGTTTCATTCCTAGCCCGCGCGCCATGAGGTGATACATCAAAATGATGTCTGAATTTATTGGCAATTTTTACTTTAGCAGTCTCCCTTTCTACACCGACTGGACTTCCCCTTCTATTATTAAGTTTTTTTACCTCTTTCCAGAAGCTTGTAAAACTTTTAGAGGTCACGTGTCGAGCCAGTATGTCCATTTGAATTGCTTCTTGATTGTTTTGCACGTACTTGACTGCCATTTTAAAATCTCTACGCGCATTTCTCATACTGTCATAGTAGTACATGATACTGTCTAATATGGTGGTTCCAACCGACAACAGCGCGCCTTTTATGACTTTTATCACACATGGTGCGTTCCACTGATGTTTGTAACACTTTAACAATATCACAATAGTAAATATGATGCTCTCCGGTAATGTGGACTATGCCGTCATTGACATCTTGTATGGGGCGAATCTATGTGCCCTTAACAAGAGGGATGGTGGCATTCGTCCCATTGCCGTGGGTTGCACATATCGGCGTATAGCAACCAAGATATGCTGTAAATTTTACAGCAGGGAGCTATCAGAAAAATTCCAACCCCTACAACTAGGTTTTGGTTCCAAAGGGGGTTGTGAGGCTGCTATACATGCCCTTTCCACGTATCTTGGAAGTGGCGATGGAGAGGTCATTTTGAAGGTTGACTTGAAAAACGCCTTCAATTCAGTGAATAGGGACACTTTGTTTACACAAGCAAAATTAGAAACCCCCAACATTTTTAAATTTCTTTGGCAATGTTACAGGTATCCCACAAAATTACTATATCAGGACAATCTTTTGGAATCTGCAGTTGGATGCCAACAAGGTGACCCTCTTGAACCAGTCATTTTTAGTTTAGCTAAACAACCCATTATTCGGCAAATAAATTCTAAATTTAATGCATGGTTTTTAGATGACGGGACCCTAGGGGGCGCTGCAGACATTGTATTACAAGATTTAGCTTTTATTATAAATAAATTCGCATCTATTGGCTTGGAACTAAATTATAGTAAGTGTGAATTGTTTATAAATACAACAGACTCCACAAAAAAACACTCGATAATATCAAAATTTAATAATTTGGCATCAAACAGCAAAATTATTGATAAGACTTCTCTTCGCCTCCTAGGTTCTCCAGTATTTGAAGAATCTTTCGGTTCTTTCTTCGACGAAAAGATACAAATTTTTTGTGAAATTTCAGATCGCCTATTCAAAATTAATATTCATTCGGCCTGTACTATTATTCGTTATTGTCTTTTCGTCCCAAAATTCTCTCATGCCTTAAGATCTTCCCAATTTTGGAAAAAAATACACTTTTAGAACAAATCGAACAAATTATCCTAATTACTTTAAAGAGAATATTAAATGTGGACTTGGACGACCGAGCCTGGCTACAAGCGTCTTTGCCCATACGTTTGGGTGGGCTCGGCGTTCGCAAAATTTCCAGTGTCAGTTTACCGGCGTTTCTGTCTTCGGTTCACAGCACGGAAGAGTTAACTAGGAAAATTTTATCTCCTACACTAGTTAACTCAGAAGTGTTGTGCAAACCCGAAGCCATAAACGCCTGGAAAATGGCTTGTCCAAGCACTGATTTGCCTACCAACCTATTCTCCCAAAGACTGTGGGACGCGCCGTTTTGTAACATAGTAAGAAAAAATCTTTTGGATACTTCTTTAAATGTTACAGAGCGTGCTTGCTTGCTGGCTGTGGGAGAGTGGGAATCCGGTCTATGGCTTCAGGCCCTACCATCGCCCAACACTGGAACCATGTTGGACGATGAGACATTCCGTATTGCCATTTGTCTTCGTTTAGGTGCTCCGTGTGTTTCTCCGCATCGATGTCATTGTGGAGAAGACGTCGATAGCCTCGGCCACCATGGGCTATCTTGCAGCAGAAGCGCTGGTAGAATTCCTCGTCATGCCAATCTGAATGATATAATCCGTCGTGCTCTTGTCGCGTCTGGCGTACCAGCTGTACTTGAACCAAATGGTTTGGTACGCGACGACGGTAAGAGACCTGATGGTATGTCATTGTTGCCTTGGAAAATGGGTAGGCCTTTGGTGTGGGACGCAACCTGTGTAGACACCCTCGCGCCATCACACGTTCCAAGCACGGGAGGCCATGCTAGCACTGCTGCTACAACTGCGGAAACCCTCAAACGGCGCAAATACAGTAATTTAGTAAGTAATTACGTGTTTGAGCCGTTTGGGGTGGAAACGCTAGGCTCATGGGGTCCGAGCGCTCGTTCTCTATTCCGGGAAATTTCTAAACGGTTAATCGACATCTCACGTGACCAGAAGGCTGGTTTATTCTTTGCTCAGAGAATCAGCATTGCCATCCAGCGTGGCAATGCTGCCAGCCTTCTGGGCACGTTACCCGATGACATTGATGCGGAGGCATTTTACGACGACGCCTAAACCTTTTTTTATTTGTTTTTACGGTTTTTTGTACATATACTACTTAGACATAAAGAACAAGTGAGTATATTTTTATTTCTTTAAGAGACAACTTTCGCACTAAGAATAAATCTTGTGTCGCGGGGGCTTTGACATACAATCAACGGACACAAAGTATATGTACTAAAAACAATAATTCTTGGCACACAAGTGTTGTCTTGTGTGGGTATAGAAACCACAATACTTGCGCAGTATCAAGCGACGAGGCGGCCGCTTTTAAACGCCTACGCCAACTGTGCAGTCTTAAATGAATTCGAAAGAAAAGGGACGAAAAGCAAGAGGGTGTCAAAATAAAAAATGGGTAGATAGTGTGAATATGAAAGTAGAGGCACGAAAAGGAAGATCCGGCCAAGGAAAACATTAATCGACTGTGTGTCGAAAGAGAAAGGAGTAAATAATTAGATAAGAAGAAGTATAAAATTAAACGACATATCTAGTGCGCAAGGGCAAGAGAATGTGTAATTAGATTTATATTTTAATTAGTATCCAGTTTTCATTAATTATGTGTTATTTATCTTATTTTTGCCTGCTGCCTCACCAGCAAAACATGTTGTCTCTTATTATATGCTATTGTAATAACTCACTACCATGTTTTAGCAAATGAATTTGAATTGAATGACATTTTTATAAAGTCTTTAAGTTAACATCTATTTCGGAGTTTTATTACTAAGAAAAGTATTTAATAGCCGTTCCAGTAATTTCATAAAAGTTTTCTTTATTTGTATTGTGCGGGGAAGTCTGTGATTGTAGTCTTGACAGAACCTACAATCTTAATAATGTAGAAATTTAACATTTTAATAAATTATGGTCTAATTTCGACCACTGGGCCATCTCTAGTATATGTTACTAAAGCATCCACGAGACTTTAATTTAAGTAGAAGCATTTGCCACCATGCGTTGTCGAAAAGCGCCAGATATATCTAAGAATATACCTAGCACATATTGTTGTGTTGATGACGAGACTATCTTCCTAACCGATATAACTGCGCTGACTGTCAATTTACCTACTGTGAAGCCAAATTATCTATCGCTAATGGCCTATATGACTTAGGTTCATCAGACGGTTTATCTCATCCTTTTGGTATGATCCTAATGTAACCACTGCGCCATATACGAGGAAAAATACCTTCTGCTATGCAACGTTTAAACACAAACAAAATGCACTCACTAGATGTTTTACAAGCTTCCTGTATCATCTTGTTGGAGATTTTATCTTCACCTGAAGCTTTGCTAGGCGGCAGACATCCTACTGCATTTATAAATTCATCATAGGATGATAGGTATGACGCTGGTGAAACGGGTTGCAAAGCAGCTTATTGCCGGATCTGACGGTAGTAATCAGTGTCATTCTCCAGTCGATCGTCGGGTATCAGAGAATGCAAGAGATAGTCCGTTGTCCCCTCGATACCAGTAGAATGTCTACCCGTTTTCTTCAAAATATCTAAAAGGCCTGTATTACATAGCACTTTGTAAATATTTAATGATTAGAGATGTAAAACACCCACATCCAAAATTGTGGATAGCCCGAAGCGTTGTTATGTGTGGAGATCAAACCCATAACATTCAGCACTGTGCTCATTGCCGATGCAGCCGCTTAAACCCCTTCACCGTTCGTGGAGACAAACAATTATTTTATATCTTGAACTTCACTGTGTCAGCTAGAGACGTGCTCTATCTGCTTTGATTAGTAGAAGTGGTTTTGATACTGGAATGAGAATACTAAGCAATATGTAGGTCACGGCATCGAACTTGAGATCGTGGAGTAGATATTAAATAGGTAATTTGAAACATAGCAAATGTTAATACTAGGTAACTAAAAACATGGCATGCATCAAACTTAGCTAATCTATTCAAATATTACTAATAGAAACGGAAAAGTTGTATGGTTTTAGATCTTCTTTCAACGACTGCAAAAACTTTATAAGTACTTTATTTACCAGCACAAGATCTTCTTAATCTCTTAAAAATTGAAAAAAACCTAAATCTTAGCAAAAATCTAAACCAGGCAAATCAGAAAACTTTTTTTTTTTTTTTTTAAACACTTTAGGCATTAGGACTAAATCCTGTGTCGCGGGGGACTTTACAAACATACAACTAACGGACAAAAATGAACACCCAGACTCGAAACAATAATTTATGAATCACACAAAGTGTTGTCTCGTGTGGGGATCGAACCCACAACACTCGGCGCAGTACCAAGCGGTGAGGTGGCCGTTAAATCCACTACGCCAACCGTGCAGTCATTTTGCCATAAATATCTTTGTATTATATTTCCATCTGCTCACGTCTAGATGTTCAAGAAATTTCTTTGATGATTTATTGTGTTCAAAGATAAAACTTACAAAAACGTTTGACTTTTAAACGAGTAGTTTAAAAGTCAAACGGTTTATCCAAATCTTTAATTAAAATCGGGCAAGTGCGAGTCTGACTCGCGCACCGAGGGTTCCGTACGCATTTTACCTTATTTAAGGTTGGTGCTAATTACGCTAGTCTTCTAAATCTGAGGGTCTAGTACCAGTTTACACTCAATCGTCACGGTGGACGATAGCCTAGACGACGGGAACAATTTCCATACATTTTCTAAATGCGCCCCCTAGCGGTCTCTATCGATCGCTTCTCTCCATTTGGGGCACTTTAACAAGTACGAAAATTAACCTTAATTTTTAACTTTTTAAAATTTTCAGAATTTTTCCTTTATTTGTGCTGTAGGACCCTGCTTTTGGCCAAATTTCGTGATTCTAGTTCAACGGGAACTACCATATAGGTTTTCGACCCAAAACCTATAGGGTACTTACGGTTGACCTAGAATTGTCAATTTTTGTCAAAACCAAGGTCTTACAGCAATAGTAAAGGAAAAATTCCGAAAATTAAAAAAAATTGAAAATTAAGGTTAATTTTGGTACTTACAAGTTTTCGCAAAAATCTAATTTTGACCATATCTTTTTATCGGGTCGAACCAGGACCCTGATTTTTACACACCTAATAGGAACCATAGACCTCAGTATCTGGTATAAATTTCAATTTGCTAGGTCTACCCGTTCCTGAGAAAATCGGTGGTGACACACGGACAGACAGACAGACAGACAGACAGACAGACAGACAGACAGACAGACAGACAGACGGACAAGAAAGTGATCTTATAAGGGTTCCTTTTTTACCTTGTGAGGTACGGAACCCTAAAAAGTATCAAGACTGCAGCGAGCACGTTTGAACCGCCAGCTCATATTGTAAACCGCACGAAAACCTTACTGTGACAGGCACGACACATGTTTTATTAAAATATGTAGAATAAACTAGCAATATAAAATAAATATAAAATAGCAATGGCAATAAAAAAGAAATAAGCTGTATGGTGGGGTTTATACAAATATTCAACACAGGACCGCAATGTACAACCAGACTCAAAATGTGCGGAAAGGTGTATCTCCATTAGAGATAGCCGTAAATCGAGCTGCAGACTCGACCCATGGCCGCGAAAAACAAGACGCTCTGTCTCGACCTGAGGTATACCTTGCCATTACGTTGAGGCAGCATCTTCTTTTGGACAGCTGGGGGTAGAGCCGACTGTAAATTTACGACTTTAAGCTGTGAAGTAGTCGCCTAAAGCGCTATGCTATTTTAGTATTCAAAAACCAAAATTTTTTTCGTCCCATATAAAAATATTTCAGACATAGTTTATATTAATTATAAAATTGCTGCGATAAAGGTAGCACGCACATTTTACTTTATTAATAAGCTTGTCAGTTTGGCAATTAATTAGGTTAATATAAAGTAATCTCTTAATTAAGATTTCATTAGCAGATAAAGGTTATTCCAATACAAACTTCCAACTTAATTAAGTCTGATTTTGTAACTAAGTCAGCTGAAATGACACACATTCGATGTTTTCGAAATTTGCCGCCATATTTTCGACCTTTTAATCTTAAGAAAATATTTGCTGGCGTTCATATGACGCCTCAGAAATCAGAAAAGCCTCAACTCTTTACGATGAAATTACTTTAATTTAAATTTACTTTAGTTATATATACCAGTACTAGCTCTCACTGCACTGCACAGTCTTATCTCAAGTTGATGGCACAGCGAAAGCCAAAGAAATTCTGACCCATTTGTAGCATTATGTGGGCGTTAACCATTTCTATAGTATTACTGAACAGTATCCGCAAAAAAGCATTTGCGAAGAACTAACTGCAGAAAAAGATTCCAAGAAAAAAATATGTTCTAGGGTTTGATTATTATGAGAGAGCATCATAAAATAAATTGAAAATTGTTCAGTGTTGCTTATATTATTTTATTAGTCACCTGTATCATATTAATAATGTGACCGGCAGATGGCAATAGGCTCGCCACCCATTACGTTGGGGTCGAAACATAGCTCGCGAAGTGTCGGTTTATACCACTGCTGCTTACCCCTTCGGGGATAAAAGGCGTGAAGTTATGTTATGTTATGTAACGTTTATCAGATGATACAAAAACTTATTTCTAAATAATAATTAAATTTCGGTATGACAAAAAAGACAATATTACTTCTATATCTATAGATACTTACAAAGTGTCTGATGGTGTAACAGATTAATAAAGCCACGAAGACCTCTGAACTGTTAGTCCATTTGTTTGCTACACCATTTATTATCGGCTTCCATTATTCACCAAGTAATTTTCCTACTTCTGTTGCCATAATGAATACTTGAATTTGTTGTCGAACTTTTTCTATTGGGTAGTTTATTTCTTGAATGAAGATCGTTTGTCGTGAAATTGAGACTGATTTGGTTTATAATCGGTAAATCTTATATTCAAGTTTTCAAAATTCTATCCATTCTCATTTGGTTTCTGTTTATCTGGTCAGTATTATCAAAGCCACCACAACCAAAGTTCAATATCAAATAATTCTGTAGATAGCAATGTGTTATGCTTAGTATTGTCCTAGTACTGCATGCTGTAGTAAGCTTATGGGAATCAGTAGCTAAAATCAAACAATTTAATCCACAACTGACTCAAATTTTCAAATGCATGAACCTATTTTATTGCTTCCCAGGTAACTTAATATCAAAGATAATGCATCTCAATTTCACCTAAAAGTTGTAATACTTGCAAATTGACTGTGTATAGTTTAAGAACAATGTTCAGCCAAATACATTTCGGCCAGCGCCGCCCATATTGTAATTAAGAAACTTAAAGCATTACGGAACGTCCACAATCATAGTCACAGAGCAATCCAGACTCTTAGTACATGCCCTATGACGTCGTTGGAAACATGTAACAGCAATTTTAGTGCAGTTGAATATCAACAAAGTAGATTGGAGTAACTTGGCGTAAAGGAACATTAATGAAATTTCGTGAGCATACTACATACAATGTGCTCTTCCGTGGAAATCTGTTTGGCTAACGTAAGTTGTGGTAGTTTGGATAGTGTGCAGAAAGTTAAGGCATTTGAGGTTATTTTTGGAGAGTAATTGACATGCTAACAATTTCAATTTGTTAACATAATCGAATCCTTGAGGTAGAAAAGTATACTTATTAATGTAGTATGATAGAAGTGGTTTTAATATTTAAGATAACTAACACACATAAATTTTACAAATGAATATTGCCAAATAAAATAATTCTTAAAAGGGGAAGATTAAGAATTTGTCCATAAAATTGAACATTATTACTGTAAAAAGAATGGAAGAGGTACCATTTATGTTTTTTATAAGAAGACATCTTCATGTTTTTTATAAGAATATCAATATTTTTATTGAAGAAGTCATATGTCAAGTTCGCTTATCAGAAATAAGCATAAAATATATTGTTCTAGAATCACAACCTGGATAATGGACAGAAGATGATGAATACAAAAGTGAAACTTCAAAGTCATTTTTAAATATTAAGGCAATTATATTCTTTTTCTTTTAATAAACATGCCATTATGTACTCGCAGACTGTTTTACAAATAAAAGCGTGTTAAAATCCGTTTGCCACAAGAATTTCATTGTTTGCAGCTTCATTGCTACAACTGCTCTCGTTCGCACTGACGTTTTGAGGTCGGCTAATACCCATGTCCCTAGACTCGATCGTATAGAACTGTCTATAACTGCGTACAAAGTCCAACATAATTCACTCTCTATCAAATTTACTCTCAATTTTCTAGCTTTTGTTAGATTGCTAGGAATTTCTCAGTCAGTTGAAGACTTTGATAATGTCATGTTGTAGATTAAAATGTAGGCTAGGTTAAACTTAGGCTTTTTCTATCAACACAAAGTAAAATATATTATATTAGATTTAGTCCCTAAAACAGAAAATCGTAACGTAATTAAACACAAATTGAATAGATCTCTATTTCTAAAAATATTCTCGTATGTTTTAGAACATTATTATGGCACATTGCCGTGTAGATACTGGAATCTGACAACCTTACCCCGACATCATTATCATCACCCTAGCGTTATGCCGGTTTCATCCAAGACTTACACGCCTTGAAGTCCGTGTTTCGCTTACTGGTCTAACCAGATATGACAGAATATCAACTTTTTGACAGAGCGACTGCTGTCTGACTTCCGCAACCCAAAGTGATAGCGATATTCTCATGGTTTAGACCAGTATCAGTTTAAGAATATATATATAGACGGGAATTAACGCGAACATGCAAATTAGGTATTTACATACCTTATTTTGCTTGACGTTAATAAGGTATGTAAATACCTAATTTGCATGTTCGCGTTAATTCCCGTCTATATATATATTCTTAAACATGCAACGCGAGTGTTTAAAAGTTTCTATAGTATCAGTTTATTTGAGGGTACTGACCGTACTGACTCCCCATAACGACTGTCAAAGATCTTCATGATAGCCGGGACCGACGGTTGAGCGTGCTCTCCGAAGCACGGGGCAACCGATAATTAACAATTTAATACGCACTTAACTTCTAAAAGTTATTGGTGCGCACCGTAGATTCGAACCCGATACCTTCTGCATGGCAGTCAGTTGATATCCCCAGTAGGCTATCGCTGCCTGTTTTTAACTTTTCTCCTACACAGTATTAAAAATACTTCAATATAAACTTTATTAAAATTTACCTAAAAGCGTGTCGAAAAATATTCAGCACTAACTATTCCATTTATAGCTACTTCTAAGTGCAAAATGTACCGGTCCTATCAGCATCAACCAAATATCTAATGGCTCCTACCCTGACCGATATTTTTAAGTATTGAGAGGTGATATATTATCATTATGTCAAACTGACAAGGGTCAACGAGACAGCTTTCATTAATGTTCCTGATCTCTAGACATCGTTTTTTATAGGTACTTGTGCTGTAATATTACATTTTAGGAAGTACGGGGTCATCGGGTGGTGTTTTATTTTTTTAATTTATAAAAGTTGTAAATGTTCACAGGCCTAAATTGATGGTAGACAGATATGGGCTAAGAATAGTGAAACTATTAAAGAGTGATGGTATGCAATAAAATAATACGAGCACTCCAATAGTCAAATGAATTGCAGGCGTTGTATTCCCTGTCTCGTGATTATGATTTTTGGAACAAAAGACACATGGTCATTTTATTCTTTAGTAAATAGAGCACTCAGTATGGAAATCAAATAAGTGATAAAGACACATAATTATATTTCTGAACTAATTCATAATATAAAGATAAAAAAAACACAAACACATTTTATACACAGCTTCTATAAGAAACTTTGACAAACAAATATAAACTTCGTTCTCATACTATGATTAGAAATTCAACCCAAGCATATTATTTAGTTACAAACAACGCGATTTGTATTGTGGTGCATAGTGTGTCGGTTGTAAAGTAAACTAAAGATTGCATTTCCCCTCAGTTTGCTACATATTTCAACCCTAGGACCTTGGCGAAACAAACAGCTGTTGATCTGTTATATCCCAGTCTTTTACGGGTAAATCGTCTTCTAAGTCTATAGCACGAGTTATACACATAGCTAAGATATTATAACCCTCGAAATCTTCACATTTTTAATAAAATGGTGGGCAGGCCTAGAGGTCAAATCGTTTTAGAATCAGCGAATCGAGCAGAGCGCCCATACGCCGCGACGTGCGAATCCACATTTCGTTCCTGCAACAGTGTTCTACAAAAGTTTGTTTCTGAACAACATACAGACCCACACTCCATTCTCGCGTTCTTTGTTTTTAGACATTCCTCTAGTTTTCCTTTTTTACTTCTGCTCTTAGCATTTATTTAAAACTAAATATTTAAATAAAATGCTGATGAAATCATTAAACGTACAAAAATTCATTATTATTTTTATACGTTCAGCCATTTTTTACTAGTTTTAATTTAAAAGAAAGCAATAATACATAATGCTAACCAAGTTTTATTTAGCTCGTTTCTTCATTTACAGAACAAGACAGTATTCACAAGTTCACCGTTATTATAATTATGTTTCCTTCGGCATCGCAGCGTTTTTTTGTTAATTTCCTTTTTAACTTGTGCAGTTGCTGCTGCGAATACCGTAACATTGTTGTCCTTACTCTTTGAATAACAAAATGCTGTACAAAATGGACAAAACAGTTTGTTCTCGGTTCATTTTGTTGTGTTATTTTCCTTTTGTGTGAGGTTTAGGCGCTTTGACGGTGTTCAGGAATTACTGTGTCTTTGGTCGAATAATTTGAGTGAAATTATTTTTATGACGTTGTATAGTGGTAATAGTGGTTGTCATATGCTGTGTTTGGGTACACGTTTTTGTTAGTAGAAAAACTTTTTACAGTATTCATTTGAAGAAAATAATCATCATCATATGCTCTAAGTACGGGGTGGTTTTCAACAGCCAGTCCCAATATTAGAACCTGGATAAATCTATTCCCCTATCTTAGATTTGATTTCTAAAGAAACATCTTCGAAATATTTTATGTATAGATATTTCAATATCTCTAGTAGCTAAATCGAAGGAACGATCGATTATTGGGATCGGAAGGTGAGAGCGTCGTGACAACTCTCCAGTCTCTTTGATACGTAGTCGGCGGCGCTAGGACAATTTAAAATATATTTTGATAACCACAAAGTTTATCAAATATATTTTTATACCTATATTTAATAAAAGTGTTGGAAACTTCAGGCAAATAACCCTCACTTTTTATTGAAATTAAAATTATTTCTTTGAACTTTTTATAAAATTCCAAGTTATACAATAATTACGATACGCAATATGAGAAAGTACAAGGCAGAAATAAGTTGCAGTAGCCGTTTTCGATAATAAATAAGGATCTACCGTGAAAGTTACTAACAACATTAAATAAAACCTTTAAAATCCATCCGTACAAAATACTACATTGGATTGAAACTTGGTTGCTAATTCAAAACTTAGTTACTGAGGCGTCATCCTATTTACGGATTTGAAAGCTTCGGCGCCAATTTACGTTTTATAAGTGAACTAAGCCAATAATTGATTGATTCAGATTTGTTTCAGTTGACGATGTAAATGTAGTGAACCAGCCTAAAATGCGTGTCAATTGTGACGAATGAGAGGTGATGCAATTCGTCTATAATAAACCAACGGATTTATTTTACTCGTACTATATTTTTATTGCTGTGTGGTTGACGGCATAGAATACAAGTGTCACCACCCCCTATCTTCCCGTGGGTGTCGTAAGAGGCGACTAAGGGATAACACGATGCGAATACCATCTTTGCGTAGAGACGGAAAACTCGACATCAAAACCTATACGACTGCCTCGTTGGTCTCGCGGCATAAACGTGCGCGTGGGATCGGGAGGTCCCGGGTTCAATTCCTGGGTCGGGCAGTGTTATTGAGTTTTTCTGTCACAAAATTCTCAGTAGCAGCACGGAGTCTGGAAACGTGCCCGGTACGGCAATAGGCTCGCCCCTTATTACGTGGGACTAAAGTATATCTAGCGAAAAGTGGGTGTAGAAATACACCTCTGCCTACCCCTTCGGGGATAAAAGGCGTGACGATATGTATGTATGTATGTACTTTATTTATTTATTTAAAATTTACCAATAGTTGCTATAATTATGTAATTTGTCCTTCCTTGGCCCAGTGGATAGCGTATGCCTCTGCTCGTATCGGGAGGTATCCTGAGGTCTCTGGTTCGATTCCCGGGTCGGACAAAAGTGTTACTGAGTTTTTCCAAATTCTCAGTAGGAACACGGAGACAAAAGGTGAAATGTGGGTGTAATATTACACCTCAGGCTACCCCTTCGGGGAAACAGGGGTGAGGACAATATCACGATGAATAAACTGGTTCAAAATGGCATTGAAAGCTTTGCACAGTAAAAATTTACAGTGTAACAAAGCGCTCGAATTGAAAGAAGAAAATACATGTTTCAGCGACTTATGCTATAGTCATGCCAGTCGGGGTTGGCTACAATTATTATTTCTCCTCATAAATACCTACTTGTGTATGAAGAAGTTGTAAAATAGACGTTCATTATGCAGTCAAGTTCTTTGTAGATTTATGTGCAATCCAAAACACAAAAATTACTAAAAGCCTTTGAAAGTATTGCACCATATAACTAACTGAATACGAACATACTTTTGGTTGTTTATTTAAAAGATTACTAAATTATTTTCACGTCATTTGCGAATATTTAATCAATGGAGATATAGAAGACGCAGACTCCAAACAGAGATATGTGGATCACACAGAGTGTTGTCTTGTGTGGGGATCAAACCCATATCATTCAACACCGTGCTTGCTAACAAGGCTGTCGTTTAAACCCCTTCACTATTCGGGGAGACAAACAATAAAGTATTTCATATCTTAAACTTCACTTTGTCAGCTAGAAACGTGCTCTATCTGCTTTGATTAGTAGAAGTGGTCTTAATACTGGAATGAGAATACAATACATCTAGGTCACGGCATCGAACTTGAGATCGCGAGCTACACAAAAACGTATAGTTGATAATCAATAGTTAACTTAAAATATACATACATACATACATAGACTCACGCCTGTTTCCCGGAGGGGTAGGCAGAGACTACAGAACGCCATTTGGAACGATCCTGACATACCTCACTTGCTTCACTCACTCCCATCAAGTTTCTCATGCATGCTCTTCTGTTAAGGGTACTTCTGACTTGTCCTTTTTTCAGGATGTCTCCAATCTGGTCAGAGAACGTTCTCCTAGGTCTTCCCTTTTGTCCTGTCCCATTCACACTAGCCTGATATATCTTCTTTGTCAGTCTTTCGTCATCCATCCTCTCCATGTGCCCAAACCATCTTAACATGCCTTTCTCAATGCTTGTCACTACATCTTCTTTTACCCCACACCACTCTCGTATCACACAATTCTTTACTCTGTCGGTCAAAGACACACCACACATACTTCTCAGTGCTCTCATTTCTACAGCATTTATTCTACTTTCAAATCTCTTCTGCCATACCCAACTTTCACTACCATACATAAGGGTAGGCACTAACACACCTCTATGTACAGCCAAACGTGCCTTTTTGGACACGTTTTGACTGTTCATAAACGCCTTCAGAGCTCCATTCACACAATTACCGGCATTAACTCTCCTTTCAATATCTGCTTCATACTTACCATCTCTTGTAAACAACGTACCTAAGTAGACAAACTCATTCACTTGTTCCACTCGCTGTCCATCGATCAAAACATTACAAGCCGTAACGCATTCCTCCTTTTCAAAAACCATAACTTTCGTTTTACTTACATTCACTTTCATTCCTTTCCTCTCTAACGCACCATGCATGATTGTTACCATCTCCTGCAACTCCTCCGCTGAAGATGCAAGTATTACCTGATCATCAGCATAAAGGAGGCATTTGACGAGTAACCCATTCATCCTTAATCCGCAGTCACTATGTTTTAAATCTTGCAAACAACTGTCCATGAAGAGGTTAAACAGCCACGGCGACGCTACACATCCCTGTCTAACACCTTTATCGATGGTAAACCAGTCAGTGTATGCCCCGTTTATCATCACACAAGCTCTAGAATCCTCATAAAGGGATTTCAGAGCTCGAATGAGGCTGCTGTCCACCCCATTCATTGACAGCACCGACCACATTTCATTCCTCACCATTTTATCGTAAGCCTTTTCCAAATCCACGAATGCGCAATAGACCTAATGACCTTTGGCCAAAAATTTTCCGCCTATGCTTCGCAAGGAAAAAACCTAATCCGTGCATCCCATACCCTTTCGGAATCCCGCTTGTACATCCCATATTTTCTTGTCGGTTACTTCCATAACTCTTTCAATAAGTACATTTGCATACAATTTGCCAACAATGCTGAGAAGGCTAATGCCTCTATAGTTTTTGCAGTCTTGTTGCGAGCCTTTTCCTTTATAAAGAGGCACAACTACAGCTGTGGTCCAGTCATTAGGTACTCGGCCGGTGTTCCAACACAAGTTATATAACCGCTGTAACTGACCAACTATGATGCCCTGTCCAGCCTTCAGCATTTCGACTGTAATCCTATCATATCCTGCAGCCTTACCTACTTTCATACTTCCCAGTGCCTTCACGATCTCATCCACGCCAATAACGCTTTCATCATTGCTATCATTACAATTCACTTCAGCTATCGGTGTCTCTATCGCCGTTCTTTCGAATAAACTTTCAAAATACTCTTTCCATCTCTTTAGCACGCACAATTCACCATTTACTATACTTCCATTCTCGTCTCTGATGGATGTGTGTTCTGAGGATTGAGTTCGTCCTCGAACTGCACGAACGGATTTCCAGAAAAACTTAATGTTCCTCTGGAAATCGTCAGATAATCTGCTATCAAACTCATCTTTCTTTTCCTCTTTTTTCCTTTTAACCATTTCTTTCACTATTCTTTTTGACCTAACAAACTACTTTTTTGCTTCATCTATGTCTACACTCGTTGCTTTTCCCATTCTTTCATTTGCTCTGGCAGCCAACCAATCTGACCAAGCTTTCTTCTTCTCTGACACTGCTGATTGTACATCCTTGTCCCACCATGTATTCTTAACCTTTCGTATTTTCCTTCTCTTGATCATACCACATACTTTAGACGCTACACATACTACCTCTTCTTTAAAGGCCTGCCATAATTCTTCCATATCATTTATGCCATCGAATCTCTCAAATCTTGCTATCAATCTTCGTTTATACTCATCTTTCACATCTTTCTCTTGTAGATTTTCTACTTTTAGTCTTTCCAAGACCCTATTTTCATTACGCTCTCGGTGTCGCCATCCTTTAAAGAGCCCACTTATCCGGCTCAACACCAAGAAGTGGTCTGTGTGGATGCGATCATTCGATATACTCTTGTATCCAACACATTCTTTCTCAATCGTTCATCTTCTATCACAAAATCAATCATACTTCTAACATTTTTCGCCTCTCGCGTATACATATGTATCCTTTTATGATCAAACATGGTGTTTGTCACACAAAGGCTCCACTCCAAACAAATCTCAAGCAGTGCTTTTCCATTTTCGTTCACACTCTAATCACCAAATGCACCTAACACCCTTTCAAATCCATCTCGCTTTACTCCCACCCATCCATTGAAATCCCCTAACAAGATCAATCTTTCATTATCCTTGCAGTTCCTCAAAATCTCTCTTAAACTCTCCCAAAACTCCTGTCTTTCGTCTTGCTCATGTTGTGACATACCCGTTACTATATTGACCGGGGCGTACACCCCCACAATAAAGAGACGAGTCAGTCCTACTTTCATTCTCATCCACAGTAGCCTAGCATTTACACATTCAAACTCTTTTACGCACTCATTCATTCGCGCAGACAGTACTACTCGGACTCCCTTACAGGCTCTGGTGGTACTATCTACCCCAGACCAATAGGCCGTATATGCACCATGCTTGGTGGTGTCACACCCTTTTCTTTTTGTTTCATTCACACAAAGAACATCAATCTTTCTATCATCCATCATCTGACATACTTCATCCAATTTGCCGTTCATTCCTCCACCAACATTCAATGTTGCAAACCTGCTTTCCGTAGGCCGCTTTTCGCCCTCGCGGGAAACGAGACGTGACGGGTTGCGAACCGCGTCGCCGCCGTATGGAGAAGAATAAGTTTTTGTTCCCATAGCGTTCCCACGAGATTTAGGGATCTAGACGGTCCATCCCCGCAGAGCCCTTTACGGGGGTAAGGCGGAATATCAGCTGTGCCCTGTAACCACCAACACAGGCACCCTCCGTTTACGACCAGCTTGCCCTCTGGCCACGAATCCCTCGGCACGGGTCGGTTCCACGTTAGATCGGGGTTTTGTTTCGGGTATGCTCCCTGAAAGTTGGTTTAAATTCGCAGTTTTCCTTCTCCTAGACAGGTTGCCAACCAAGGCTAACGAGGCCCATCTCCCCGAACGTTTGGTTTAATTTCGGAGTTTTCCTTCTCCTAGACAGGTTGCCAACCAAGGCTAACGAGGCCCTTCTCCCCGATAAAATAACACGATCAACATGACAAACATAAAACTCAGCAAATTAATTCAAATAATATAAATGCGAAATGTGTTATTTGTTTGTTTTCCTGTCACCCGTAAACTTTTGAATTAAAATTTGAAACTTTGTAGTAATATAAGTAGTATTTTTTCATCAGAATAACACCAGTATGACAACTTTTTAAGTTATTAAAGCAAATGTTATGTAAACTTTGCAAAAGTTCAAAATAGGAGAAACTTTGAAGTTTTAAATCTTATTTTGCGTAAATATCATATAAATATCCTTGCATTATATTTTCTTCTATACACGTGTAGATGTTCAATAAATATTTATGTAAAATATTTACATACAATAAATATCAACTCAAGACTTTTTAAAAGGAAATACACATTTGAAAATTCTGATGTTAATCCAAATCAGCAAGCACGTTTGTAAAGCCTGCTCCTATTGTGAACCGCACGAAAAGATCACAGGCTTTCTGTGCCAGACACGACACAAGTTTGACTACAACAAGTTAAACCATTTCATTTAATAAACTATGAAAGCTAAGAAATCCAAATATATATAATAACTAGAGGACGCCAGCAGCTACGCTTGCATTTTTTTTTAATTTACCCGTTTTGGCCGATCCCGTGGGAATTTCGAGAAATCTCCTCTTAGTGCACCCCTACGGTCTCCAAGGAACATACATGCCAAATTTCAGCTTCCTGCGCCCAATAGTTTCGGCTGTAGCGTGTCTGTCAGTCAGTCAGTAACGCAAGGATTTTATATATTAAGATAAGATGAGAGCTATGATAGCTAATGCACTGGAAAATCACACTTCATTAATTATTATTAATACATACATTGAGCCTCAAGAAACAAATATAATGTAAGAACTAAATTAAAATGACATACAAGACAATCAGTCTTTCAAGAGTATGTAATTTTGTAAGATGATTGCTCCTTACTAATAGAATTTATACTGAATAGAAGTTTATTTAATTGGTCTTTATCGTGTTAAATAGGTAATATATTTAATGTATCTTTTTATTCCCCGATATTATGACCGGCTTCCATGGGTTGTGTTTTCGGGTCTATATTAACTTATTCTGTATGGAAATGATAAAATACTAAGCCCTGATCCGTTGTGTATAGCTAAGATACGAATAAGGGTTTTGAACAAACAACGGAGTTGAGCATTGATAAATTCTAAGAATATATAGAAACTGAAGTAGCTTTAACTTTATAGATTGATATGTTACTGGACTCATTATCATGTTTGTATGTACAGTTGTTATGTTGTGGATATAATACTTAGTGCACTAGGTTAAATTAAAATACATGCCAATATGGCTTTGATGGAAATAAAAATCAGACAATCATCTTTGAAAAATTTGCCAATATTACAACTTAAATGCTTGTTAAAGAAACTTCTAATAGATAAGTGCTACTATACAATTGAAGATTTTCTCAAAGATGAACTAAAATAACTTCTAAATGTAGTCATGTATTAGGAATTATAGTTGGATTTGAAAAGTATTGAATGTATAAATTGGCGTATTTTATATTATTTTGAAATTTTAAGTACACTATTATTATTTTATTTTTGACATTTAATTATTATTTAGTTCTTTTTTAAAGGGACATTAACAATCTATTGTGATATCTAAATTTTAACCATTACCAATATTTGTATGTCCTGATGACAAAACATAGCGCTCTCTAATTCTAAGACTACTATTTGTATATTTATAGGACCTATGTTTAACAAATAAAGTTCTGATTCTGAATAGGCAATCTACTTTCTCATAAAATGCAAGTTAAATGTATTTTCTCAAAACTGTAACCACACAAACATAAACTTTACCCATCTGCACAAATATTCTTTGATTTATTAACTTTGTTTCATTTAAATATTGAATTACTTATTACACTTAGGTACATGTGCTGCTTATAAGCAGAGGGATGAAGCACGTTTGCTGCCCTTGAATTATAAGAATGATGATAATTACTAGTCAGTAAAAAAATCTTTACTTGACTTGAACCTAGAAATATAAAATTGGGACAAGAGACTTAATTTCATTATTTTTCTTACCTTTATCAGCTTGTGTCTTATAAATTATACAATCACCGACAAAATTGTTGACTGGTGTCTCCTTAGACGTAGGATGCTACTTGATGTAAATTTTTCTCCGCAGATGGCATATTAACATAAAACTGTGTATATTTTACGTACTTCACGATATCGTGACGTACGTAAAATATACACAGGTACATTATTCGTCATCGTGTTATAAATGTCTTTGGAGAAAGCCTATATTTCAGCACGCTTATATTATTACTAGAAGACGCCAGCAGCCACGCCTGCATTTTTTTTAAATTTACCCGTTTTGGCCGATCCCGTGGGAATTTCGGGAAATCCCTTCTTAGTGCACCCCTAAGGTCCTCAAGGAATATAGATGCCAAATTTCAGCCTCCTGCGCCCAATAGTTTCGGCTGTAGCGTGTCTGTCAGTCAGTCAGTAACGCAAGGATTTTATATATTAAGATTATTTGAGTCTATGTACAAAAAATATTCCCTAATAAGGTTGTTGTGTAAATAAATATTTAGCATACTTGAGAGCCTATCGAGCTTTGGCTTACAGAAGTATACCTACGTTTTACCACACGAGGTCAAATAATTATTGTAATAACGGTGACTAGAAATTAAAAATGTGACATCATGTAGGAGATAATGTTCGGCCCAGACACAAGTGTTCAAGTTTGCAAATTTCTAAAAATAATTCAAATTTAAAATCCTTTATCCATTTGGGTCACAATGTGACGCTTATGAACGTCAAAATAATAAATTTATAAAATAAATACTGATACTCAAATTTAAAACATTATTACTGTATGCAACACGTAATACATTTACATTTACTGCCACGTTCGCAAAGCAATAGGTAGAACCATGAGAAAGAACGGGCAATAAAACTCACGGTCACTTTTTTTCATCGCCAGGTTTTGCATAATACACAATTTACATTTTGTAAGGTGCTGCAACTGTTACACCTTCTATATCACTTGTATACATTTACTGTACATAATAATAGTCAAGCATAATACTTTTGGTTAGCCTCCTCAGAATAGACATGGTGAAACAGGAGCATCCACTTACATTATAATATACCTAATAATGCAGGCAATCCGCGAATGTGATCAGAACCATGATGGAAATGATGCAGTTAAATATTAAAATCTAATACCAGCCCGCAAGACCGTCATCGACCAGTCATCGTAAGTAGCACCCGTTCACGAGTATGACGCATGTGCCAGCCATCTTCCCTCTCGCAATATTAGAGGGACAGGGATGACCCGACACACGACACCACCACAAGAAATGACATTTTAGTGAGCATGACGACAACGGTATACGAACCAACAGTAAGAAACAATCTATTGGTATACTGACCATGACCGCCAATTACCTCCATTTTCCAGATCGTTATTATTAACATAAGTTAGTGAAACGCGTAAAGGAATGCAAATGTAGAAAGAGTTTTGTGAAGATGACAAGTGAACAATGATATGATCAGGGATAAATAGTGTTAAACTACATTCAACAAATCATAAAAATATCCAAATCCTGCAAAAATCATGTGTTCACGAGGCACCTCCACTTAACATGTAAATAAAATAATCGTGAGTTAAACAAGCCTAAACCTATCCCCACGGTGTCTTATCATTTAAAAATTCCTTAATAGTGTAATAACCCCTTTGTAAAATAAAATTCCTAATTGTCCGTTTGTATTTGTGCATGGGTAAATTCATTATTTCAAGAGGCAATTTGTTGAAAAATCGTATACCAATCCCCGCAAATGAGTTCTGAACTTTATGTAGACGGTAGTTAGTTCCCACCAGTTTATGCTTATTCCTTGTGTTCACTTTGTGCAAATCACTATTTTTGCGGTATAGAATTAAGTTTTTCTTAATGTACATTAAGTTAGTATATATATATTGCGATGCAACTGTCAATATATCTACTTCTTTAAATTTATCACGTAAAGAATCTCTAGCACCTAACTTATAAATTGCACGTACGGCCCTTTTTTGAATGACAAAAATAGTCTGTATATCAGCAGCTGTATCCCATAACATTATCCCGTAAGACATTACGCTGAGAAAATAACTAAAGTAAACTATTCTAGCAGTATCTATATCTGTGAATTCCCTAACTTTTCTAACTGCAAACGCTGCAGAATTAAGTTTTACTGCGAGACAGGATATTTTGGCGCCCCACTGAAGCTTACAATCTAAAGTTACACCTAAGAATACGGTTGATTCGACTAGTTGAATTGTTTCCTTATTTAAAATTATATTAGTAGGAACACTTTTGACATTAGGCAAAGAGAATCTAACACATTTGGTTTTGCTTGAGTTGAGTACCAAATTATTTGTCGAAAACCAATCTAATACTTAGGCAAGAGTGTTATTGACGGTATCAAAGTTACTTAAATTACGATCAACTTTAAAAATTAGTGACGTATCGTCGTCAAACAAAACAATATCACATAAATTTTGTACAAAGAACGGCAAATCATTAATATATATTAAAAAAAGAAATGGACCGAGAATAGAGCCCTGTGGAACGCCCATTCCTACTGGCAAACCTAGACACCTACTCCCATTAACATCTACATACTGAATTCTATCACTAAGGTAGCTGGCAACAAGATTGAGTGCGGTATTTCTAATACCATAAAGTTTCAATTTAAGTAAAAGCGTATTATGTTCCACACAGTCAAAGGCCTTTGATAGGTCACAAAAAACATCAATGGCATCCTTCGAGTTTTTCCAAGCATTAAAAATATGCTTTAACAAAGTTACACCGGCATCAACGATGGAGCGACCCTTAGTAAAGCCATACTGTTCACTGTGAAATAAATTATTTGTGTGAAAGTGGCTCTCTAGTTGATGCAAAATAATCTTTTCAAAAATTTTACTAATAGCAGGCAAGATAGAAATTGGCCAAAAATTACTAGGGTCGCTAACCTACGTACTATTTCACGACTAAACTAATATTCAATAATTATGGTTTTTGCAGAAATATTCTTCTCCGTAATTTGAGTTTGGTGAGTGTATAGTAATACTAAACTTTATTATGGATTGAAACGAGACAACTTCGATCCCTTGTTTGTCATGGAAATAAATAATGATATAATGTTATAAAGTTTTTGTTTTCTCATAATGCAGCTGACTATCAAATCATTCAATCTTGAATATATTCCTTCGTCACAAGCAAGACGGAGACAGAAGCGATCGTCATAAAAGATAAAAGAAAATTTTCGAAAATTCCTACTGGATTTGCAAGTATTTTATATAAATCAGGTCCATAAACAAAAATTCTCAACCTTATAACCTTATTTCAACATTGTTAAGCTACAGTTTCGAATAGCAGAAGTATAAACAAAGTGACGAAGGATAGGGTGGATTTGCACAATGTACCCAACACTATCTGTCAAACAATGATATAAAGTGAGAATAAATCGAGATATTTTTACGATTGTTAAATTCTGAATGTTCTTTAATTCGGTACGGATGATGGAATATTTCTGGTATTATGTTTTGTCGAGCACATTAAAACAGTAGGTGAAAAATCTAAAAGAAGTTTTTACGCCTTGTCAAAGATATCAACTGCGATATGGGGGCTTTCGTTCAAAACTTTAAAAGTAATTTATGGTGCAACATATCTGGGTTGTATGTGTTATGGTGCGCCTGCATGGGCTGATAGAGCTACTATCGGTGCAGTACGACGTAAAATGCTACAAAGTCAACGTCTCGCGTTGATATTTTTGTGCAAGGCTTATAGGACAGTTAGTACTGAAGCTTTGCCAGTACTGGCAGGTGTATTTCCAGTCGATCTTGAGGCACAAAGACGAGCATCAATGTATTTCGTGACACGAGATAACATGGATCTAAATTTTCTAGCTCCGCGCGACAGACATAAGATCGCTAGATTGTTGAACCATCAATCCACAGTCTATGAGGATCTTCTTGATGAATGGTAATGTATCTATGTAAAAAAAATCAACTAAGGGCCGTCACCTCTACCAGTTATTCCCATGCGTCCGAGAGCGACTGGTGAGGAACTGGTTGGAGGTGGATCACTGTGTAGCCCAATTTCTTACAGGTCATGGCAACTTTAAGAGCAAGTTGTATTCATTTAAGCTAGTTGATTCACCGTTATGCCAATGTTCAACATCTGGCAACAATTAAGAACAATCTGCTCATCACATTTTATGGGAGTGTAGTCTTTGGCAAATTGAACGTAATATCATGCTTTAACGAATTAGAGGTAACTTCTGGAGTAGTGTACTATACGGATCTTGTGGCAAGTAGGACGAATTTCCGTGCGTTTAGGCGTTTCTGCCATACATATTACTGGAAACAGGCATAGTTCACAATATAGGCCCCCTTAATGCTCATATCCGTGGTGCTTATCTTTTCTCATTACTATATCTCTTCGTTGCTTGTCTCTCGCTTTGTTAAGGAGGGAAGTGGATTATTCATTTTCCAACTCCTCCAATATACTTCTGATTAAGTTCGTTGCGGGTTCCAAGACAGTTTAACTTTCCCCGGGACTTCACGAGTGTCAAAACTCGTTGTCATCAATGGTCACTGCTTCTGAACCTGGCTACACAGGTGACACAGTAGTGATAATGAGGGTGGGATTAGTCCCAAAGAAAAAAGTTCCATTACTTGGTTATTGAGGAGCTAGGGAGAATTGAGAAGTGTAGCAGTAAATTACTTAAATAAGATTTTTCACTGCGTTGTGCGAGAATTTATGTGGTGATATTTAAATCAATTGTTTTTTTATTATACTTTTGCTGGTAAGGCAGCGCTCCTGAGAGAAAGGTGATTTATGTATATTATAAGACCGATGGGCGTTCGACAGTAATTTGTTTTATGGTTTTATTTATTGCAAATTACTTTGTGCGGCTCTGACTCTTATTTTAATTTTGTATAATAGAGAGAGTGAGAACGGGATAGGCATTAATCTGAAAATCGTAGTAAAAGGCTACAGAAAAAATAATATGTGAATACGTTACGCGAGTTTTATTCTAACAGTCACATTTTACCAAAGTTTATCTAATAGAAAAATATTAGTGCATTTTCTTATACAAAAAACGACGATTTAACATACTTAATACAATTTTACGTTATAAAGACGTCGGACGCTGAATCTATACACAGGTGGTAAGCCATTAGCACTATGCTTAGAAACGTTTAATCAATATAAAATCTGTTACTTCATTTTTTTTATTATAATTCACAAAACTGATATTTAACCACAAAAACAATCAGGACAAGTTTAAACACAGTATGATGATTGACATCTACTAGATGTGAATCTGACATGCATAATTATTGTAATCAAGACGCAGTATCTATACTACTTACTTAAAATGTATCGATAAAACTATTATGTAAAAAACAATTGAAATTTTAACGCAAAAACTATTACTTATGTTTAAAGTAATCAAAACAGATAAACAATAAATTTATTATGACTCTAAGTTACGACCTGACTGAAGCCACAGAACCAATGAAGACATCTATGTCACTACGGACTACGGGTATTAGCTAAGGAAAGCATACGTGATAATGGTGAACATTGACCTAAGTTAGTTCGATTTTGGTGCAGTCTGAAAGTTTCCGGTTAATTAATCGGCTACTAATACGTGGGAAATTAAAATTAACTTTTTCCAATAGCTCAGGAGAATCAATAAACCCATTAATAAATTTTTATTGATTCTCCTTTCCTACGTGAGTTTAATGATTTCATTTTATAATGACTCATCCTAGAGTTATAAGAGTTCAAAATACGGCATTTGTTATCCGTGTAACTTTAAGTATATAAAAACCTTTATTGCACACGCTTTATTCTATCGGAATGTACCTGATAAAACGGACTCCAAGCCATACTACAGTATTCTAGTATACTCCGAATAACACTGTTGTATATACATATTGTGAGATTTGGTTCTTTCAAAATGTTCATTTCCCTATTGATGAAACCAGACAATTTAGAAGCCTTATTTATAATGAGGTCAAAGTGATTTCTGAAATTCAATTTGCTGTCCATCTCTAATACTGTCAACCTCTTGGAGTTGGCTATTATTAATTAAGTAACAAGCTGGTAATGGACTCCTTTTCCTGCTAAATTTAATGAAGTAACATTTACTTTCATTCAATGTCATTTCATTTTGTATACACCAATTGTACACGTTATTGAAGTTGAGTAATATCAGATTCACTGTCTATGATTTGATATATCTTCAGATCATCAGCAAAACGTTTAAATTTCGAATGAATAATAATAATAATAATAATAATAAAATTGGCAACCCCAGCTGTCAACACCGGTTCAAAAATTTTGCTTAGTTAATATTTTTGAATTTATTTAATTTACCAGTTACTACATTTATTATAAATAGAAGAATATCCGTGAAGATTAAATAAAAACGTACCTAATTAAAGAAAACATGTCTACATACACCATAAATAAATCATTCAGAAAAATATATGAGATGTCATTGAAACTGTCACAACAAACAGCAAAATAATACAATGAAAATACATAATGTTGACGAGAAATGCCTTTAAAAGACTAAGAGCACAAACAACAACCTCGTACTCGTCGCTGAGCTCCGCCTCGCAGCCGGCGAGGCCTACACCAACATCGCCAGTGGTTGCAGTTGCGTCGAGCTCAAGCGACGAGTACTTCTCGCCCCCGTCGTCGCCGTCACCTGTACGTCGGAGAGGCAGAGGCCGGCCGCCAGCCTGCCTGGGACCACGAGACCCACCGGTCTCAAACAGGGTCCTCGCTGCTGGTGGTAATGTGCAGCGCATGCGATGGACGGAATCCATTAATGAAAACGTCATGCGCGCATATTTTGGGGCTAGAGGGGGGAACTAACCTCACTGCGTATCGCAGTCGCATGCTCCTTCTGTTTCAGGCCTTAGAACCAGGTATCAACGTTACGGCTCAACGATTATCGGATCAGGTGCGAGTTATCCAGCGCAGTAACAAGCTGGATAACGTCGTACTTGATAGGCTACGCTCAGAATACTTACCTACGAGCCAAGCCGTTCGCGTCCAACCCGCTAGTGCTCCTGTAAACACTGATGCACCGCGGACGGGTAGTAATGCCGTTGTGGATGTGGATGATATGGTTTGTAACGTAAGTATTCAATACAATGAGGAGGTTATGGATGCTTTGAAATGTGCGATTGAGGAATATCGGTACATGTTACCAACAATTAGGCCGCGCCTGCCCCGGTTGCCTATGCATAGACGTAATATAGCGCTGGTAGGTGCCCTTGACTCGCTATTACCTAGTTTTCTAGAGAATAGTGAGAATCTTGGTGATACGCACTCAATTTTGTACTGCGCCGCCGTAGCGGCTTGTCGTATGGCAGGTGTCAAGTTTCAAGAACGTGATACTGTCATGCGACAAAGATCTGCTGTGCCGGCGTGGCATTACAGAATTGAACGGCGTATTGCTGAGGCAAGGGCACTTATCGGTAAGCTAATCTGCTTTAGGTCTGGGAATATACGTCCCAGGGTCATGCGCTTTGTGCGCCGAGCTTTCTTGGGGACTGGTATCAGTCCTCATGACTATACATCTCGGATCACAGAGCGCATTGACTTCCTAAAGCAGAAAGTTTATGCATGGGCAAACCGGATACGCAGATATAAAAAACGCGTGGACCGCTATACCTTAAATCGTACATTTCAAAGGGACCAAAAGTGGGTTTATAGAAACTGGGACCGACCAGACTCAGATGTGACTAATGGGCAGCTGCCGGATGCAGACGCCACAAACACATTTTGGCGTAGCATATGGTCGGCGCCTATTGGCCACACTGAGGGTGGTTGGATGCGGGATGTTGAGCGGTCATGTGAACATATTCCAGAAATGGAAAACGTAGTCATTTCCAGCGAGGATGTTACAAGTGCAGTCCGTTCGTTATCAAATTGGAAAGCTCCAGGACCGGATGGACTGCACAATTTCTGGCTGAAATGGCTACGTAGTTCGCATGGCTGCTTGGCATCCCAGTTCCAATCAGCCATAGAGTCTGGTTCGATCCCAGATTTTATGACAACTGGAGTAACCCACTTGCTCCACAAGACAGGTAGTACCACAGAGCCCGGTATTTATAGACCGATTACATGTTTGCCATCGGTCTATAAACTTCTTACATCTATTCTGAATGCTAAAATATCAAAACATGTTGTTCTGAATTCAATTATGTCAGACACTCAGAATGGATGTAGGAAGGGGGCTCGTGGTACTAAGGAGCTTCTCCTTATTGATATGACTATTAGCCAGCAAGTTCGCCGTAACCGAAAGGATTTGGCGGCATGTTGGATAGACTACAAGAAAGCGTACGATTCTGTGCCTCATACGTGGCTCTTGAGGGTGTTGGAGTTGTATAAAATAAATACAACTCTACGCACCTTCTTAAAGTCATGTACGGGGCAATGGAAAACGGTTCTTGGCTATCCAGTGTGCCGACGAATCCAGGGGAATGGCGAACTTGTGAAGATTGAGCGGGGTATCTTCCAGGGTGACAGCCTGAGTCCATTATGGTTTTGCTTAGCGCTGAATCCTCTCAGTACGCTGCTGGAGGGTTCAGGGCTAGGTTACAGGTTACGAAGAAGTGGTCGGGTAGTGTCCCACTTGCTGTTCATGGATGACTTAAAGCTGTTTGCCCCCACCAGTCCTCAATTGATAGATTTACTAAAAATAACTGAAAGTTTTAGTAATTCTATCAACATGAAATTTGGTGTGATTAAATGTGCCGTTATTCATGTAAAGCAAGGAAGGATGGTGGAATCTGAAGGGATTCAACTTTCAGATTCCATTAACCTAAGATCACTCCTTCGAACCGATACCTACAAATACTTGGGTATGTCACAGGCTTTAAGTATTAATGAGGCTGACATGAAACAATCGTTGCAAGAGCGGTTCTTTGGCCGCCTGAAAAAGGTACTGAATAGTCTTTTATCAGGTGGCAATAAAGTTCGAGCTTGCAACGGTTGGGTCATGCCGGTTCTTATGTACTCGTTTGGCATACTCAAGTGGACTCAGACTGAACTGAACAGCTTAGACCGAAAGGTACGTACACTGCTGACAGCATACCGGATGCATCATCCACGCTCATCCGTAATGAGGTTGTATATCCCGCGGAAGTGTGGGAGTCGTGGCTTTTTAAATGTCAAATCCCTACACAACCGCGAGGTATGCAACCTCAGAGAATATTTTCTCAACGCGAACGTGGATGTGCATCGCGATGTTGTAGCAGTGGACGCCGGGTTAACCCCGCTCAGTCTTTCTAAGGACAACTGGCGCAGACCTGTAGTACTTAGCACTGACGATCGCAGGCTTGTATGGCAGAGCAAGGAGCTTCATGGCAGGTTCTACCGGGCCCTGCATGGGCCAGATGTAGACCTTTTAGCCTCGGTGAACTGGCTACGCTTCGGTGACCTTTTTGGGGAAACCGAAGGGTTTGTCTGTGCAATTGCTGATGAAGTTATCAAGACGAATAACTACCGGAAATATATCCTGAGGGATGGCACCACGAACATTTGTCGGGCGTGTCACCAGCCTGGTGAATCCCTCAGGCATATAGTTTCCGGCTGTTCGCGTCTTGCTAACGGCGAGTACTTGCACAGGCATAACCAAGTAGCCAGGATCATTCACCAGCAACTTGCTCTGAAATACAGGCTTGTAGATGTTGAGGTGCCGTACTACAGGTATGTGGCTGAACCTGTTCTGGAAAATGGTCATATCACATTGTACTGGGATCGATCTATCATCACAGACAGGACTGTTGTAGCCAACAAACCTGATATTGTGGTGGTAGATCGATCAGAGCGCCGCGCAATAATTGTGGATGTTGCCATTCCTCATGACGAGAATCTTGTGAAGGCTGAGAAAGATAAGCAGATCAAATATCTGGACTTGGCTCACGAGATTGTCGACATGTGGGATGTCGATTCTGCAATTATTGTGCCGATAATCGTCACAGTCAATGGTCTTATAGCCAAGAGCCTCGACCACAATCTTAGGAGGCTCGCGTTGGAGCCTTGGGTCTAGGGTCTGATACAGAAGGCGGTACTTTTGGACACGGCTCGCATAGTGAGGCGTTCCTGTCTCTGGGGCCCTAACCACCAGTAGCTTGGACCCTGTTCCCGATACTGGTGGGTCTCCATAATAATTTTTATATTTTTAAATGTATTGTATAATGTTTTAATTACTTACTTACTATATATTTAAAAATGTACTGTATTGTTATGTGATTATATTAAAGATGAGTATGAATAATAATAATAATATTCTACCACATTCACACAACACCATCTAGTCCCAAACTAAGCAGAGCTTGTACTATGGGTACTAGATAATGGATAAACATACATATATACTTTTTTTTTTTGTAAATACATACATATTATACATAGAAACACCCAGACCAAGACAAACATCCATGTTCATGCTTAAATCATGAATTAAGATTAAAAAGAATAGTGGTCCTAAAGTCTAGTATCTCATCATATGCCTGTGCCGAGCGAGGAAATGATTTATCAAAATGCTAATTTATATTGGGCAAGATGGGGTTTTCCTATTTGTATTGGTTCCTTGGACGGTAAGCATATTCGACTAAAATGTCCTTCGAATGGGCAGTGTGTACTGTAATTACAAGCATTTTTTTCCATAGTTTTACAAGCAGTTGCAAGCCCAGATTATAAATTTTTATTTATTGAAGTAGGAGCTTATGGACAACAAAGTGATGGTGTACATTGGCCTCTTCAACGTTATTTCGATATTTTGAAAATGGGCAGCTTAATGTGAAAATTGTTTTCGTTAATGTGAAAATTGTTTGAGACCGCATGCCCGCATGACAAAATGCATGACAAAAAAAGTTACAAAGAAGTTCTAACTATGGATTTACAATCTGGAAGACCAAGTTTGAACATCTACGACAGTTAAAAATGGTTATGGAAGTTGATTACCATGCTTTTTATTATGCCATACCGAATAGTTATAAGAATAAGTAAATCTCTGCTAATTGATCTCAAAGTTGTTCTATAGTTTATGTTTTATTTCTGTTATTATTATAACAGAAATAAAACAACTTTATACGATTTAAAGACATTTCGCTCCTGCGTGGAATACTGCTCTCACCTTTGGAATGGCTCCGCTTAGTACTTATTGGACGCCCTCGATAGGTTGCAGCGGCGTGCTGTCCGTATAATTGAGGATGCACAGGCCACTAAGACTCTTGAGTCACAGCAATTACGCAGAGACGTGGCGTCAATGGCTGTCTTCTATCCCATTTATCACCGCAAGTGCTCCGAAGAGCTCTTTCAACAATTAAGATGTGAGGAACACATTACCAGCCCACGTGATTCCCTCCATTTATGATCCTGGGTCCTTTAAGCGAGGCGGAGAAAAGCTACTCTCAAGGCCATCAAGGTGAGGGCCATCATGCCATAATGCCATGCTGGCTGCTGGATGATGGCCATCACTATGGGACTTTACTTACTGCTTAACATCAGGCAGCATGGAGTCAATTTGCCAATTTTCGGCACAAATAAAAAAAATGCAGAACTTGAAAAGTCTCATTTTGATAGTAAGTAATGTTATCCTTTGAATTGTTGAATTTAGTAGGGTATTAAGAGAGCCCTTCTGTGGAATCTCCACCTTGTCGTGGTGGGGGGCTCAGTAACCCTGGGTTTGAAGTACACCCACGGTGAAGCTAAGCGGGATCCTGGGAGGGCAACCTCCACGTGGGCTTGGGTGACGCCTGCGTAGGATGCATCCAAAGTGTAGGTGCGGGGGACAGTTTTGTCTGTCCCTCTGTGTCGGGTGCGGTCGCGGGAGGAGAGGAGTGTCGGTGTTGCGTAGCCGCGCGCCCTATCTTCCGCGACCAAATGGGGCGCACCATTGTTGCGTCGCGGTGGGCCGCAGAGGATGAGGACATGCGGTGTTGTGTTGCCTTCCTCCCTATCCTCTGCGGCCGGTGGGTGTTTTGGCGACGGAGTTCAACACCTTCATCTGCCGCCAAGGGGGTTTTGTTCGGGGTCCGCCTGACCATCTTAGCCAGCGGGCCAGTACCCGTCGAGGGGTTGCGACGAATGCTTCATATTGGGTATCACTATACCCGACCCTCCAACACACGGGTACATGAGAAAGTCGAGGTGGTTTTTAGTGGTAACACCACATACTCCGGCTCTCATTTCCCCAAGAGTCGGAGGTCTGAAGGGATTTTCCACCTCGTAAAACAAAAAAAGGGTATTTAGAGATTTATTTAAGTTTCAAATGGAAACACAAGTGTTTAAGTTTAAGGATAATGTATCTAAAATTAGAAGTTTAAAAACCTTTAAAAGATTTTGCTTCTAGCTGTTTTGTACGCCGAAAACTTAGATTTTTAATTAATATATTTGCTATTTGTAACTAAAGTGTTTTATTTATACTCATTTCCTCGAAACCTAACGTTTATTCATGTAGCAAGACACTTAACTCCTAAACAACGTTATTGTTATTTTTGTAAAACCTCGTAACTCCATGTTCGTTTACTTGACCTATTTTTTCATCAGTTATTTTATCGAAATCTGATTTCTAGCCGCTACTTTAGTTGTTTATAAAAAAAAACAGAACGAATCTCATACAATATTTTTCACCGTTAAGTTTTTTGTGTCTCCTGTAAAATTTGGTTTCACGGAGTTACGAGGTTTGCGACTTAAGCCGACGATATATTAGATCTGATTGATTTTGTGACATGGACAAATTATACATAATTTAGTGACAGTCAAGTAGGTAAATCGTGTCAGAGTTGATTCATATGAGTATTATACCGACTGCCACTTTTAAAAAAACGAATCGATTTAGCAAGAATTTTACTAAAAAATAATTGTATCTTTGATTAAGGATGATCTTTCGTGTGATTCTCGTGGCACATGAGTAGATAAACGGAACTGAGACACAGCTTCAAACAACAGCGCAAATCGGTTGCACTACTACAAGCACGCGGCTCATGTGTGGGTGACCACTGGCCGCTTGTCGTGTACGCGGCGAGACTGGTAAAAACCGGTTTACGTAGGCACAGGCAGTTGACAATCTCAGGGTTATTACGACGCACGTTGTTTGTTTTGTACGTTGTAAGTTTTCATAATTAATATTTTAATGTAAAAACGTGGTATTTTATTATTAATAATGGTTGTTTATTGTACTGTGTGTATGAATAATATTAGATGAAATAATTCAGTCATTATAAAGATTTTAACGATGGTAACGAACAATTGGGTTTTCTTAATTAGTTTTTTTCCTCCTGATAATTTTATCGCATTTGTTTAATTGCTCGAGCAAAAGTTTCGCGAATATTTTGATCTTGAAACAAATATTGTCAATGTTGGCAACGAAATAGTTAACATGTTTGGATGTTGTCCACCAGGATCTCCTAGCCCGATCCTCCAGAGGATCCTCGTGAACTCATTAGTTGTGAAATTGTATAAAAGCAATTAACGTTTACAAAACCAATGACTATCAGAAAGTTATCAGCCATCGATAGGGATTACAAAAAACAGGTGCATGCGATTTTCGACCTTATTGACGTAACTCAGAATTTATAATTTTACTAACGTATCAATGTCAGAAAGCAAGAAAATACCAAAAACACGTCTGTCATGAATTGTCAATAAGGTCGAAAATTGCATGCACCTGTTTTTTGTAAGCCCTATCGATGGTTGACCATTTTATAGTCATTGGTTTTGTAGACGTTAATTTGTCTTACACAATTTCTTTTTAAACTTATTTTAGGTACCTATCCCCGTGGTAAAACTAATACGTGGCACGTAATAGCTAAAGGAGATTCCTATGTTTATTAGCAAAATAGGTCATAAATATTCCCATAAAAATATTCAACACTATTCAACAGTGGTATCGTTGGGAATGTCAAATAAATCACGTCGTCACGTCGTGTCCTTGGTAACAAATGTATATTTTTATTCCGTGCTTTTAAAAGTTTCAGGTGCATGCCTTTTTTGGTTCCACTTGCTATATTAGTTACAACTGTACTTCTGCCGTATAGCGAATCGGTCGAGTCCAAGAATCTGCCGAATCCACGAATCTATCGAGTTGGGAACCTGCCGAATCACGAATCTGTCCAATCCAGAATCTGTCGTATACCGAACAAGCGATTTGTCTTAATCTTTTGTGACAACCCTACCAAAATAGTAACAAATTTACAAGCTCTTAAGAAGCTGTTTCTCTGTTCGGTTTATTTACTCATGTGCTCGTGGTGACACAATAAAACCACGCATACAGGTGGCGTGTGCATTCAGATGCTAGCGCGACGTTTGTTGCTGAGGCAGTGGCTAAAAGAGCTCACTTATTTGTGAGCATACCCTCTAGAATAGAGTAACAATCGCTGTTCAGATGTTTCCTTATTTTTTGAAGAAACATCGTTTGAGTTCCAGTAAATGACCACACTTCAAAACAAAGTTTTAAAATACAAAGCAAACTGACAACAGTTACAGCAAAAAACGTTCCGTATCATACAATTTTTAAACTTTGTCAACAATGTTAATAAAAAATATTCAATAGTTATCAAATAAATGCTAACAATCATTAAGTTATTATTAATTTTTCACTTAGACATATCATATTTATGTATATCCAGTATATATTACGTACAAATTAATATTATAATAGATTAAAACAGAATTATGATATCTGCATGACAAAGAAAGCGTCAAATTCTACCATGAATCATGAATGTTTAGCTAAACACGGGATAAACACGTTTTTGTGATAAAGGAACTTAAACAAGCTTTTAAAAGATGTTTAAACCTTAAACACTATCTAGCTAAACACATGTTAAAAAGGTGTTTAGTAGATCTTTTGTGGTAAGACTGTAAAGATTTTTAATTAACCGACTTGGTATTACATGAATCTCACAACATTTTACGGTCGCGAGACTTGGTATTTTGACAAGTATTGTTTTTACATACATACATACATAGACTCACGCCTGTTTCCCCGAAGGGGTAGGCAGAGGCATATTAAACGCCCACTTTTCGCCAGTGTTTTGATCCCACGTAACAGGTGGCGAGCCTATTGCCGCTTATTGGGACATTTTGTTTGCCAGAGCCTCGTCCGTTGATCGGCAGGTGCACCACTTGCAGGTGAGGTTGTCTTGGGACCCTAAGTTCTTGGTGGGAACCCTATGTAGTATTGTTTTTATAAGATCTTATTTCTTATTGTAGATTGTCTTACTTTTGTCCTTTCCGGTACCTTCTTCTTCTTGTACACCAACAACATTTTTTTTAAATTAAAGCTCTAACTGCAAAATTTTGTAATCCTGTATGTTTATATAGGATTACAAAGTTATTTATGAAGTTGATGTATCTCGAAAACTGGACAGAAATTTAAAAATATTTTAATTTTTCCTTGATTCATATACTAAACAATATTTGTATTCTAAATTTGAAGCTACTATGTCTACTAGAAGTGCCTTAGACTTTTGATGATCGGTCAGTGAGTGACAAAATTAAGAATTTTGACTCAATATAATTCTTAAACTACTGGTTCAAAATGAATAAAATTTGAAATACACCATTTTTATACAATGCCTGCATGGTTACTAAAAAAACAGGCTTCTAGTTTTATCCACAACGAAGTTATAGGGGGGCGAAAATGGCCTGAATTGCTTCGAGAAAAGGATGGTAGGGCAGTGCCGCTTTTTTTTTTGTTGGCACTGCCGTGCCCCCAGATACTTAGAACAGTAAAACTTCTTTGACAATCTCAGAACTTCTTCGTATTTGTGAATGATTTATTGTTCTTCTAAAATTCAGACTTTCATTATGCATGTACTTAATTCATACGAAGGATTATCATACAAACACTTATTTGTGTGTTTGGTCATCAAAATGGTTTACCATATTCTAAGAATTAGTTGAGCTCTAAAGATTTAAGGTTACTACTATTAGCTGTCCATATAGACTTTGGAAAGTCGCCACGGACACGACCCGTTAAAGTATTAAACAGTTCTAAACAACAGCTGCTCAAGCACGCTTATCGCACAGTTAGCAAATCGTGCCCAAAGGCTTGAAACCTGCAAGAACTACTTTCGGGTTTGCGTACATATGCACAGCAATATAAAATAAATACGTTTTACGAAAGAAACCACGTTCATAACAGCAAATGGTCCGTTTACAAACGAATACATTAAGAACTTTATCGTCCGGAAACGATTTTAGGCTTTGATGTTCCATCTCTCCAATATTTTGTGGGAATGGACCAAAAAAATATAATATTTATGTTAATTTTATTGAATTTATCGACTGTTTTCAGCTGCTTGGATTTATTTTAGGTACGTGTTTTCTTCGGTATAAAAATATCTTATTTTGACGTGAAAGTCGCCTAATAGATATTATAAAGCCTTTAAAGGTAGAGATGTTTTTCCATAATCATAGGAAACTAGCTTTTGCCCGCGGCTTCGCGCGCGTTAAATTCGGAGTAACACAAATTTACTTTCAGTCCCACGTCGTGTGAAGACACTCCTGATTTTTCTAAAGTCTTCAGAAACGATATGGTACAAAGTAGCTCGGTCAGTATTCATGACACTTTATACCTGAAAAAAAGAAGAAAGAAAGAAACATTTATTTGGATACAGCACAAAACAGAACAACATACAATATTTTAAAAAGAACAAAACTGATTATAAAGGCACATTAAATAAAAATAGAGAAGAATTTGCAGATCAGAAAAAAATAAATATCGAGTAATGTCGAGTATGTGTCCCAGTGCTGACCAAAAGGGTAGCCAAGTCAGCATTATGCCCAGTACAGCTGATGCATACAGGACGCTGATATTCTCTTGGCTCCCATTCACCCACCACGGATGCCCAACCAGGTGTCGCGCTCACTCACAATGCAAAACACATAATAAGTTCTGTGTTATATTAAAATATACATATAATACATATAATACAATATGCAATCACATGCACTCAAAAGGCAGACAAAAAAATAATATAAAAGGAAAAAAAAACCACACGCAAATCAATCTCGTTAAAACTTAGGCGCGAGAAAAGGCCGCGGGGAAAGAGTAGGGTGGGCAGAGCGGCACTCTGTGAATTTTTTTATTAAAATTAAATTATATTAATAATTGTCTTATAATAAAATTATATAAAATTATCCTAGATGAAATTATATTAATATCATATTTTGTTAAATTATATTCAAATTTTATTACAATTATATTAATATACTAGATTAAATTATATTAGAATTATATTTTGTTAAATTATATTATATTAAAAACATGATATATAAGATTATATTAAAATTAATTATTTATACTACATATTATTATCACACATAAATGATAATAATTGATATGTAAACAATATAGATTGAAATAATAAATTAACTAATACATTCCTACCATTATATCTACCGAAAGGTAGATAATAACATCGCCTTGCATACAGTCAAATGCCAAAGCCATGTTCCAATACATGTCCAATATATATCTATAAACACTTTCGCTTTTATAATATTAGTAGAGAAAATCGTTTCAGCCGTTAAGCGTAGTATATAATAAAATAATTAGTTTATTTAAGCGAACAATGTAATCACCGTGCACAATATGACATTATGTACATGCACTCAATTATTATAGCGCATACGTTCTTACTTCCAAGAGGTAAATTTGTGCCGAACAAATTCTAGCCTCCTTTCAATCCCTCCCAGTTTAATTTTTGCATCTCATGGTAGCCTATGTCCGTCTCCATGGTCCAGTATATCTCTAAATCAAATTTCAACAAAATCGGTTCAGCCGTTTTAGCGTGAAAACGGAACATACATACATATATACATACACACTATCGAATGTATAATATTAGTAGGGATAGAAAATTCAAAATGTCGGGCTTCTTTTCTTTCTTTTTCTTATGAGGTCAACTCTAGTGTCGCTTTTAAACCACCCAAGGCCTCGAATACCCTTACGATCACTTTCTGGAGATAAGAAGCGGCACCGACGGCTTTACGTGCCCGCTACCGAGCTTCAAAAGCACAGTAGCGCTCAGATGTAAATGCCACACGTGCTCATTCATCCAATTTCAGGCTAATTCATTGAAATGGGTCAGCTAAAAAAAAGCTATAAAGGAATATCAGGTTGGTATGGGGATTACTGTAAATGAGGTAGTTTCTGAGATTACTTGTTAATCTTAGTAAGTAGATATGTTGACTGCTTTCCTAGTAGGTTTGCGTTTGGCGCAGTATACTAACCGCGATTTACGTGACTCCGCGCTGATATGAAATTTGGAGAGATATCAAGGTAGTTTACTGGGTAGGCCTAGAAAACACGTAGGTTCTCACATAGCCCTCCACTTGCCGCAAGAGGCACTGCATTTTTTTTAATACTGCTTTTATTCTACAATTTACATCAACAAATTGACTATCAAACGCAAAGACATGTTCAGTCATATTATTTCTGACATAAGAGCGTTCAAGCAAATGAGAACGCAAGCTGCAAGAAGGTTTAAAATATTATATCTTTTGCGATTTGATACAAAATGAAAGGTGTTTTACTAGGTTTTCGGACCACTTTCGGTTAAATGACTTACCAGATAACCATACAAATATTATTTCTATTTTAGAGTTTATCTGGATGCCAAGGCGAATACAGGGGCAGAAAAACTGGACCCTGTTATAACTAGCGGAATACAAAGGCACAGTGATTAATTGACCTTTATCAGGAATGTTATTAGCCCTAATTTCTATACATACACCTACGCTTTCAACAAATTCTGGAGTTATCAGACACACGACCTTTTTGCTATTTATTTTTCATAGACATTGGTGAATAGATTTATATTTCGTGAGTAGTTTTGTTATTGCATATCACTTGAAGATGTACCGACTAAGAGATTGTACCGAGTTTAAATATTAAAGCTTGTTTTAAAACGCTGTGACAACCTTGTTTTATTAGAAGTAGAATATAGTAAGTATTCAGAAAAAATAGTTTTATGTGGGTCTTTACTAACAGTTTCACGCATCGTAGTTTCTTGAAACATATTATAAGGGATATTGTTATTGCCTTTTTACCTTTGCTCCTGTAAGCGATGTCATTTGATTCTAAACCATATGATGTCTGAAGCTAAGTAGTGCCTTGAAAAGCAGTGACTTACGTATCTTACAAAATGGTTCAAGGCTCGTTGTGACCAATGCGCACCACAATAAAATGAAATCAGTGAATTCTTCGAAGTAAGTATCATATCTACGCATAAAAATCTAAATAAAAAACTATAAAATAATATCCACATTGCTGAGTATATTCTCGGAGCCGACAAAATTAACATTAAACAATCTGATTTAAATCTAAACACGTAACGACTTTACAAGATGACTGCTTTCTTTGAAAATATATAAAACCACACTTCGCTCAATGTTATTGTGGCCATTTTTTTAGCAATTTGGAGATTTCCCGTAAATCCAAAATGGAACTCATTCAGTGCGACTGTACTCAAATTACCTCGTCGACAAAGCGACTTGATTATTTGGGTAATTTTACGCTTAATATGTTATTTTAAAAGAGCCTTCGAGACTTCTTAAGGTAGATATTAACATACAGTTTAAGGGTAAATGGATTTTGGGAGGAGCAGTTGATTTGCTATGCTGTAAAATTTTTGATTTATTTACAAAAAGAGGGTGTAAGCAGTTGTTTAAGTAATCAATGGGGTTTAATAGAATAATAATATGAATTATAGTAAGTCAAAGTTGTCTGTAATGGATTTGATTCCAGCCTGCATATGGAATCATAGCTATTACAACACAAGTGCTTTTTAACTGTGTGATTTATGTGTGGCAAACAACCTTGTGTCACAGATGCTACGACCAGTTATGCCAACCTAGTTAACATTTTTAAAGAGAAAACTTCAGCATATTATTATATCCTACATCGCATGGGACTTTAATAAAATCATCAAACGAAAACAGCCATGAAACACACTCGCTACAATAATCGAACCTACAATATTCGCGCAGTATTATGCAGTGGGACTGAAGCCGATACAAAATGTGTGCACGCTTAGATTTATTAATTTACAAAGTAACACATAATATCCAGCAATATTTTGAAGCCATTGCTTGAAGTACCTTGGGTACATTATTTTTGACTACCACTGATTATTAATCCACAACACCAAAAATGCAATTAAAAATACAAATCAATGGATACCCATCCATTATCCATTACAGTAAAGCTTAGTTCAAATAATATTTCCTGTAATTTATTTCCAAAAGTGTAGCTTTGTCCCAAATAACTCACCAACGTAGTGACCCTACATGCTATAGCCACATGTTCGGATGTTTCATACTTTTTTATGTACATTTTTTGCAACGTACTTCGAAAGAGCTCACACATGTCAAAAGCTTAATTTCGTGAAGATTTATAACTGTCTCGACCAGACCAGACCAGGTTGGACTATTTGGTCTCGACGTAAGTTTGTTTCAAGTTAGTTGCAGCGGTGTGACACAATTTTTTGTATTATCGTTCTATTTGTTTGAGGAAAATATGTCCGCCTATTTGGTTGGGTTAATTGATTTATCTGTTTAGTTAAATGAACTTAAACCAGAAAAAAAATGATTAAAGCAAATGTGGCTACATCCCCCCCGTGGGATCTCTACCTTGTCGTGGTGGGGGGCTCAGTAACCGTGGATTGGTCACCCGCGGTGAAGCTAAGAGGGGTCCAGGAGGAGACGCTCCGCGTGGGCTTGACGGAGGCCTGCGCAGGATGCATCCAAATGGGTGGGTGCGAGGGACAGTTCTTCTGTCCCTCACAGTCGGGTGCGGTCGCGGGAAGAGAGGCGTGTCGGTGTTGCGTTGCCGCGCGCCCTATCTCCCGCGACCAAATGGGGGCACACCATCGTTGCGTCGCGGTGGGGCCGCAGAGGAAGAGGAGATGCGGTGTTGCGTTGCCGTCCTCCCTATCCTCTGCGGCCGCTAAGTGTTTTGGCGGCGGAGCCCAACACCTTCATCCGCCGCCAAAGGGGGTTTTGTTCGGGGCCCGCCTGACCATCTGGCGGGCCAATACCCGTCGGGGGGTAGCGAGGAATGCTTCAGCGATACCCGACCCTCCGACACACGGGTACGTGAGGAACACGGGTTGGTTTTTAGTCAGTAAGAGTCTGACAGTCCCTTTCGCCCTTCCCCCAGGGCGGAGGGACTCCATGAGGATATTCCAAACCGAAACAAAAAAAAAATGTGGCTACATGGGTGGTTAATAGTAATCGTTGAAGTATTTATTAGATTTGTGACCTCCTTTGTCACAGCAAGGTAAACCTTCCAAGAAAATAAGTGAAAGAAAGAAATTTTATCTCTATGCTTTTTGCATATATTATTATGTATATGGAAAAAGAGAAAAATTTCCATAAATTATGGACGTAAGAGACTAGCATCCACGACACAGGGAATCCTAGTGTGGAGGCTAGTGCCAATTGTATCTAGTTCTAAGTGTCTGAACAATAAAATTATTATTATTATGTTTCTCTTTTCACGGCTATTCTTCTAACATTTGGTGTTAGAAGAATAACCGGTCCTTTGGGAGGCCTACACGGGGATATGGATCCAACGTGCAGAGGCCCGTAGAGAGTTTTAATCTAAAATGAGATGGGACACATGCCGCGGAGCCTCCACAACTGCACTACTGAGTACAGCTATGGACTAGCCGCATCACGTGTAGGGCTATTGTTTTTAATGGATCTAATGAATACGGGTTATGAGGGTGGGTGTTTAGTGAACTGGTAATTAATGCTACGGATGAAAAACGGCACCTGCCAGTGATACTCCTATAGCATCCGTCCGCGTGGCAGGTGGTGACTCGCCAACTCACGAGATGGGCCCTCTCTAAACAGCCGCCCAAAGCAAACAAACTCTGCCATAAAGGCAGCCAGAGGGCAACACCGGTGCGAGTAGCTAGGGGTGTCGAGCGGTGCGGCACCGGTTTCGCCATCGCGGGCCTCGTGACAACGGAGGCCCGGAGCGGGTTTCCCCGTAGTTACGCCCTTGAGAATGACACTTCCACCCACGAGCTAATAGCTCTTGCGGCTTCCCTCTGGCCGGCCAACCAAGGCAAGCCAGAGTCGAGAGTTCTGCGGGCATTCTTGCAAATCTACTCCGGCCAGCCAACAAAGGCAAGCCGGAGACGAGGCCCTGACCGACTCTCTGAAGCATTCGGGACCGCAGTGTCGCCACACACATTCAGCTCGCCACAAAGCTGCCCTGCGATTGTAAGCTTTCTTTTCATCTTGTAATACATTTTTTGTTTATATTACACGATGAAGGTGATGTTTGAAAGCTGTAACTCTGCCCTCTGAGATTGCGTTAGTCTCATGATGAGATAACGGCTGCCCCAGAGGGGTTATTATTATTATTATTTTTATTATTTCCTTTATTCAGCATTAATCAAATTTTAGTTACATTTTTAAATATATAATTTACAAAAAAATATACATTAAAAAAAATAAAAAAAAATATTATTATTATTATTATATAATATCGGTAGGAACAGTTAAGTAGGTGGCGTTACTTGATGTCAAAATAAGGCAATTGCTTCGGCTCGCGGCTTATACGAATCATTCTTAGGCCATTTACATGCCTATAAATGAGAGATACGCAATGTACAGTCAATATAATTTGTACATTTACTATCGACTATATTATGGGTCTCAAAATATTATAAAACAGAAGACATTATACAAGTGGCACACATAATATAAAAACACGATTGAAACCCGCGACATAAATGTTGCTATACATATTTACTGAATGTTTCGAACTCATCGTGCAGTATAGTTGTCAAAGAGCAACTTACCTAATGACAAGCATCGGAGCCTTGTGTGTTTGAGTTGTACGCTGACTACTAAACTAACTGCCGCTTCGTCGTCGACAAACTAATGTTATTAATTTGAGTGTATTTGTATTTACATTAGGTTTGCAGTATAAAGTGGAACTACTTAATGTTTTATTGCTTTGTGCCTGTGAATATCCAACAGAGATAAGAAAGAGTTGGCAAAGTAAATATTTACTTTATATTATTCTTACTATAAGGCGATTAGGAATATTCCTATATAGGCATGCGCATTAGATAATTATATTGCATTATGCAAAAAAAATACTCCAAATCGTCAGGCTAATCGCACGGTATAAACATTTCAGTGGCGTACTTTTCATAATAATAATAATATCGTAATATTAAAAATGTTATGCTACTCTGTGACGAAAAATCATATAGATAATATATATATATAATCATTGCCGTCCTAGCGTTGTAACTATTCTATTGACTTATTAGACTACCGCTTTTTAGGCAAAGATTTTTCACAGGGCAATTAATATAATCTATATATAATATATTCTACCACGTTCACATAACACCATCTAGTCCCAAACTAAGCAGAGCTTCTACTATGGGTACTAGATAATGGATAAACATACTTTAATACCTTTTTTCTGTAAATACATTCATATTATACATAGAAACACCCAGACCAAGACAAACATCCATGTTCATGCACATAAATGTTTGACTTGTGCGGGAATCGAACCCACGACCTTCGGCTTAGCCGTCCCTTACACTCCCGCTGCGCCAATCGAATTGCCGTCAAACTTTCGCAACCCTAAGGATAGCGATATTTTTGGCTTATATTGTTAATTATCGCTTGCGGTGCAAGCGATAATTAACAATTTATTTCGCACATAGCTTCGGCAAGTCACGTGCCCGAGTGGTTTGCCTTTAGCATGCATGGCACTTTGTTAGCATATCCACTCGAGTCTCCTCCAAAGCAAAAAAGAAAAAAATATAACAGTTATCCTGTTATCCTATTGTGTTACCATAATCTATACACATAGTAGTATATGAATAGTATTGGCAACACTAAACTTCAATATATTCTGTGGCGAGTACTCAAAGTACCATAGAGTTACACAATAATTTTATTCCCTACACCACATTTACCGTTGTTTTAACCGCAGGGGATTTTGAATTCGGTCCACATCAATTATACTCCGATACTGCGGTTGCTTTTCTCTCGGTGCGTATTTACAGACTATACACGGCCAAAACGCAGCCATAGGGAACTGGTCGCGTACATATTGTAATGCTATATTTAAATCTGTGATAACAATATATACACGAATTTTGCGTACTGCTCGTGTAAAGTTCGTAACGTGAATACATGCGTCCTAGTCCCGGACTATACTACATTAGTTACACCTGCCTGACAAGACAAGATTATAGTTTAGTGAAATGATGGGTGCATATATGAAATAATATTTGAACTTTATTAGTGGAGGATTAAATTGTATGTAATTCAAGTAACTAAATAGGTTATGTTAGGTTCTCTTTTGACCCTTAACATAGGAGCCCTGCGAAGCAGAGCTCCGTCAACTTAGTTTATTAAAAACTATTTAATTGGACATAATTTCTACTTACCTACATATTATATTTGTGATATAATATAATGAATGCCTTACAAAATCCAGAATAATCTTCAGATCTATAAGTACACGATTAGTCCGTATGTGTACTGGCACTGTATATTATGGTATAAGCAAGTCAGTTAGATCACTACGAAGTATACTCGAGTATTTGCGAACTAATCGTGTAAAGATTAGAAGAACTCAGCAAAAAAGTTATTTCCAATCTATACGCGATTAGTTTCACACCCCTGCGTTCTGGCCTTGTATATAATGTAAATACGCTCTCTCGGTGGGTACAATGTGAACCATTCGAAGTTTGCGCCTGGTGCATTCACATTGAACTGCATATTAATATTGTAACACAAAACATATTTGGTGGTATAATTTAGTCTCTACTACCATATGGTATAGTATAGTACAAGCTCTGCTGGGTTTGAGAATAGAAGGTGATGTTTGTAGGTATGTATTATTATTATACTAGAGGATGTCAGCAGCTACGCTTGCAATTTTTTTTAATTACCCGTTTTGGCCGATCCCGTGGGAATTTCGGGAAATCCCGTCTTAATGCACCCCTACGGTCCCCAAGGAACATTCATGCCAAATTTCAGCTTCCTGCGCCCAATAGTTTCGGCTGTAGCGTGTCTGTCAGTTAGTCAGTAACGCAAGGATTATATATATATTAAGATTATATAATATCGAAAAAACACTGTACTCAACTTCTCAATAACCATTATCAAGTACTATTAAAATTGAATAATAAATGTCAACAATAAGTACACATTTATAAAATTCACCTTGGATATTGCATGTATTTGTCAATAGAATATAATTGAAAATAGACCATTTAAGGCGATAAAAGCGTAGAAATGATTCATAAAATAGATATTAATTTTAAAATAGATATTAATCTTAAAATAGATATTTCAATCATAATTTCGTATCGTCCGTGTGGTGACGGATTAAGAATACGGAATGTCACCACCCCATATGATGATATGAAATATAAAAATTCCCTCTGTCGGCTCTTACGACAGCCATGGGATGCCATGGGTGTCGTAAGAGCCGACAGAGGGAGTATATTATGCAGAGAACAGCACTGTAAGTGAAGGAAAACTTGATACAAAACCTATACCAACCCGTTTGGCCAGCGTGGTATAGTAGGCCAATTCCTCCTTTCAAAAGAGAGGCCTAGTCCAGCAGTGGACTGTTAAAGGCTGATGATGATGATGAATATTAATTTTATTTTCTACTAGACTTCCAGGCCCGCGTGGGACTTTTTACTAACTTACGGGGGCAAATTCAAAAAACCTCTCTTAATACTTCCATACATTAGTCCGTATGGTGACGGATATCACCATATCGAATACGGAATGTCACCACCCCATATCATCCCGTGTCGTAAGAGCCGACAGAGGGAGCATATTATGCAGAGAACAGCACTGTAAAAAGGAAAAGTTGATACAAACCCTATACCAACCCGTTTGGCCAGCATGGTATTTTTTTTTGGTCTCTAGCAACACTGGTAGTAAGACGTAAAACTGTGCTTCTCCCAATATTTATATAATTTTATTTGATTTAATTAACTTTATTAGGTATTATTTGTGTTTTAAGCTCTTATTAGTGTGTGAAATTAATAATTAACTATATAATTTCATAATTAGAAGTGAATGTTGGTGAATAACATATAGTAAAAGTTTTGCAAAGTCATCTGTCAAACAAACGAACTATTTAATTTAAAATACTTTGCATTACTTTTCTAATATTCGAGCAGTTGAGGTAAGTTTACGTAATATCGAACATTTAAACTATTTACATAAGTAGTAAACACCTAGTGAACATATCTCGATTAGCCGGCTTATCTTGGTTGGTGCCTTACACAAACCTAAGTGTCATACGTACAATAGTAACAAGTAATTATTATTTCTGTATTTTGTTAATAAGTTTCTTGCGATCTTTTTAATCTTTTAACAAGATGATGACCAGGAGGGCGCGTCAAGAGGAGGAAAAATTTCAATTAACGCTTATAGAACTTAAGAAATACAAGGCTTTGTGTGAGACACTACAAAGCGAGCATGATGATAATGAGAGGGAGATGTTACAGGTTTTAGAGAAAAATTCTCAACTAAGAACTGAGATGGCAGAAATTCATTCTCATTTGATTACATCTTTAGATGAACGCGATAGGTTACAATCAATAGTAAACAATTTTGACAGTTGTAGTAATGAGTTTGAGACCGCTCTCAAGCGCATCACCCAGTTAGAGGGCCTCCTAAGTGAGGCTAATAATCATAGATTGGAGTGTGCAGACCGGTCCATCAAAGCAGCCACTTCACAATCACTGTTTGATGAGCTGGTTGGTAGCGCTCCATCTATGGTTTCTGCCAACTCAAACAATGAAGGTAACAAAGTTATTACAATTGACTTAACTAATGACAATTCAATTATTCAACCAAGTAAAACCATAAACTCATCCAATAAACTGAAAAAGTATGTAAAGTTGAATAAACAAATTAAGAAAAAGGAAAAATTATTAAGAAAATTTAGAAATTCAAAATCAAATGTCAATTAAGTATATAGCTCTAAAGGAAGATATGTCTATTTGTATTACTCAAATAGATAATAATCTTTTAAAATATGATACTGATATTCATTGCCTGCAGTCAGAGATTGATCACTTACAGGATTCTTTACTTAACATGACAAAGAAATATCAATTATCACAAAGTCAAATTAATGAACATATCTTGGCGATGGATGACTTAGTGGATTTGTGTAAATACAATGAGCAAAGACTCTTATCGCTTACTACTAATAATCAGATCAGTGAACCTAGCTTGAAACCACAAAGTTGTTCTCAGACTACCATTTTGAATGATAGTTCTGCAATGTTATCTCAGTCAGCGGTGATGAGTAACAGCTTCATTAATGATAGCACCTCCTTCTCACATCACAATACAAAGACAAACACCAACAATTTAGTAATGTTTAGTGATGAGATAGGTAGGAACATGAGCCAATTGTTGAGACAAAGGACAGGTCAAACCGTTACCAACTTTTGTATGCCTGGAGCAAGTTTTTCACATATTTAACAAAACATCTTGAGTAGAACATACTGTCCTAATTCAACAATAATCATATTTATTGGGAGAAGGGGTAATGCAAATCTTAATACTATTAAAAGGTATTTCGACCAATTATTACACCTAAAAGTTAGAAAAATTATTTTACTTGCATTTCCCTACAGTAAGTTGTTGCCACAGGCCGAAAATGACTATAGATATAAATTAAATTGTAAATTACATACATTGATATTATACAATGATTTTATTGACTTTATTGACTCTAATGCTTTCATTAGAAGTTTTTATTTGACATGTGATAGTTGCTATCTATCTCAATATATTCAAAGACAAATAGTATCATCGCTAGCATATTATATTAATAACACAGCCAAAAATTTGGCTAATAACACTGCTTTTATTGAGCAGTCTAACTTGACATTGAATATAAGCTTGGAATCTGTTCCAAATCCTTTAAATTAAGTTATGAGACAATAGAGTCAATCTCTGGCAATAACATAGACAAGACATTGATAAATTTAAATTTTAGTAATAAAAACACACTTTCATCAACCACACATTGTACAAAAAATAATTTAAAAAATTGTATTAACCTGGTGCATCAAAATATACAAGGGTTGATGGGTAAGGAGTTAGAGTTGGAATTGTTCATGAACTGTAACAATATTGATATTTTATGTATTACAGAACATTGGCTAAAAAGCCACCAGTTCATTTTCAATTTCAACAACCACCAGGTTGCAAGCTCATTCAGCAGAGAAAAAATTATTCGAGGAGGCTCGTTAATTATAATAAATAAACTTTTAAAATTTAAAGAAAGGTCTGATATTGTGAGCCTCTCTGTTGAGCGAGTTATAGAGATATCTTGTGTCGAATTTGATCAGTTCATTGTATACAAGCCTCCATGTGCACATTTTGAAAGTTTTCTAGTAATTATGGAGGATGCCCTAAGCAAAGTTAATAATTGCCATAAAACGGTTGCTATTTGTGGTGACTTCAACATTAACATTTTAGAGAAATATTCTTTATCAATTGATTTCTTAAATCTATTTAAATCTTACAATTTAAGTCATACTTTTTTAGAACCAACTAGAGTGACTGCCACAAGTGCTACCTGTATTGATAATAATTATATTTATTAACACTAAGCCTTTACAAAAATCCTAAATTAATATGTTACAGTCTGATCACCGTGGGCAGTTAGTCTGTTGTCCAAGAAAAAGCCCTAAGATTCAGAGTAAAATTATTAATTTAAACAAATATTATTAATAAATGAAAACCGATTAGAACTTTTAAAAATAATCTATCAAATAAAATGCGTTGGTTGCCTATTCATGACCATCCGGATGAGTTATATAATTCATTATTTAAATTGATTAATGATGAATTTTCTACTGTATTTAAACCTAAAAAATTAAATGTAACTGACCGTCTGATGTTTAGTGATTGGGCAACTGAAGGCATTCATAAAAGTCGGATTAGGTTATATGAACTTTATAATGAAAAAACTTTTAATAATAGTCCAGCCTTTATTAATTATGTAAAAAAATACTCAAAAACATTTAGACAAGCTTGTTATGCTGCAAAATCAATTTATTTGAAAAATAAAATAAAAAGCGCTGAAAATACCATAAAAGCAACTTGGAATGTGATCAATAGCGAAACTGTTAGAGCCAAAACAGCCAGTCGCGACTACCTACTAAATATCAATAAGGTGAGTATTGCAGAGGACTTGAAAGTAGCGACGGAATTTGAAAAGATTTTTGCTAATATACCCATTGTAACTACAGCGTCACTCAAATCGTCTTCCATGTCTGCTGAAATGCTGCTTAAAGACTGCGTGCCGGAATGTGTTACGGCCTTTGAATTTGTTGCTGTTACTAAAGATGATGATCTTTACAATTTAAAACTATTAATATGAAAAAGACAAAGGATCTGTGGGGATTGTCAGTAAAGACTGTTTCGTCGATTATTACATTAATTGCTCCACATCTTGCAACAGTGTTCAATGGTTGTGTCACTTCTGGAATATTTCCTGATTTAATGAAGTATAGCAAAATAACACCTTTATTTAAATCTGGTGACACATCAGACCCCTCAAATTTTTGACCTATTTCTGTATTGCCAACACTTAGCAAAATTTTTGAGAAACTAATTCTTAGTCAGCTACTTAGTCATTTCAATAGACATAATCTTCTTCACAAGAAACAGTTCGGATTTACGAGGGGTTGTTCAACTACTGACGCAGCAGTTGAGTTACTGAAAAGTATTTTTGCAGCTTGGGAGAAGTCGCAAGATGCGTTAGGTATATTTTGCGACTTGTCTAAAGCCTTTGATTGTGTTCATCATGATACTCTTATCAGGAAACTATATCATTACGGCATTAAAAATAAAGCTCTCGATCTCCTGATTTCTTATTTGGGCAACAGAATCCAGAAGGTCGAGGTTAATGGTAAGACATCTCCAGGCTCTGCTTTGAAAATGGGTGTCCCGCAGGGTTCAATTCTCGGACCATTTCTATTCTTGATATATATTAACGATTTACCTTATTACGTTAAGAATAATCATGAGATTGTATTGTTCGCTGATGATACCTCTTTGATTTTTAATATTAAACGACGACAGAGTAACTTTGACGAAGTAAACAATGCACTCTCTAAAGTTGTCAATTGGTTTAATGTTAATAATCTATTACTTAATAATAAGAAAACTAAACTTTTAAAATTTTCAATGCCCAATGTTAAACATATGCCAACCAATGTTCAACTTAATGAATCTAGGATTGAGCCCGTCGAGACAACCATGTTTTTAGGTATTATGCTGGACACCAAACTACAATGGGGTCCACATATAGAAAGGCTTTCGGGCAAACTCAGTTCTGCAGCTTATGCAGTTAAGACAATTAGACGCCTCACAGATTTAGAAACAGCTAGAATGGTTTATTTCACTTACTTTCGTAGCTTAATGTCGTATGGGATCCTTCTCTGGGGGAATGCTGCAGACCTAAATACAATATTTGTTCTGCAGAAAAGAGCTGTAAGGGGAATTTATAACCTCAGTCCAAGAGTTTCTCTAAGAGAAAAGTTCAAAGAAATATACATTCTAACTGTTGTATCACAATATATTTATGAAAATCTATATGTACATAAAAATATTGACAAATTTTGTAAAAAAATGTGATATACATTCTGTAAATACGAGACACAGGAATAATCTCGTACTTCATAGCACTCGTCTCCACAAAATAAGTAGCTGTTTTATGGGGCAATGTATACGCTTTTATAACAAGCTCCCTTATAATATAAGAGACCTATCTATAAATAAGTTCAAAATTATTGTAAAAGCGAAATTGTGTTCAAAAGCCTATTATAAAATATCTGACTATAAAGACGACCAAAACGCTTGGGACTGAGCTTTCACGAAATAAAGAAGTATTTCATTTCATTCATTTCATAGTAGGTCAAATCCTCCTTTCAAAGGAGACGCCTGGTCCAGCAGTTGACTGTTAAAAGCTGATGATGAATACTTCCATACACTGCCCAGGGAACATACATTTTCAATTCAGTCAAATTTTAGCTTCTTGCGACCAGTTGTTGTAGCTGTGCGTTGTCCGTCAGTCAGTCAGTAACGCGCTCCAATTAATCCCTCCTCCTGAATGAATTGCCCTACTTTCTCTATTTTCCAGTGAAAAGCCTACCGAACTAGCAAAAGGACAGACATATTGGAATCGGTTATTATGGGAAAATCATGCACGTAACTACTAAATAAGCACTTGAGGATATTTAGTTATTTCTAAATTACAGTTGGACACATTAATTTTACTTTATAGATGAATAAAATATTAAACTGGCTTTGGAATTAGTTTTCTTAGTATAATGTGAATTTTCCATTCACTTCAAAATCGTCCACTATCGTACTGAATTATTCAATGGCACTTTAATTGAGGGGGTAGTGTGGTGTCAATAGTGTTCCCAGCGCTAAGGAAAATATTTGGTAGGAAAGAATTATTTAGAAGGAAATAGCATCATATAAAATCACGCTAAGTCATCGTCTAAGCCTAGATACTGTGTCCACTGATGGACATAGGTCCAAAACCTCTCTACACAAACCGATCTTAAAACGACCGCATCCAATTGCTTACATTATTAGGATTGCCGGGTCAACATGAACCCTTACCTAGAAAACATGAAATAAGTAGCAAAAATTATCTTAGAACTTGGGATCTAAAAATCAAATAATTATGAAAAATACATTTGTTTTTATGAACCCTCGTATATATCCTCGAAGGAGTAGACATAGGTGTAATATTACACCCACATTTTGCCATGAATTTTTAGGTCCCACTTAATAGGGGCCTATTGCCGTTACCGGGCACATCAACATCCGTGCTGCTACTGACAATTTAGAAAAAATCAGTAACACTTTTGTCCGAACCGGGAATCGATGTTGAAATTAAACTACTATTTACGGAGTTTTACTGCCATTGTATTTAAACTGAATGATCTAGAACATTAGCCATAATTATGTGTTTGACTAGGAGCGTTCCCGGGTTCCAAGACGTGTAAGTGCAACTGGTATAAAGCTAGGTCCGATGATGATGATTATAAAGAACTTTAAATAGATTACGAGCTACACTAAATAACATTCACGTAAGCCTAGGAAAATACTTTTAACAAACAAAGTTAACAAAACAAATACCACTAACTACCAATATCTACCGATTGTTCTTACGTGGCAACCCAGAGCGACACAGTTTAGTTTAGTTTTATACGGCAGATGGGTTCAAAGAGAGCTTTATTGGAATTTTATAGACGTCTTCTTCATGACAAAGGTTATGATTTAGATGCAATGCTTATTGAACGGATTTGCACCTCAGATATAGGTTACGGAAATAAGACCAACCTTTGAGATCGACAAAGAGCGTTGGCTGAAAAGAGGTGCTGTTACCACTAAGTATAATATTATGAATTCCTTACCAGCAATATGAACTGGATTTCTTGGAAATAACTAACTGGTTTTTAGTATGAATACCAGTGCTTTTTTTGGATGCGACGTTGCAACCGATATGCGACGTTGCAACCGATATGCGATGATTGTGGTCGTTATGGGACTTATGGATTTTTGATATTAGCTGTGTTGATCGGCCTGCTGCTTTATTGGTAAGTGACTTTTACTGCTGAGCTGGAAATCGTGGGTTCGATTTCCATTGAGCACAATCTATGGGTGTTGAACAATTAATAATAATAATAATGGCAACACTGAATGTCAACAAACATCATTTTCTTGGATAAATTTTGTATTAATTTATTTTATTATTTCGGAGGCTGTATACCTACTTAAGTAATAGCCATATTGTGTATACCTTTTTATAGAACCAAAAAGTAAAATAGAATATATAAAATATCAAGAAAGCAAGATGACATCAGACGTCAAAAACATAAACATTGTAAATGCAAATAATACAATGAAACCCAAGAAAAAATGTTGACCAGAGCCAGAGCAGTGGCAAAATTAAGACCCCCGGACTCGTCACTCAGCTCCGCCTCGCAGCCGCTGGCGCCGGCCATTGCAGAGTGGCGTCGAGGACACAGAGTGATGAGTATTTTTCCCCGCCGATGACACCAACACCAGCGCGCCGCCGGGGAAGAGGCAAGCCACCGTCACGCTTGGGACGCCAAGACCCACCGGTTTCGAACAGGGCCCCCGCTACCGGTGGTGATGTACGCCGCATGAGATGGACTCAATCGATGAATGAGAACGTCATGCATATTTTGTGGCTACAGAGGGAGGAACCAACCTTACGACGTACCGTGACCGCTTACTGCCTTGGTTTCAGGCCTTGGAATCAGCTGTTAACGTTTCGGCACAGCGACTGTCGGATCAAGTGCGAGCCATTCAACGCTGCCGCCTGTTGTATGACGACGCACTTGAGAGGCTCCGCTCAGACTTGCGAGGTATCCCACCCAAACCCACCTCTCACACACAATGAGGCTCCAATATCGCACGCCTCACTCAGGGCACAAGGAGAAGGCGAGGAAGGGATAGACAGGGATACACAAGTAAGTACCCAATGCATAGATAAGATAAGGAGTACTTTGGAGTGCGCTATTGGGGAACATCGCTATGCTACATTAGAGAACAGACCCCTGCTGCCGCGTTTACCCACGCATAGAAAAAATATGGCGCTTGTGGGTGCCCTGGATTCACTATTGCCTACTTACATAGACACTAGTGAAAATCTTAGTGATACACAATCAATTCTATACTGCGCGGCTGTAGCGGCGTGTCGAGTGGCTAATATTAAAATACAAAACAGTATTACTATTAGCCCTCGAGATGCCGTTCCGGCTTGACAGCGTAGAATTGAGCGTCGTATTGCTGAGACCAGGGCACTCATAGGCAAGCTTATCTGCTTCAGGTCGGGCAATACCCGCCCGAGGGTGATGCGTTTTGTGAGTCGGGCGTTTAATGGGACAGGACGTTGTCCTCAAGAATACACGTCTCGGGTCACAGAACGCATCGACTTTCTGAAGCAGAAAATCTATGCGTGGGCGAATCGCATCAGGCGGTACAAAAAAAGGATTGACCGATATTCCCCAAATCGCGCATTTCAAAGAGATGAAAAGTTGTTTTGTAGGAATTGGGAGTGACCTGAACCAGGTGTGGATGATGGGTGTCGACCAGATGATGCGAACACGATTGCGTTCTGGCGCAGCATATGGTCGACTCCCGTCAGCCATACAGAAGGTGGCTGGATTAGGTATGTTAAGCGATCATGTGAGGTAATATCTCCCATGAAGCCCGTAGCCATTGATGCCATGGATGTATATTGTGCAGTCCGTCCGTTAGCCAATTGGAAATTGGCGGGACCGGACGGATTGCACAATTTCTGGTTAAAATGGCTACGCAGTGCACATGCTCGCTTGGCATCCCAATTCCAGGCATCTCTGGATTCAGGATCGCTGCCAAGTTTCATGACAACTGGCGTTAATCACTTGCTCCACAAGTCTGCTAGTAATACGAAGCCTACGAACTATAGGCCAATTACTTGCCTACCGACAGTGTATAAAGTCTTTACATCCATTTTGAGAACAAAATTGGAATTACATATATTAAATAATAACATTTTATCTGAGTCTCAAAATGGATGTAGAAACCGGGCACGTGGTACTAAGGAGCTACTCCTTATCGACATGGCCATAAGCCAGCTGGTTCGCCGTAGTCGAAAGAATCTGGCGACATGCTGGATAGACCATAAGAAGGCCTACGACTCTGTGCCACATACTTGGCTCTTGAGGGTGCTGGAGTTGTATAAAGTAGATGCAACTCTATGCGCCCTCTTGAGGGCATGTATGGGCCAGTGGAGTACGGTGCTTCGATATCCAGGCTGTCGGCCTTGCGGGTATGGCGTAGCTGTAAAGATCAAGCGGGGTATTTTCCAGGGCGACAGTTTGAATCCACTATGGTTTTGCGTAGCACTGAACCCGCTGAGCACTTTGCTCGAAAGTTCAGGGCTAGGCTATCGATTGCAGAGTAGAGGTCAGGTTTTTTCCCACCTCCTTTTTATGGATGACCTTAAACTATTTACCCCACTGACTTCCAACTAACTGAGTAACTGAAGATAACTGAAAACTTTAGTAATTCAATTAGGATGGAGTTCGGTGTGGATAAATGTGCGGTCATGCATGTAAAGCGAGGCAGGAGTGTGGAATCTGATGGTATTGAGCTTTCAGATTTCACACACCTTAGATCACTCTCTGCAACCGAAACTTACAAATATCTGGGTATGTCGCAGGCATTAGGCGTTGATGACGCGGGCATGAAGCAGGCGTTGCAGGTACGTTTCTTTGGCCGCCTGAAGAAAATCTTAAAAAGCTTTTTATCAGGCGGAAATAAGGTGCGTGCCTGTAACGGTTGGGCCATGCCGGTCTTAATGTACTCCTTCGGCATACTCAGATGGACTCAATCAGAATTGGATGCCTTGGATCGAAAAGTCCGCTGTCTGCTCACGACATACCGGATGCATCACCCGCGTTCGTTGGTAATAAGATTGTACATCTCGCATAAGTGTGGGGGTCGTGGCTTCCTAAGTGCCAAGACCCTCCACAATCGCGAGGTGTGCAATCTCAGAGAATACTTTCTCCACACTGACGCACCGAGATGTGGTCACTGTAGACAGCGGGCTTACCCCGCTGGGCCTAGCCAAAGAGAACTGGCGCAAACCTGTCGTACTTGGTGTAGAGGAGCGCAGGGAGGTATGGAAAGGTAAAGAGCTGCATGGACGATTTTACCGGGCCTTGCATAGGCCCGACGTATATTTTTTAGCATCGGTGTCCTGGCTGTGTTTTGGCGATCTTTTCGCTGCAACAGAAGGTTCTGTGTTTGCAATTATGGACGAAGTTGTCATGACGAACAACTACCGGAAGTATATTCTGGGGGATGGGACGGTCGACATATGTCGGGCATGTCACCAGCCTGGTGAGTCACTCAGACATATAGTATCCGGTTGTTTTCGTCTTGCCAACGGTGAATATTTGCATAGACACAACCAAGTAGCCAGGATTGTCCACCAGCAACTTGCTTTAAAGTACCAACTTGTCGACTCTGAAATACCGTACTACAGGTATGTGCCCGACCCAGTTCTTGAAAATGGTCGTGCTACGCTGTATTGGGATCGGTCTATCATTACTGACAGAGATATTGTGGCTAACAAGCCGGACATAGTGGTGATAGAGCGATTAGAGCGCCTTGCAATGATCATCGACGTTACCATACACCATGACAAGAATCTCGTGAAAGCCGAAAAAGATAAACAAATGAAATATTTGGACCTGGCTCACGAGATTGTCGACATGTGGGATGTTGACTCGGCGATCATTGTACCGATAGTCGTGACCGTAAATGTTCTTATTGCCAAAACCCTCGACCACCACCTCAAGAGGCTCTCGTTAGACGGCTGGATCAAGTCCTCTATACAGAAGGCAGTATTACTGGACACGACACGCATCGTACGGAGGTTCCTTTCTCTGGAGCCCTAACCATAGGTAGCTTGGTCCCTGTGCCCGATGCCGGTGGATCTCCGTGGTCCAATTTTAATATTTAATTTATTTCGTTTTGTAATATTTAAAAAGTTAAAATGTGATCATGAGAACAGTATTTAATAAACGGCATAATAATAATAATAAGCATTTATTCACGTTTTGTCTTACAATAATGAACATAAATTTTATACTCCTGCCAAACTGTATATCAGTTGACTGGCAGATGTAGCTCCCGTTTTATAATAGTTTAGCAATCCTTATCCTAATACTTTTTACTAAAACTTAAAATATGATCAAACCCGCCACCAATATATACGATACATACATAAATAGTTTATATTCATACTGATTGTTTTATTTATTATTTGTTCTCATTTCTGTATATTATCTATTTTTTTTTTTGAATAAAATGTGTTTTTAATTGTTTTCTAAACAACCCTTTCGTATTTAGCATTTTTACAAGACATAATTATTTCACTATAAATAGTTGGCACTAGATATTTTCTACTTCTTTCACCAAAGTAATTGTTACAAGTAGGCACTTCCAGACGCACATCCCTTCTCCTGACCCTATTGCTTTTCTTGTATGTTTTAAATTCATCACTGCCATAATGTTCTAAAGCTATACACATCACTACCTTCTCATGGACGGCAAGCATTTTACATTCCATAAAGAGATCTTCGTAATCACTACTTTTACACTGTTTTTTCGTCTTTTTATCGACTAAAAGTTTCATAACTTTACTTGTAGTGATTTTAATTTATCCAAATAAGTTTTAAATGTTTTACCGTAGCTTATAAGACCGTAACAAAGTAGTGAGTTCACCAGCGCAAAGTACACGGTATACAATGTAGCCCTGTCTAGTACGAAACTGAGATGGTGGAATTTTGCAAGTACCTACTGACCGAATTTTATCAGATAAATGCGATATATGTTTTTTCATGAAAACTTGTCGTCTATAGTGAGGCCCAAGTACTTGTTATCTCCCACCACCTCAATCCTTGCGCAGTTACATGTTTTATTTGCGCTGTGCAGACAGTCAATTCTATGATTTTTAATAAAATTATGATTTTTGTGTGTGAGTGAAATAAGTATATTTATATTATTATGAATATTTTTTAAAATCTTAATATATAAAATCCTTGCGATACTGACTGACTGACAGACACGCTACAGCCGAAACTACGCGGCGCAAAAAGCTGAAATTTAGCATGTATGTTCCTTGGGGACTGTAGGGGATTTCCCGAAATTCCCACGGGATCGGGCAAAACAGGAAATTCAAAAATTTATGCGTGCGAAGCCGCTGGCGTTGACTAGTATATAATAAGAGTTTTATTGTAAGCTAAATCGTCCTGAATGCTGACATTATCACAATGCTATTATACTATACGATAGGCTTATGCCCGGAAGTGGACCACAAATGCCAGTTACGAAGATGATTCTAAGACTTTAAGGCGCTGTCCTAAGCGACTGTTTTGGTAAATGAGAGGGTGAAGCAGAGGAGGTGAAGGGAGCTTAGCTTCGTCTACTGCGGGGCGCCCCCCTTCATTCTCGTCGCGTGCGGCCGTATTCTGGCGACATCCGTATTCCAATATTTCAAAATCGCAAGCAAAACGTTTTAGCATATTGAATTGAGATACTGATATTAAAATTTATATTACATAGATCAATCTGTTTGTACAATATAGGCATAGCGCAATTTTTGTTCTCAGTGCAGCCATGAGCAAAACTGGCTTACAATAGACGTTATAGGTATTAAATGTTGACGAAAGTAGGTAAATACCTACGTGCCGTAAGATGATAAAAATAATTAAGTCAGTTCCATGTATGGAGAGGCCATTATTATGTTTGTTTTGTTTTTGTATAAAAATAGTGAAGCAGTTCATAGAATACCTACATCTAATTCCATTCCTGCCAGTTTTCAAATCTGTTTTGCAATAAATTGGCTGTGACAAACGGGCAGACAGACAGACAGACATTGCGAATCTATAAGCGTTCCGTTTTCACAATTTTTGGCTACGGTACCCTAAAAAACACAATAGGGCTCTACTAAGTGCAAAAGCCGTATCTCAACTAAAGCGAGTTACGAGATAATTGAATTTTAGTAAAAGTTGATTTCTTTTATTTATTTATGGATGTTTATTGTTATTATAGGTATAATTATTATGGCAAAGGTTTCGAAATACATTGCCGTTTTTAGGGGTTGTGAGTGATTGGAGAGGGAGCAGGGGAGGTCTTGAAACCCCCCTCAACATTTTCACTTGCCGGAAATACTTGGCTTCCTCTGAAAAAAAAATCTCCAAACATCGGTGTGTATGGCACTGCCAACTTCCACATTCATCACACTAGTTTAATAAACTAAGGTTGTCGGAGCCCTGCGAAGGGCTCCTATTTTCGGATTAATTAATTAAAAGAGAACCTAACATAACCTATTTATTTACTTATTACAGTCGCACCTAACCAAAGGCACTCGAAAGCAATGACGCATCAATTTGACATTAGCTGTCAATATGATCATTCCAAGATGGCAGTTTTGCGTTTCGTTTCACGTTTTTCACATAAAACCTAAAAATTACATTTGTAAAACTGTACTAAAGTATAAAAACTATGTTCCGTTTTGCATAATTGCCGAAGTATTTATGAAATTTTGGAAATTGTTTAAAAATATTTAGACGCAACTCCGGCAGCCAAAATTACTTTAAGGGGATTTAAACGAACTACTTTAAGCCCCCTACACTACCAATACCCTCAAATTCAGGTGACTCGTTTTGAAACCCAATTCATTATTATTTTTCAAAATAGATGAAACATCAAAAATATATGTCAATATACCTTATTCATGAGATACTGCTATGTCGCTTGGAAAATTATAGAATTAGAATTTGAGTTACTGCTTTTTCGCTAGCTCTTCGTCATACATGTTTGTATGGAAAATATAAAAAAATTCTTTCGCTTCAAATATGTGTTGTTTCAAAGAAAATAAATAGTAAAAGATATTTATTTATATTCATTTATAATTTATTAACGAAATACAGAGGTTACAGCTCATCAAAAGTTAGCTGTCTGCTACAACCCGGCAGGTTTTCTTTATTCTCATCGAATGTTAAAGGCAGTGTGTGAGGTGATAAGGCTTCAATACTTATTATTTGCTGTTGTTCACGAGGCACAGTTTCATTTACTTTCCTTTTACGGCTTGGTATTGTAGAAATTTCAAGCACTGATGAAACATTTTCCTCTCCGTGATCTCGCAATGCCATCCCTTGAGCTTGACGAGAATCAACAATTTCAGGCAACTGCCAATTCATATAAAACGCCACAAGCCTCTCCCAGAAAACATCATCTCTTTCTATAATTTCTATTTTTAGTGGTAAACTTTCGCCACTCCACATAGCAAATAAACACTTTTGTTTGCGTGTAACGTGGCGTTGCCCCTGAATTTGGTAATAACAATTACAATATTTGTTTAGACTAGTCAGTTCACTTTTTATCATGTTTCCATATTTGTATTTTATTTGCTTTTTAACTTTACTTAACTTTAGAACATTAAATTTCCACAATAGTGTTTGGACCTATTAATCCATCTGGCGTGGCACCAATAATCGAATAATCCACAAGGCTCGATTGTTTCATTTTCTTGCTTGGCCAGTTGTTGGAAAGCCAGTTGTTCATTTAAGATTCCATGCGCAACTGATTTTACATTGCAAATATTTTATTTGTACAAAATATTTTTTACTAAGTTGGCTTTACTGCTGTTATCTCTTCTTTTTACCACTATACAAAAAATTCAATCTGTCAACATATTCTTACGCAATTCGAACCAGTCACTGCTATCCCTCTTGTAATATTTGCTTATCACTACGGAATTTGAGTCAAATTTGTTAAAAAAGATGTTTGGCATTTCTTGGCTAGCTCTTGAACAGATCCTGTTAGGAATGACTGAAGTCAAATGTGTGTAAGACGTTGCAGAACTGTTATCTTTAACTTCACTGTAATTACAATAATGATAATTAGTTACGTACTTTATTATTAAAAAAATACTATATCTTGTGTTATAGCAAACAGAGAAGTTACCTTCTTACTTATAAATGATTAATTTTAGAAATTAAAAATATATTAGATGTACTGAGACATACCTAATAGTTTATGAATAATCAAAGTTTTACCCGATGTACCTAAAAAGTTTTATGTTCAAAACACAATAATACAACATTCGTTACCGCTTATGTGCGGATTGCGGAGCGCCATATTAGCGCTGTCATCATTATTGTTCGCCGTGGCGGCATCTTAGCGCTCCAGGCGCTCTGACAAGCTAATGAATTTGAAATATAGGTACATAAAATGATTCGATTTTATGTTATTACTCTTTCAAAAATTGAAAACTGTGGCAGCTATGTATTGTGAGAATAATTTATATAATTATATTATGCATAATCGATAATATATAAGTAACATAATTAGTCATAAAAGACTTATGAAAATAATTTGTGTAAGAATGTTACATATTTCATAATCACTTGGCCATGGATGAATTTCTATTTCATTACGACGCTTTCTTGTACAAATCCTTCGTAGAACATCATTTCTCTAATTGTCCATATTTTATTCTTCTAATTATATATTTATAAGCACAGAAACAATAACACATTAAACGCAACAAGAGTATAAACTTAGGTCCTAATTATATGTGCCCATAGTTACATGAAAAGCCTATTTGATTCAAAGTATTCAGTCTATAACATAAAACATGAAATTACGAACTCAAATCGGCGTATTATAATAACAAACAGGTTTACGTAAAATTTCTTGCAGCGGAGACGCAAGCGACATGAACTATCTCTCACAGGGCTCATAGCCGAATGATGAGGTCTGGGCGGGGCGTAAACTAGCAACTGACACTCAGTACACCGCCTATGCTAATAAGGTTTAAATTGCTGAAGCGTTTGATATTGATGGGATCTACCGAGCGTCAAAATCATAGACGTTTGGCAGATTTTATTTAATTTTACAAAATATACACGTATAATATGAAAAAAAATAGGGTAATTCTTTAATTCATTAGATTTCCTACCATATTTAAAAAAAAATGACAGCTTACGATCAAAATATAGCAAACAGTGAGACGAAAGATTATTTTCTGCCTCGATTTTGTGATTTTTTTACCGTGATTCTATTTTACGTACATGAAAGATTCTTTCAAAAGTCTTTTGTTCAAACTTTTGACTTTAAGCTCTTATTTTTGCTCGTTTGTAATATGTACCGTTATGGCTAGATGCGCGACGAAAAATTTGGTGTTTCACGGCTTCTGAGGTATAACAGCGCCTTAAGGTATATGGACTCCTTGCCACCGGCTCCGCGTAGCCTGACTTTTATTGAGTGTGTGTGATATTCTAGAATATAATTGAGTATAATAAATTACAGCCTTTATCGTGCGACTTCTCACTTTTGTCGTGTTCGGTGTATGATAATCTAAGGGTGTATAAGGAACAAAAAACTTTCCTCGCGGTCTAAACTAACTCTTGAACTTTATCGTAATAATTCTGGGTACAGAATTATTACGATAAAGTTCCATAATAAAAAATGGTAATTTTTTATGAAATTCCTGTCTCTGAAGATACGCATTAGCTTAAATGGCAACTTATTTTTAATAACTCTAATACTCCTTGAATACATAATGCTGTCGAAAATTTGTACCAAAATATACTATTCCTAAGTCCTTAAATATGAAATCGCTTTTTCGCGTCTTAACAGTCTACGTTACAAAATACTCTATCTAGAACTACCAGTCGCTTTTGGATCCACCCGACGATCCGCAATCAAAGGAACAAACTGAACATAGCAGAAACAAGATAAGATATGTGTGCATTGAAAACATCTCAGGAATATCAGCACAAGGAAGTAAACAAACCTAATTAATGTTGAACAGAAGTTGAGGTTGGAGATGACATACTACATTAGGACGTAACGCTAGATATCCGTTACGGGAACACACTTCGGACTGTAGCCGAACTTTCTCTACTACAAACTTTGACGTGCTTGCTTGGCCTACATTTTGTCTCGTGGCCGTGATAGCGGGCCACGAAACAGGGTTTAAACAACTGTTAATCGACTGGACTGCAGTACATTCAAGTAGTTAGGGAAGTACTTCGATTACATCCATACTGATATTATAATTAACTTTAAAACGATTTTGCGATCGAAATCTGTTCCATTGCAGTATTTTTACGTTTCACTACTGGACTTCAACCAATCCTAATATGCTTCACAGTAGCACTGTGCGTCAATACGAAGATTTAGACTACTACTGTTCGATGCTGGTAAGACTTTTTTTAAATACTCCCGCATTAGGACTAAATCCTGTGTCGCGGGGGACTTTACAAACACACAACTAACGGACACAATGAACACCCAAACTTGAAATAACAATTTATGAATTACACAAAGTGTTGCCTCGTGTGGGAATCGAACCCACAACACTCGGCACTGTGTCAAGCGGCGAGTCGGCCGCTTAAACCACTACGTCAACCATGCAGTCGCGCAGAAGATGGGTTGGTACAGGGTTTTATGTCGCGTTTTTCGTCTCTTCGCAAAGATAGTCTTCTCTTACAACACCCACGGAATAAAATGGTGTTCTAGAAAGTTCTCTCTGCTACTTGTGCGCCATCTTTTCTGATCCCTATAATATTTATCCTGGAAACAAATAAACTTCGGGTGAAACCGTGGAAATAGGTTTCTCTTTTAATTCTGCAGCACATCCAAAAATTGAATAACTTATATATACATGTTTATTGTACTTTAAGTACCTATCAAAAATTTAAGTTAACTTTAGTGGCCCCGCAAGTAAAAATATGGCCGCCTACAAAATTTTCATATTCAGTAAAGTAGAATATTTTATGTCACTAAGTGCATTTCGCTAAGTCTTACTTTTGTAGTTTTGAAAAATACTCGATAACTTTTATTCGTTGTCGACGTGTGCCGTATATTTTTATGTGTTTTATGAGTTTTGTATTATTTCGTCCCAGTTTTGAGAGTAAAAAGTGAAAGGAAGGTTTGTTTAAAAGTATTTTTATTAATTATTAATAACAGATTAGCTTGTTGGCTTATAGTTTTTATATAAATGATTCTGTTATATTATATATATTGACTATACGGTTGGCGTTGTGGTTGCAGAGGTCGCTTCGTCACTTGACACTGTGTCGAGTGCTGTGGGTTCGATTCCCACACGAGATAACATTTTGTATGATCCATAAATTGTTTTTTCGAGTCTACCCAGACTCGAAAAAACCAAACATGAAACCAACGGTCAAAAGGAACACCCGTTCCTTGTGACCGTTGGTTTCATGTTTGGTAAGTCTTCGGTGACAAAGGTTTTAATACTAGAGCGGGTGGTGTATTAAAAAAATGTAGATTCATTGATGACGTCGTATACCATAAAAACAATGCAAATAATAACAAATTACTATGCTTGATGGGAGAAAGGGGTGAAGAAATACCAAAAATAATGTCGGACCACGATGGACCGACATTTTGCAAAAAAGTATTATTTTCCATGCTGTCATGCGATGCATGCCAGCTATCACGATAGAAATTATATCGCCTATTCACCACAAAGATCGTGTATTAACAGCACGTTTTCTTCACTAAAGTTACCATCAACCCTTTGTATGTAGTGGTCAGGATACTCTAAAACGTTCTGGGAAAGTGTGAGTTAAGAAGAGCTTAAAAAGTTAGAGAACGTCGTGTCTGGCTGTAAGCTCAGTGTGTTAGCTGCCGGCTCCTTTATCGTAAAAGCTAGAAACAATTAGTAGTTGTATTATCATTACTAGGTACCTATTAGAATGGCGGAATAATTAAAATTATTTCACCAAATAAGTATCAAATCATATTTATGAAATAGCGAAAATACTTTAAAGGTAGCAGTAGTAGTTTAATTAGTTAAATAATCGTTAGTGCGATTTGACGTTTTATGTTGACGGAAACGACGTAATGGCTCCATTTACTATCCCGTTTTTTATCTGAACGGGTTATCAGCTTTGCGTGCTAAAACATACATACAGACAAACATGACATCAATCTTATTAAACCCATCATTTCACAAATTCAGGACATTTTAATGAAAATTGTTTGCGTATTCCACCAATGGTACCGCATTTTTATTTTAACGTGTGGCATTGTATGTTTATAGGTGTCTTATGTTAGTGTGCGAATTAAATTATCGTCCCAAAGACGCAGACAAGTTTTTGTACGTAAAAGACACTGTCGTTTTTCTGTTGACTGGGCACAGAAGAAAGGTTAAACATGAAGACGTAAACAAAGATTAATATCTTACGTAGGGCTCTATCTTACAGACTACTCAACTAGTAATACTAGACTACTTTTATAATATGGGCTTTTACAACTATAAAGTAATATTTTTTAGGTTAATTTCATTGTGTTTTTTATTACAATATGTGAATAGAAGATGTACACAGAATGTTATAGTTTTTTTAGTAAAAAATATTCGGGCAAGTGCGAGTCTGACTCGCGCACCGAGGGTTCCGTACGCATTTTACCTTATTTGAGGTTGAATTACGCTAGTCCTCTAAATCTGTATGAGCGCCCATACAACTTAGAGGACTATCTTAAATGGAGTCTACTATGTATGTATGGGAACACCCTTAAATTTTCCACTTTTTTATTTTTTGTAATTTTTCCTTTATTTGTGCTGTAAGACCCTGCTTTTGGCCAAATTTCGTGATTCTAGTTCAACGGGAACTACCATATAGGTTTTCGACCTAAAACCTATAGGGTACTTACGGCTGACCTAGAATTGTCAATTTTGGTCAAACCCAAGGTCTTACAGCACAAGTAAAGGAAAAATTCCGAAAATCAAAAAAAGTTTAAAATTAAGGTTAATTTTGGTACTTACAAGTTTTCGCAAAAATCTAATTTTGACCATATCTTTTTATTGGGTTGACCCATACACCTAATAGCAACCATAGACCTCAATATGTGGTATTAATTTCAATTTGCTAGGTACACCCGTTCCTGAGAAAATCGGTGGTGACACACAGACAGACAGACAGACAGACAGACAGACGGACAAGAAAGTGATCTTATAAGGGTTCCTTTTTTTACCTTGAGGTACAGAACCCTAAAAAGAAATATTAATGTCACAATCGTAAGAATAAATTATAAATTTATTATTAATTAGTGGAACACACTTTTATTCCTATTTTCTTTGTTTTAATATTGTAACTACGGTGCTTTTAAGGTATTTCAAACTAATCTAATCTGAGCAGCATACAGATCTGTAACATCATCATCATCATCTTCTTGCTCTGGTTCCAATCTATTTGGGGTCGGCGCAGTATGTCCTTCGCTTCCATTCTTTTCTGTCGCCCATCATCTGATCATTTACCCCTTTCTCTTTCATATCCATCCTCACACAGTCTATCCATCTTTTCCTTGGCCTCACTCTCCCTTTCCATCCCTCTACCTTCATAATTATTCATCACGTGCTTACCTACATACATATCGTCTCTTCGCATAATATGTCCATACCAAGCCAAACGACTTCCTTTCACTTTCTTTCTTCTTGCCACTTTCAGACTACCTCTCACGTATTCATTCCTAATCTTATCCATTCTCGTAACTCCACACATCCATCGCAACATTCTCATCTCTGCCACATGAAATCGTTTTTCATTGCACTATGGCCACATATGTTAATGAGACCTGTAACAGCATATCTAAGAGATATAGTGTTATCCAGTTTCATTCGGTGGGTCATAGGCTCAAAGGTCATATCATCCAAAAACCTTTCCTCTCCAATCTTCTGTTAGTTTTTTCTATTGCTTGCCGTATGGAAAGCAACTGATTCAGACGATTTTGATTACTTTTGAAAAGGATGAAATCGTAGGCCTGATTATTGACAGTATCAACGATTTCCATCGAAAGGGTTCTTGGCAGGTTTGGCATATGCAGAAGTGAAAAAGAAGTGAAGTATTTTACTCAATGTCTTATCCTAGACTAAATACCAATCTCACCAAGAGCCTACTTCAATATACAGTTGTATGTACATTGTACATTGACAATCTGTGAGACAATTTTCGTCCTCCAAAGGAAGACTTGCATCACATTACTTTGCGTAGTAACCGACTTTGATGTCATACAATTTTACCTATCTAAACGCGTAAACATTCCCCTGTGTCGATCTACACATGTCTGCAGAGCGTTCTAATAGAATCTGCATAACAGAGAGTGGCTTGCGTGAGATACTCTGCTATGGGTAACTCGAACCGAACTCACATCATTAGCAAACTGCGTTTAAGGAATTCGTTCAGGGTTGTGGCATACTTTGACTTAGTAAGCAGGCTTAGAATAGTTACTAAATTGAAGATGAATTGACTATAATATTCATTAGTTCTGGTGATAATGCAAGTAGGTATATAATAATAAAAGGTGTTAATTAAATAGCGTTATACCTTAGTCAAAGTCAAGTAAAAGACAAAATCATTTATTCGTTTAGGCCACAATTTGATGCTTATGAACGTCAACATTTAAGCTAATTACTTAATGATTCTACATTTACATTAACTGCCACGTTCGCAATGCAAAAGGTAGAACCATGAGAAAGAACAGGCAATAAAACTCATGGCCACTCTTTTTGATCGCCAGTAGAATGATTATACATTTTATTTTTGTAAGGAGCTGCAACAGCTGGTTCACGTTGTAAATTATTTACTAGTTAATAACTATTGATATCATGTTCAAGCAGTCAATTATGTTCATTTGGTAAGCCTACCAAAGTAAATAAGGTGAAACAGGAGCATCCACTTACGTCTTTTAAATATAGACAACAACAACAACTTAGACAATTGGACACCTAATGTGACACGTCGATATACTATACTAGTATCTTACTTTACTACACGCTGCCGCGCTGCTGCAATATAGCAATGCTACAGCAGAAGAGTAATACGAACCATGACAATGATTTTATACAATACTTTTTTAATAATTTAAAATAGTAAGTATTACGTAGAGATGATGCGATGTAAATATTACTTTCTAGCGATCTATTTATTTTTACGGCCATTTTCAATATTCGATCCATACTTGGATTTTGATATTCGAGATTCGTGTTGGACATATTTTGTATGGAGCTTATGTCAAAAACGTATCTAAAATCTATAGGTCGAATATTGAATTCCGTACTTAAAGACTTTTTTAAAATCCTTAGTAGTTTCTTCTCACCACACACCCGTAGTAGGGTTTGCCTTATCAACGTTCATACAACCGACTTGGAATGCAAATTCACTACTCTTATTGGAGCCCTGTTGTCTTGTTCAGCAGTTAATTATCTTTTAGAATTGTTTACTAGATTGTGTTTGGCTTTGTTTGAAATCGTGTTTTACTGGGATCGTTAAGATATCTCACGATAGATTTTTCATTCGCTTTCCATCATAGTTGGATGAACATAATAATAGGTATAATCATCTTTTAAGACAAGAAACAGTAAAAATAAAATACAAAGGAAGCGATAGCCTAGGGGGCCATGTAGATTTTATTTCACTTGCGTAGCTATCTGCATAACATAACATATTGTTAGTCACCTTATAGGAATTGCAAGTCTTACCGATAACTACCTATCTCTTGCGGCTTGTTAGGGGGTTTTCTACCATCCACTTTTTAGATGAGTGTGTGATGAATCAACCCTTTTTCCAAGGAGAGACAAGGTCTTTAAGAACAAGTCCACTAAATTTAGATTCAACTTGAACCGTTAAAGGTATGTTAGCAACTGCCAGCTATTTAAGTGCATATGTCGTGATTATAAGCTAGTAAGCAGTACAAAAATTCTGAAGTAATGCCATGTTGGTTTCAGCATGAAATAACCTTAAAATAATAGTACCCGAACTGTTTCTATTCGTTCCACAAATGTTGAACTAGTCCTATCACCTGCTTTACCATCGAACGCCTCTCTTCCTCCAAGTAGGCGGCGAATTGAATATATATCTTTAGTATTGCTTCTGTAATGCTCATAATCATCAATAGTATATTTTAGAACAACTAATATTCTGTCAAATCTGTTTAGACAAGTAGGTAAGTGGACAAAGTCCTCTTAGATAAAGTTTTAACACAAGTGAGAAAACGATTTTTAATATAGTTATGAGAATATTTTATAGCCTGGTTATTATTACCTGTATAATTTCGTGCACACTTAACAGAGAATAAATTATTCGCCACTTTACCACGGAGCGTATTTTACGATGTCATGCTGCTTATTGGCAATTTCACAATAGAAAACCCACTCAGCCAACCTGAAATTAATCTTGCTATACGGGACCATTAAAGTTTCATAAAATATTAGTTACTCGTATTGCCCACAGTTTCACCCGCGTTAATGTCACTTAGATGAAAAAGCATACAAGCTCTGATCCCCTTTTTATGCTCTTAAGTAGAATATACTAAAAATCCTCCCTTAAATCTTCCCTACTTTTTCTAAAGAATATATAAAAACCTCTGTTATCCTCCTAAGTTTTGAACCAGTTCGTACAATGGTCGTGACGGATAATAATAGAGGTAGGTATAGATTATGGTTTTTTTTCATTCTTGCAGTTAAAACGAAACTATCGTTTGTGCGTTTTTCTGTCAATCAGCCAATAAAGGAAGATCTATATTATAAGTCAAATATTTTATACTAGACGTCGCCAGCGGCTTCGCCCGCGTCAATATTACATATAAACCTTCCACTTGAATCATTCAATCAATTTAAAAAAACGCATTAAAATCCGTTGCGTAGTTTTTAAGATTTAAGCATACAAAGGGACAGACAGACAGAAGACAGACTTTGTTTTAATGTAGTGATACTTGAAATGGTTTACTAAACGGAACACTAGTTCAACATAATACCAAGCTAACTGAAGCTAACACACAATTAAGGAAGTCTTACATGAAGATTTCACTTCAACATACAGAAGTACCCATATAGTACTAATCCGTGTCATCACTTGTAATTCCTCAATGGCCTATTACCATAAAAAAAATAGTAGAAATATTTCATGAAAGATTAAGAACCGTGGAAGCCTTTGATGCAGGGAATACTACGACGGATTGCTACGCAGAGGGTCATGAGTTCAAATCCACGACGCGCACCAATGAGTTTTTACCCGACTACGGCGAAGCCAAAAGGAAGGGTAATGTTTCTGGCAGTCTATGTATGTATGTTTGTATGTTCCACCGTAGCGCCTAAATTACTGAACCGATTTTAATAAATGGGGTGTCAATAGATTTGTAATAATGGCCCGGGTGACATAGGCTATACAAATTTTATCTAAATTTACAATTACGGAATTAATACCTCAGATTCCAAACTCAATAAAAATCTTTTTAGATCCCCTTTTTTACGTAGTCGGGTTATAGTTTTTAAACTTATTGAAGTGCATATTAACCCGTGAGAAGGCGCGCTCTGAGCATTTTGCTCATGCATAAATTCTTTGCTGTAAATTTCAACTTTAGCTATACTGTGTCACTACAAGCTTCACAGTACCTTCTTAAAATCCCGTGCTGCTCAGTGCCACCATGACTGCGTGATGATGGGTTTATGTGAGGTGCGTCGTGAAGCGCGGCATTTTGCTCATCGCGCGCCCGTTCGTGTAAGTATTTTTTTCTTAATAACAAAAGTGATTCGATTGTTTTTTCGAAGTTATTGATGAACTTATTTGATATATTATTAATATTATGTTTTATTTGTTTCTAAAGTAAACAAGGTCTACAATGGCTGATCGGCAAGCATCTCAAATTGAGAACGGGTGGTTTCGCTCCATGTGTTGTAACATCTTGAGACCTATATCAGACTAGAGGTTGCCCGCAGCTACGCCCGCACATTAACTGTTTCTGCCGGATCCCGTGGGAGTTTCGGGAAATCCCTTCTTAGGACACCCCTATAGTTACCAAGGAACATGCAAAATTTCAGCTTCTTGCACCTCGTATTTTTGGCTATAGCTTGTCTGTCAGTGAGTCAGTAACGCAAGAATTTTATATATTCGTGAAAGATCTCAATAAGAGTATTTTCTTTTTGTATGGGCGTAACTCTGTAACATGTGCAGGGAAAAAGATATAGTGGCTTAAAATATAAAACTTGCGTGGTCTTCTCTGAGCGAACACCTAAGAAAGAGCATTAGAGAATCAAAATGTGCATAATTTAGGAATATGCTAGGCAAACAAATTGTTGTATCACGAGTAGAAACCAGTAGGATTAGGCGTACAATGCCACATTCGCAAAATCCCACACTTCCTATATGCAACATTAGCAAAATGCGTTAAAAAAAGCATGTATTTTGTGCAGTATATCAGTGTGCCCTGAGCATGTTACTTTTATGTGCCATATATATTATGAAACACTCATAACTCAAGATATCATCTTAATATATAAAATCCTTGCGTTACTGACTGACTGACAGACAAGGTACAGCCGAAATTATTGGGCGCAGGAAGCTGAAAATTGGCATGTATGTTCTTTGGGGACCGTAGGGGTGCACTAAGAAGGGATTTCCCGAAATTCCCACGGGATCAGCCAAAACGGGTAAATTACAAAAAAAAGTGGTAGGCGTAGCTGCTGGCGTCCTCTAGTGTAAGATAAAATAATTCCATTTCTATTGTGATATATTTATTTTTATCTAAAACTAGTTTAACTTTTTATTTGAATAATTTTCACAGTAACATTATACCAGGTTATTAATTTTAACTATATACATTGCTATCTTACATAATCATAATATCTAAACATATATATAAATAAACATAGGTACATGAATCTAAAAATAAAAAGTGAAAGTATGTACAGGTGTGTTTAGGCGTCGTAGAATGCCTCCGCATCAATATCATCGGGTAACGTGCCCAGAAGGCTGGCAGCATTGCCACGCTGGATGGCAATGCTGATTCTTTGAGCAAAGAATAAACCAGCCCTCTGGTCACGTGAGACGTCGATTAACCGTTTAGATATATCTCGGAATAAAGAGCGAGCGCTCGGACCCCATGAGCCTAGCGTTTCCACCCCAAACGGCTCAAATACATAATTAGCTACTAGATTACTGTATTTGCGCCGTTTGAGGGTTTCCGCAGATGCAGCAGCAGCGCCAGCATGGCCTCCCGTGCTTAGAACATGGGATGGCGCGAGGGTGTCTACGCAGGTTGCGTCCCACACCAAAGGCCTACCCATTTTCCATGGCAATAATGACATACCGTCAGGTCTCTTCCCATCGTCGCGTACCAAACCATTTGGTTCAACATAATATTTTCTTGGGTTTACGCGAATGTTACACATTGAAATCAAACTACAGTTTACGGATTTTATCGCGTTATATTGGTTTCACTGGTTATTTGTTATTACATTTTGTTATTTGTGACAAGAAACACCTGGACGCCGAGCTTCAACATGTCAAGCAAGTTCTGCAAGACAACAAGCTCCGACCGCTGCGCCAACGTCACAGATCCCCGAAGAACAAGCCAGCCACAGTAGAGAGACAACCTGCTGTCCTCCCATACATCAAGGGCGTGACCGACAAGATTCGCTACATCTTGAAGCGAGCTTCAATCAAAACATTCTACAAGCCGCCAACGAAGATAAGCCAATTATTACCATCTGTCAAGAGTCAGTTACCCTTACAAGAGGCCGGGGTTTACAAGATAGACTGTGAGTGTGGGTTCTCATACATTGGACAAACCAAGAGAAGCATAGGCATTCGACTAAAGGAACATATAGCTGACATTAAACACAAACGCTCGACGAAGTCTGCTGTGTGTGAACATGTAGAACAAGGAACCAACCATTACCTGCGATTTGATAAACCACAGATACTCGCAAAAGAACACCGCTTTATTCCAAGAATGATACGTGAAGCTATTGAAATTAAAAAACATCCTAATTTCAATAGGGAAGATGGTTGGAATGTTCGTCCAGCTTGGGACCCTGTTATCAGGCTAATGAAACCCAAGAAGGAAAAAGTCACCAGAAGACATCAAGACACAGTGAGCACATTCTGCGTAGATAGTAACACCAATAGTTGAAAAATGTTCAGGTACTTTGAGATAACTTATAAATTCAAGACAAAGACAAATATCACCTCAGTCTGCCGTGAACACGAATCCTGTAAAGAATTCGAAACGTCGGCTAGTAATAAAAATATAGTTTTTAGATCTTTCGGTTTAAATGTAATAACAAATAACCAGTGAAACCAATATAACGCGATAAAATCCGTAAACTGTAGTTTAATTTCAACATTTGGTTCAAGTACAGCTGGTACGCCAGACGTGACAAGAGCACGACGGATTATGTCATTCAGATTGGCATGACGAGGAATTCTACCAGCGCTTCTGCTGCAAGACAGCCCATGGTGTCCGAGGCTATCGACGTCTTCTCCACAATGACATCGATGCGGAGAGACACACGAAACACCTAAACGAAGACAAGTGGCGATGCGGAACGTCTCATCGTCCAACATGGTTCCTGTGTTGGACGACGGTAGTGCCTGAAGCCATAGACCGGATTCCCATTCCCCCACAGCCAGCAAGCGAGCTCGCTCTGTAACATCAAAAGATGTATCCAAAAGATTTTTTCTCACAATGTTACAAAGCGGCGCGTCCCACTGTCTTTGGGAGGATAGGTTGGTGGGCAAATCAGTGTTTGGACAAGCCATTTTCCAGGTGTTTATAGCTTCGGTTTTGCACAGCACTTCTGAGTTAACTAGTGTAGGTAGTAATATTTTCCTAGTTAACTCTTCCGTGCTGTGAACCGAAGATAGGAACGCCGGTAAACTGACACTGGAAATTTTGCGAACGCCGAGCCCACCCAGACGTATGGGTAAAGATGCTTGTAGCCAGGCTCGGTCGTCCAAGTCCACATTTAATATTTTTTTAAAGTTATTTGTATAATTTGATCAATTTTTTCTAATAGTGTTATTTTTTTCCAAAGCTGCGATGATCTTAAGGCATGAGTAAATTTTGGGACGAAAAGACAAAATCGAATAATAGTATAGGCCTGGACCTGACGAAGTATCCATCGTGGATGGTTTGCTGTTTTTATTTGCAGAAACAGTCCTTATTTGTAGGCAATATGCATCGATGCAATATGTGTTATATTTTATAGAACGTTGACAGCGGGTGTTTCTTAGGTGCTTGGGTTTTATAGAATCATGATGGATTTATGTTTACTGCTTGTTAGGCAAACTGTGTTAAATATTAAAATTAAATTGAAAGCACGAGTAGAATCCTGTTATCAAATTAATTATTATTTATTATTATTTTTCACTTAATTTTTTTCTTGAGATGTTCGTCTTCTTGACCTCTAAAACATATATTTATTATGTAAAGTTAGCCAAATATTAAGGCCTAAGTGCAATATTATTAAGTTTGCATATAGGCCTTTTATTTTATCAACTTTTAATAAAACACTTTATTTAAATAAATAAAGACTTTTAATTTACTAAAACATGCAAATTTATATTAAAATTATAATTGATCTCAAAGAAAACGTCTTTTGAGGTAGCGTGAGAGTTTTGCTCACGCGCACCTGCTCGTGTAACTTTTAAGGGGCACGCCTTCTCATGGGTTTAATTGTCAATTTTCGCTTGCTAAACGGTGAAGAAAAACATAGTGAGGAAACCTGCATATCTGAGAGTTCTCCATGATGTTTTCGAAAGACATGTCTGCACACCCGCACTTGGCCAGCGTGGTCGATTACGGCCTTACACTTCTCATAGTGAGAAGAGGCTCATGCCCAGTAGTGAGACATTTTATATTACTTATTAAAATAAACTAATACGATGATAAAGTGTCTAAAACGATGGAAAAGTGTTTTTTTTATATCATTATCGAGTAGGCAACTTCCACACTAGGAATAAATCCTGAGACACATGAGCCTTTTTAAATTTATCAACAAACACAACGTACAACCAGACTATGAACAGCAAATTGTAGATCATACAGTTAGTCTCGTGTAGGGATCGAACTCACTCTACCCGGTACAGTTCTAATCAGTGAGACAACTGCTTAAACTCCTACAGTGCAATCATTACTATTGTAACTGGTACATCGTAATCGACTGCAACTAAAGCTAAGATATGGGGCAGTATAGGGCAAAATAAATAACACTATTTCTAAATATGAAAGCATGTACTAACAAGATCAGAATAATACGTCCCAAAGGCTATATTTTATGTCCTGAAGGCCATCTTGGGATCACGTTCTATTAAAAGGACACTCTTGTCCCATGTAAGTTAAATAAACTTGAAGAAGGCTGGAGGACTTGATGATTGATTACTCTATTGGTTGTTATAATATATTATTGTTTTGGGACAGTCTGGCGCGTGGATGTATAGATTATAGAAGTGTCCTGAATGATCTCCAGAAAATTGCTTTAGAGTAACTGAATGGTAGCTGTCTTAAGGTTCATTTGATATGTCTTTCTCGATAGGTCAAAAGTAAGCAACTTTTGCAGAGGTCACCTCTTGGATAGCTGACCGTCGTCACACACACGAAAAAATAAAGTTACAATCAAGCGTTGCCTCGTTGGTCTCGCGGCATAAATGTGCGCGTGGGATTGGGGTCTTGGGTTCAATTCCCGGGTCGGGCAAAGTGTTATTGGGTTTTTCTGTTGGGAAATTCTCAGTAGCAGCACGGAGTCTGGTACTGTGCCCGGTACGCCCCCTATTACGAGGGACTTAGAAGTCATGGCGAAATGTGGGTGTCATATTACACCCCTTCGGGGATACAGGCGTGAGACTATAAAAAAAATCAAGCGATTATTAGCGATTGAAAAATAGGATTTTCTTCCGACATACACGTTACTGACATGCGTAGTACTGTGTAAACTACGGATATTAATGTCAAAGCCTCATGCCTCTACGGCGTAGACTCTACGTTGTAGCTGCATACAACCTTCTCGATAAAGATGAATAATCTTGATTGCCAAAGTTACAAAAATTATAATAATGATGATCAGAGGTCCCGGGTTTGATTCCTGGGTCGGACAAAAGTGTTAATGAGTTTTTCTGAATTCTCAGTAGCAGCACGTCGGGGTCACGGAAAAGTGTGCTAGCCGCGAATCGCATGATCCCGCCACTACACGGGACCCCCAGGGACAACGCGGTGGTTTTGGTGGTTATGCCCCGCCTTTAGGGGAGAGCCTCCACACTCCTCCTCTGCCAGTCCCAAGCCCGGTCGATCACACTCTGGCTGGCTTGGCCTAGTTGAGATGGCTCATAAGGAGAGTTTCCACCATAGTGAACAAAAAAAAGTAGCAGCACTTAGTTTGGGGATGTGTCCGGTAACGGCAATAGGCAAAATGTGGGTGTAATATTACACCGCTGCCTACCCCTTCGGGGATACAGGTGTGAGTCTATAAAAAAATAAAATAATAATAAAACAAAATAATGATAAAATATCATAGAATAGGTATAACCAAATTGTCTACGAAGTATCTGTTTTCCTCTTTGTGTTTGTAGGATAAATAGCAAAACCAAAAATTATAAAAGTCTGTGGCCGAAGAGGATCAATTATTATGTTATAAGTTTTAAGTCTTTTAGTACTCTGCACCTATAACAATGTGCTCGAAGGTAAAAATTTAATCTAAAATTCACTACTTAACTTAAAGTGTGGTAGTTATTTAACATCATATGTGAATGTTAAATGTCAAAATACTAAACTTGCAAAATTATTATCTAGGCATATCCAGTAATACTGATGGTTGGTGTTCCGCAGGGATCTGTATGCATTGGCTCACCATAGCTATTTGTTCGGTCCGTGCAGATCGCCATATCTTATGCTGACACGCGATTGATCAAATACTACTTGTACCCTGTGTTACCTACTTGCTACTTTTGATAGATCACACACACTATAGCTTTTATTAATGATATTTTTATATATTTATTAACAAAATTTTGAAGTTACGGTCGATTTGGTTATAGAGTGGGAAACATTAAGGTCATAAACATCTGCTTGGACGAATTTGTTATGTCTAATGAAGCATGCAGTCCGGTGATTGGGGACATCTCATTATTCTATCTACGTACATAGACACACGTATATTTGGTCTATTCCATATCGCGAAATTGTCAGACGTTTCCTTATATATTTTACACTTAACTAGAGGATGCCCGCGGTTAAACCCGCGTTATTTAAGGCTACTGCTCCACTCCCGTCGCTCATAGTGCGATGTTATAATAGCCTATAGCCTTTCTCGATAAATGGGCTATCTATCACAAAATTTTTCAAATCGGTCCAGTAGTTCCTGAGATTAGCGCGTTCACCCGTTTGGTTGAAAAAAAACAAACAAACTATTTAGCTTTATATATTAGTAAGTATAAGATATGATAAAAGAAACCATTTGACTTGAATTATTACTTGGTACAATTGTGTGATATCAATATCAGAGTGATTCGATAGATTTGTTGAAAATTCAACGGAAGAAAACCAGACCGGAAAAACTACCTCAAAGATACAATGCATTATGTCCATTAAGGTGAAATCGTTCCCACAACAGTTACTCAGTGTCCAAAGTGAGTGACCCAAATGATACCAATGGGATACTTAAGCCAGAAGCCAACTATTACATTTGATCACATAGTTGTTTCTTATGAGGATCAAACGCACTACCTCAACACATACATATATTTGCATACTTTACATACAATATGTTGAACTCTACATAGTTATTCTATTTTCAAATTCGATAGCAGTATATCGTTATAAATGAGGTAGTAGGTAGTGCCAACAAACGCCTGAACGTAGCCAATGCATACACAATGCACAAACATCGTAAATTCCCTGTCTATAGAAGTCTCCGTCTTTCGGTTTTCAAGGCGTAATTTAGAGGTGTAGTTAGATCTGCGAAGTAATACTTGGCAAGTATGTAATTGGTAGTTTATTAAAGATAATTATAGATTGTAGCCAAACTTAAAAAAGAAAATAATACTCTCGCAACACACCGTGTATCGCAACATCGTGCATTATTTGAAATAACGGACTCTAAGAACACTCACGCACGAAACAAACATTAGAGTATCCCACAAATTTTGATCGAACCATTACCGCAGCGCTAAATAACGAGGTGGTAGTCTAATAATGACGCCATCTATGCAGATATTTAATGTGAGTAAAAAAATGATAGTATACCACTAATGTAAACGTCAGATAATACTAATCTTCTAATAAAATATATTTTTATGTCAAAAACAATGAAAGATAGCTCGTTCGTTGGCTAACCATGATAAGATTACTATCACATTTAAAAACTAAAAGTTTTAAACCTTTGAATTAATACAACTTTGCCTGATTTCGTTTTTCTTACATTACTTACGAATATCAAAGAAAGTATTTAAAAAAAAAAAACCATTCGACAGATACAGATTCAAAGCGAAGCAAAATCAAGAATCTGATCCAAATAAGTCACAACTAGACTTTTCAAAGCTTTCCATTCCAAGTATACTTTATTCTGAAAGCAAGCACATGCAATTTTTCTGCTCAACAATATAACTTCACTCCAAAGAAAAATCTTAACCGGAAAGCAACTATAAATTCCTTTTCTCATTACAAAAATGACGTTTAATTTAATATTATTACACTTTATAGTAAGATGGTTGAACGTTGAAAGTTCAGTACATTGCAGAAAACAATTTTATCCTTTAACAATAAAATTGTCGTCGAAAATCGAAGTTAAGGTGCGGCGACCGTGGGCGGAAACGTAGGGGATTTTGATTAGTTGTATGTGTTTGGAGCGATTCTACTGCATTGCACAATTTATTTGAATGCAAAGAAATATTTAAAATGTTCAGTTTTATCAAGATAACATGCGATAACCGTTTATACAGTATTTTTCTAGTCTCTTGCGTAACTTAGCAAAGGTTTGGCCTACGTCACTAATTTGTTGTCTCGTGTAACATTTTTATGTTAATAGTACGCTAAAATAGTCTTCATTGTGTAAATCATCAAAATATTATCTTACATCACCTAATATATAGTGAATATTCTATCTCCTTTTAGAGTTTATTTTATCTCCAAGAAGTAAACTTCCAACGCGTGCCATCCACGAAATGTGTCTCCAATGTAGACAGATCCTACCAATCACAGAGCAAAGTTAAAGTGCCTTTTACAAAACCGGATTGCGAATTCTAGTAACTTTGCCGCGAGCTTTTAAAAGCCTTTTAGTTTTTATGAATGTATGCTTCAAATGAATGGATAACTGGTCAATAAACTGGTGGTGAATACACTTGTACCCTTTATTATTGTGTGCTGTACTAGATTTTGTATTTATACGGTAACTAGTGTACCTGGCAGACGTGTGCCTTCAGGGTTAAATACTAGCCCAATCGGATTTTTAAATCAAAATGATTTCCAAAGTGGTTCAGCTATTAAAGAGGTGTTAGATTAAACAACTCTTGATAAAACTTGATTAAATATTTGCTGAGCTTTCCTTATGTATCTAAAGTCCCCGCTACGAGAACCTATGTATTTTATAAAAACACATTCAGGGGTCCGTAAGCTTTCAATCAAATAAGAAATAAAGTTTTGTGATGATTTTTACTGAAGCTCAAATGTTTAGTAAATACTCATGTTGCTTAAAACACACAATAATATCCCGATTAGATCTGAAGACTGATGGTATCTGGAAGCCATGTTACGGTCACTAATCAAGCACGGAATTGTCTTAGTCTTATCTATACTTAGCAGAAATAACAATTCTTTGTTCCCCGTAAGATACATCCAGCCTCATGAGGTCACCAAACCAATAAGTATTCTTCAGATTTATCTCGCAACTGGATCGTTACTTCGACATTACAGTAATTATCTCCTAAATCTAGGCCACCATCCATCACGCAAACTAATCCCAGGAGATTTCAATAAACAAAAAGCTTCCAAGACATCGGCCCTAATTCTGTTGTTTCTTCACTAAACGAAAATTAGATTAGTTCCGGCTTTTGCTAACACGCAATGTGATAAAATGCCTTGTGCCATTGGAGAGGCCTTTATCCAGCAGTGGATTATTGCAAGTTGATGATGATGATTAAACTGAATAGATAAAATGTGAGGTGACAATTAAAGTTGTTTAACAAAATTTTATAGTGTCGTCCTAAGTCAAATTCAAAGTGTCTAAGAGCTGACATCTAAAGGTAAAATTCAACGGTCGTTTAATGTAGCAGGTAGACTCCTTTTTCAACTTTTAAAGGCTTTTCACGTACTTTGACAGTATATTGAACAATCGGACAGAATCATTATCGTTTACCTAAATACCTATATCGTTTTCTATTTATAGCTAGCATAGAATTATAATATTATCTGTCCCTATAGTACTATATTTATTGGTATAAAATGTAAATTATTCACATTGTAGGTAGGTTGATAATTGACTGACAGATAAATCCCTTGGCATTGAGTGCGCATTTAAGCGTTCATGTTTCACATGCATGTGGGTGTTTCTCGAAACACATCTATTTGAAACACAAGCCACCAACCGCAACTAAATTATAACACTTAGGGCAACTATTAGTTGCGCACACTAAATTTAAATTTATTAGCACAGCTTATTATCTAGGTGCAATTTAATCATGCTAATTACCTTACCTAAAATTCTTATTTGATACTTTATGACCTTAGATGGATTTAAAGACAATGTATTACTATTAATATTCAATATTCAATATCCCTACAAATATTATAAATTCCAAAGTGTGTATGTATGTATGTATGTTCCGTTTTCACGCTAAAACGGCTGAACCGATTTTGTTGAAATTTAATATAGAGATATATTGGACCATGGAGACGGACATAGGCTACCATAAGTTGTAAAAAATAAACTGGGAGGGATTGTAGGGAGGGTAGAAGTTTATACGGCACAAATTTACCTCTTGGAAGGAAGAACGCATGCGCTAATAATTGAGTGCTGCGCATGTGCTAACACATATCTGTCAGTACTGTCACGTCATACATAATGTATTGTGCACGTTGATTAAATTGTTCGCATATGTAAACATGATGTAAACTAATAATCATACAATATAATAAGCTTAAACGGCTGAAACGATTTTCCCTACTAATATTTTTATAGAGATATATTGAACATGTATTAGAACATGGCTTTGACAATTTCACTGTATGCAAGGTGATGTTATTCCTCCTATTTATAACCTTTCGAGTGCTTTCGGTAGATAACGCTAGATAATGAGATATAGAGTTTCTGAAGTCTTTCAAATAATGTCTTCCCACAACTTGAGACTGAAAGTAGATTTGTGTTACCCCGAATTTAACGCGCGCGAAGCGGCGGGCAAAAGCTAGTAATATTATAAATTCGAAAGTGTGTATGTATGTATGTTTGTATTTATGTATGTATGTTCCATTGTCACGCTAAAACGGCTGAACTGATTTTGTTGAAATTTAATATAGAGATATATTGGACCATGGAGAAGGACATAGGCTACCATAAGTTGCAAAAATTAAACTGGGAAGGATTGTAGGGAGGGTAGAAGTTTGTACGGCATAAATTTACCTCTTGGAAGGAAGAACGCATGCGCTAATAATTGAGTGAGTGCTGCGCATCTGCTAACACATATCTGTCAGTACTGTCACGTCATACATAATGTCATACTAGAGGACGCCAGCAGCTACGCCTGCGTTTTTTTTAAATTTACCCGTTTTGGCCGATCCCGTGGGAATTTCGGGAAATCCCTTCTTAGTGCACCCTTACGGTCCCCAAGGAACATACATGCCAAATTTCAGCTTCCTGCGCCGAATAGTTTCAGCTGTAGCATGTCTGTCAGTCAGTCAGTAACGCAAGGATTTTATATATTAAGATTGTGCACGTTGATTAAATTGTTCGCAAATGTAAACTAATAATTATACAATATAATAAGCTTAAACGGCTGAAACGATTTTCCCTACTAATATTAAAAATGCAAAAATGTTTATAGAGATATATTGAACATGTATTAGAACAAAGACTGCCTTGTTGGTCTCGCGGCATAGATGTGCGCGTGGGATTGGGAGGTCTCGGGTTCCGATTCCCGGGTCGGGCAAAGTGTTATTGGGTTTTCCGTCAGGAAATTCCCAGTTACAGCACGGAGTCTGGTAATGTGCCCGGTACGGCAATAGGCTCGCCCCCTATTACGTGGGATCTAAAAATTCATGGCGAAATGTGGGTGTAATATTACACCTCTGCCTACCCCTTCGGGGATACAGGCGTGAGCACAGAAATAAATAGTAATAGAACGGTGACATGGGCGTGGTGCGCGTGTAAAATGGAATATTTCTGTGGGCGTGAGTCTATAAAAAAATATATATGTTAGAACATGGCTTTCACAATTTGACTGTATGCAAGGTGATGTTATTCCTCCTATTTATTACCTTTCGAGTGCTTTCGGTAGATAACGCTAGCTAATGACATGGATACTACCTATAGAGTTTCTGAAGTCTTTAAAATAATCAAGAGTGTCTTCACACAACTTGAGACTGAAAGTAGATTTGTGGCAAAAGCTAGTTCAATATAAAACTATTATGTAATAAATTAAAATTGCTAAATTATATTTATTTAGTCAGTAAACAAAAGAATTGGGACATTGTCAGTTTGGTACCAAGGGCTTCGACCAACTAAGACAAATATCTCTGGTTGATTTTACACGCAGATGCCATCAGTACGAGATGTTAGATGTTAAGTAGATAAGACGACGTTATTTATAGAGGGTACAAGGAATATAGTTTGTGGCTTGTGATATTTACTGGAGTTGTTTTGGTCAGTAGAATATTGTTTTATATTGAGAAAAGAAGTTGAAATGTGGAAGGAAGAGATAAAGTTAAGAATTTGATACTTTCTTACTTTTGTCTTTATAAAAAACAATGGATACAAGGAACCCCTAGCCGAATCTGGTCTACAAATCTTTGTGAGTCGAACAAAGTTTGTCCAATGTAATCAGCACTCGTTACAGTGCTAAAGTATTTGTTAAGAATTATAGTCCTTCTACTATATTCATTTTTATTCAGACCCTCAAAGGTTTGTTGCTTGGCTTTTAAAGTATCATTCTGTACAAAGTCACGGTACATACCATGATTTGCAATTTGTACACAACCTTTACATTAAAATTAAATCTTCTTAAGGCATACCCTGACTAATATTTGTTGTGGGCTATATATCTGAAACTTTAGGTATAATAAAATAAAGTTGTATATTTATAGACTCACGCCTGTATCCCCGAAGGGGTCAGCAGAGGTGTTATATTACACCCACATTTTGCCATGAATTTTTTAGGTCCCACGTAATAGGAGGCGAACCTATTGCCGTACCGGGCACATTACCAGACTCCGTGCTGCTACTGAGAATTTCCTAACGGAAAAACCCAATAACACTTTCCCCGACCCGGGAATCGAACCCGAGGCCTCACGAAGAACAACAATTCTATTCATTATTTTTTTTATTCTTTCTGTCGTCTTATTCTTTGCTGGAATTTATTAAAAGAACTAGTTTTCTTACTTCATAATTGTGTACCTACTTTGATTGCTTTTGCGAAATAAAAGTAGTAGGAAAGAATTATGACTTATTAAGCCTAGTTACATACTGACATATCATCATTGTCTTGCCCTGGTCCCAATTTATTTGGGGTCGGCGCAGTATGTCCTTCGCTTCCATACTTCTCTGTCACCAGTCATCCGATCGTTTACCCCTTTCTCTTTCATATCCACCCTCACACAGTCCATCCATCTCTTCCTTGGCCGTCCTCTCCCTTTTCGTCCTTCTACATGCATATCCATCACTCTTTTACCTACATACATCTCATCTCTCCGCATAACATGTCCATACCAGGCCAATCGACTCCCTTTCACCTTATCAGCTATGGGCGCCACTTTCATACTACCTCTAACGTAATCATTCCTAATTCTGTCCATTCTTGTCACTCCTCACATCCATCGTAACATTCTCATCTCTGCCACATGCAATCGTTTCTCATCTATCTTCTTTGTAGCCCAACACTCAGCTCCATACAGTACGACAGGCCTTATAACCGATTTGTACATACGGCCCTTTAATTTCACAGGCATTTTGTGGTCACATATTGTGCCTGAGACCTGTCGCCATTTCATCCATCCTGCGTTGATTCTTTGCCTAACATCCCGATCAATTTCGCCGTCATCTCGCAGGAGTGAACCTAGGTAGCGGAGATCGGAACATACTGGTAGAGGTGTACCGCCGAGTGTAACCGGTATAGGACTGGAGAGACCGCCAAAGTCACAGAACATATATTCCGTTTTGGTTCTGCTTATTCTCAAGCCTACATTCTCCAATCTCTGCCGCCACTCCTCCAGCTTGCTCAGCACCTTCTGTCCACTCTCTGCTACCAGAACGATGGCGTCGGCAAACAACATGCACCAGGGTGCCTCTTCTTGTATGACCGATGATATAGCATCCATAATTAAAAGGAAGAGGTAGGGGCTAAGGGCCGACCCTTGGTGCAAGCTTACGGCCACATTGAATCTGGCTGTGATACCAGCTGCGGATCGGACCTGCATTCGGCATTCAGCGTACATGGCTTGAATCAACGTCAGGTATTTCCCAGGCACTCCTTTTTTCTTCAGGGCCCACCACAAGACTTCACGGGGCACTCGATCATATGCCTTTTCAAGGTCGACGAACACCATGTGCAAGTTTTTATGTGCCTCCCTGTATTTTTCGCATATTTGGCGAAGAGCGAAAATGGCATCCACCGTACCTTGACCAGGCATAAAACCGAATTGGTTTCGTGAAATCTCACTCTCGTCACGCAGGCGTCGCTCAATTACTCTCTCCCATACTTTCATAGTATGTGGCATTAACTTTATTCCCCGATAATTGTTGCACTCTTGGATATCACCCTTATTTTTAAAAATGGGCACCAGGTAACTGTTGCACCATTCCTCGGGTATGGTGCAACAGTATATATCTCCTCGTGCAACAGCTTATTGAAGTATAAAGTCAGCCACGCCCATCCATCATCTCCTCCTCCACATACTGACATAGATGAAAAGATTTTACGAGTGTGTGAATTTACATTACTAACATACTTAGTAAAAATCAAAGTATTTTTTTCGCTTAGATCACAATGTGACGCTCATGAACATCAATTTTTAAAGTTAACTTCATCATGTATTTACATTTTGTTTCACCTTTTTCACATATAAAGAGTAATATTTAAATGAACCAATTTCCTATAATATGGATTTTAAGTGTTTATTACATTTAAAATAAATGATATTTTAAGCTTTTCGTAGTAATTAATGTATAAGGTTCCTTTGTTTTCGTGAAAGCGATGGAATAATGAAAGCATCAATTTATTAAAGCCATTAATTAATAATTCCACGTATTACAGTTAAATTACACTCGCCGCTCACCTCACTACTTGTTATTATATTATATTCACGTGAAAGAACAAATTGAGTCATTAAAATTATCTGTGATAATAAAGAAAGAGAGTGGGTACACATCAATAATTATTATTATCAACCCTGCCTATAAACTTTATCACTGCTGAGTAACGGCATCTTCTGGGTATATTTTGGTATTAGTCCACCATGTTGGTTAAGGGCAGATTGGCAGACTTTATATGTATTTCAAGAACATTATAGAAGACTCTCAGTCATAAATACAACGAAGATGAAGTCTGTACTTGTATTCAAACTGCAAATGCGCAGTTGCAGTGCAGATGCAATACAGTCTATCAGTATCCTACTTCACGCCATTTCAGCAATTTTTAAGCCAGAATGGAGGAGGAGGTCTGTGATAATACGTAAAAATAAAGAAACAATATTTTTTTTTGTTTTTTTTTTAATCAAAGTATCTTGTTTCTTTATCAAATATTTATCAGATGCGTAGAAAATATTACACACCACACGAACGCTTAATATAAATCACGTTAACTTTTTTATATCACTAGTGGTATAAACCTTTTCATTGAAAAAGCAAATCATATAAATATTTAAGCAGCAGCGAGCACTGAAATATAATTTATTCTATATAGGCGTGAACTATTTCTAGTCCTTTGTCGTATAGGTATTCAAATTGCTAATGTAAGGTCTGTTGGATGTATAAACTCTGAAAGTTATTATATATTGTTGTCACATTTTGTCTTGAAAACTATTCAAGGTCTATAGATATACTGATTATTATGTTACAAGTAAAGTTTTCGTGACTTACTTATATTGATTGGAATTTGTTGGGTGTATTTTACACGCTAGTTTAGTTGCTTTTACCCTTTGTTAGCTTAGCAGTAATAGTTTAGTAGGGAACCTTTGAATATGTCATGGCCATGTGTAGTGGCACGCGAAGGTGTCTTGACCTTGAAGGTGAAGTCCGATATCCACCCTTATCAAAGGCGTCAGATCATTATATCATATGATCGCTATCTCAGATGAATTCAAGACGTCTACCTTGGAGCCAGAGGTCCATTTTCGTGTCTTACTCAATTTTAACTACCGCATATCACTGTACTGATAGTATTTTATGGTAGCGTGACGTGTAGCGATGAAGACCTTTAACGATCGTAAGTAACTAGTAGTTTCAACTGAAACCTCGAAGGTTGGTAAGGCAACTTATGATAGCAGCCTTGCGCTGTGAGGCACGGGGTAAGAAGAAATGAGTGACTTAATACACATAATTTCTACTGAATCTCATCTGTGCTGGCCGAGATTTCAAGTCTGAAATCTTCTACAAAATGAAGCCATTCTATCGAGTTTCAGTGCGTGACAATCTATTGGTCTCCCACTAAATGATCACTGCTGATGTACACACTGTATCTTATGTTAAAAAGTCACACCATACAAAAGTGTAATTAAAATCTGTGCTATAAGCAGTAACAAAGAGGTCGGTCACAGCTGTGCTATCGATCATGCGATTCACCGTGACGGTACTCATCAATCATCGCCCGCCTCCCAATCACGCCGAGACGGGAGCGAGAATGAAGATCTCTGTGTTGATTCCGAAGACTTTTATGTACGTTACTTTGGTATACATATTCGGATTAGGATTGTAATCCTATTTTCTGTTAGGAATCAAATTCAAATTGTATATTCACTTAGGTCGAAAAGTGATGCTTATTGTGAGTGATTATTATAGGCTTTACATACATATTAAATAATGAATTCACATTTAGATATACAGTTACGCCACGTTCACAATGCAAGGACGTAGAATCGTAAGAAAGAACGGAGATGAAAACTTATGATGATATTTATAAAAAGTTTAATTGCTAAAGTTTTTCAGTTTTCTTTGATGTACAATAATAAATTTTACACCTTTTTTATTACTTTATTTACTTATACATTAAGATTTATTATTGATAAATCACAAGCACGCCGCAGTATAATTTTTAAAAGGATTCCTTTAAATTGGAAATGTGCTCAACGTCTGCAAAAAATAATTGTAGGACCAAAAGATTTTGGAGGTCTTTGGTTTCGTGATCCGGAAACCTTTTGATGTTGTAATGGATGATATCCATCATATATCATAGATATCGTACATTAAAAACGCAGAACTGAATTGAGTGGTTTCGATAAGGGTATGTTATTTGTCTCTACTCGCTAAACTTCTTTTTTATCTATAAAAAGACAACTCCCGCACTAGGAATAAATCCTGTGTTGCGGGAGACTTTACAAACATATAACTAACGGACAAAATATACACCCAGACTCGAAAAAACAATTTATGAATGACACAAAATGTTGTCTCGTGTGGGGATCGAACCCACAACACTCGGCGCAGTGTCAAGCAGTGAGGCGGCCGCTTGAACTACTATGCCAACCTTGCAGTCATCTTTAGGTTCTGTCCTTATGAGATATTATAATTCTTGTAAGTTTTGAATAAAGTGCTTGTGTTATACAGGCGAGCAAACAGACAGACAGATATGGTGAATTTATAGGGATTCCATTTTATGACCTTTGGCTACGAAACCCTATAAATGGACATATATAGACACAGTCACTTAACCTTTAAGTATGGACGTTACATTTTTATAACATTACCGTGGACGTCTAGTCTCACAGGCTCCTACACTTCCTAATGTTTTTTTTAACAAGATTATGCAAAAGAGCTTCTAAATTATATTTAACTTGAAGTATGGGTTAGTGATAGTGAAAATACGCGAAAATATAATCTACGTTTGTTATTAAATATCTATGATAATACAAAATCAAAACATCGGGGCATCCTTTGGGTAGTTTTAAGTGTAGCTATGTTTTTTGCTAGTAAGCAATTAAAATATTAAAAGAAACCAAAATTAAACTTATTTTTATTAAACTCTAACATAAAAGGAACTCAAAAAATACAAACATCACCTCAGACAACAAATAACAAAAATTCTGACAACTACTTCTTATGCTTTATTATTTTTTTTCTCTAAGAACGAGTACATTGTTAGCACACTGGCTTGTTGTTTGGAACACAAATGAAAATAGGCTGAAAGTGAAAAAAACTAAAAACTCGAACATGTACATTTTTTATTGTTTTGATGGAATATAATTTTTTTGATCGGTATAATTCTTACGTGTATGAAATATTTTGAAGCAGCGATCAATGTATGGACAATATATCCTGTGATTGCAATTAATAAATACGCCGAGAGGTTGCCATTTCGCGCCTAAATGCGTGCACGTACTTTCGCGTTAGCGGAGTGGGAGACTAGTGATCTGTGGACTATACGACACACCCCGCACCTCCCATCTGGGAATCATACATGTGTGAGTAGCTAAAGAGTTTGTACACCGGGGTTACACGCAAATCAGGTATCACGGACGTCATTTTAAAACAAACGCTAAGAATGTCGATGCCGTACTTAGCACGTGATCAGCGTCCTGAGACAATCTCATCCACCCGTACCCAGTACGTGATCGGCTGTTAAAGTGTTAAGGCACGTTTTTGGGTTAAAACCGCTATATGAAATGCTCCTAAAATATGCAAAGTTTAACGTTATGAAAATTGTGTGCTCAGTGTCTTTTGGAATTGTGTGAAGGTTCTTTTATGGTAAATAAATTATTGACTGAAATGTAGAGGAAAAGATGGGTATTTTCATTTTTCAAAAGTAATTACATGTTGAAGCTATGCAGATATGGAGGTACTTGATCGAGACTATGGTCTTACCTTCCTTTTCGTGAGAAAAGGCCCGTGCCTAGCTGAGGGACGGTTCACATAAGGGGCAGATGGTGAAGATTATACAGATTTGTTCAGTAACAGGCACACTTGGCGATTTTATTCGTGGATCCTTTAGTCTACAACGTCGCAATTTGTTAAATGTTTGCCACATTAACGCTCAAAGTCATTACAGCGATCTTGTGGAGGCGTTTACACAGTCAAACGTTCATGCCGTCCTGGTCTCTGAGAGCTGGCTCAAGCCTCAACTTCTTTCCACCACTTACCCCCTTACTGGTTACATGCTAATCCGGAATGATCGCACCGGAAAGAAAGGTGGTGGTGTTGCCATTTACTTACGCAATGACTTTCCTTATAAAATTATTGCTTCTTCTTCCTCTTCTATCGCTGCTGAATTTCTTTTCATCGAGGTTTGTGTCAAAGGGGCGCGGACCATTCTTGGCGTTATTTACTGTCCCCCGAATAACGATTACTTCACCGATTTGGAATTGGTTCTAGAATCTTTAGGGTCTGAGTACGAGCATCATATCATCGTGGGTGATCTAAATACCGATCTCCTGCTCCCAAACTCCCATCGTTCCCGAAAACTCCACACCATTGTCGAATCTGGTGGTCTTCACATTTTACCGTTGAATGCCAAACATCATAATACCAACAGTGAAGATACATGGTTGGATTTGATTTTCACCTCAGCTCCTTCCCTCGTATCCTCTCACGGTCAACATCCCGCGCCCGGTTTCTCGCATCATGACCTTATCTACATTTCCTATATCCTTAAACATCCTAAATCCAAACCAAAGGTTCTGTACAGGCGTTGCTTTGCACGTATGAACATTGATAATCTAAATTTGGATGCGTCGAAAATTGATCTCTGATTTGATCATTGATCTCATCAACTGTAGCTGCTGCCTCCAGAGGCCCCCAGCCTCTGGAGGCAGCAGCTACAGTTGTTATTATATGCAGGGTGTCACAAGACCCATCACCAAGCCGAAGTCTACTCGTTTTGCACATCATGCCAAGTCATACTACGCGAAAAAATATTTAAAGCTTATAAAAATTTACAACTTTTATTACCGGCAATGTATAGCGCACGCTTGCAGACATCGTACCTACGCCGGCCGCATCTACCTACACCGTGCGCCGCGGTGGCGGCAGTTCATGATCACGTGGTCGATTGATGGTAGCACGCAGCTGATTGATGGTAGGCATACACTACGCGTCGGGAACTTTAAAGACGTTTATTTAAGGGAAATATTGAAAAATTTGTTTGTATTTATTTGGCAGAAAGTGTACATTTATCATTCTAAACGCGATTTTGCAATAATTCGAAAAAAAAATCGTGACTTTGAGCCTCAATATCTCCTGAACCAGTAATTTCCCAGGTATGGTGCCGAAGTAAAAAATGATCGTAATAATTGGTACTATATGGGGATTCAGTTTTCGTTAAGGGTCTTTTTACACTCTGTATATACGTATATATGCATAGATATACATGCTAATGGATTTTTACTAATGGATTTTTACCAAATAATTAAATATTTCATTTTTATAGTTTAGACATCTGCCACAATCATTTCTGCACCACCCGAAGGTTAACTGGCGGAAAATGCTATTTAACATTAAGTCCGCCTTTTGCATTGTTATTGCAGGAAGTGTTAATAAATAAATAAATAAATCTATACGGAATCTTGTTATAATAAGATACCGACGCAAAACAGTACATAGAAATTTGTAACATTCAGGTTTCTGGAACATAGTAGTGCTTGAGACGTCGACTACTCGAAAGCTTGTTTTAAAACTCATTGTTGCTACTAAGAACTGTCTCATATATGGCATATAATATTATGGAGAGCCAAACTACCGGTTCCTTGAACTGAGGATCTTCTGGAAATGTAAATTAAATATTATAAAGAATAGCTGCAAACCATCATTTTATTTATATCTATTTCCTATAAAATGATCTATAGTATGAAAATAGATATACACAAATTTTGATGACTTAACTTTGAATTGGTTTGTTTTAATTAGTGAACAAACGCGCGATTTCACATTATATTTATACCTACTGCCAGTTATCTATAAATAATGGTAAGAATTAATTTACTTTTTTTAAGTAGCGTGCCATTTAAGAAGATTATATACAGCAGCAGACTACTTACGTAAAAGCAAGTTGACGATGTGAACATACGAAGTTTGCCAAAAGTGAATCTCCCTGCTACAGCAGAAAATTAGTAAGTACCTTTATTTTCTCAAAGTTAAACTCTTTTATTCACTCTGGTTTCAATGTGACGCTTATAAATGTGTTGTGTTTTTGTATTACAATGGTCTTTACACAACATAAATTACTCAAATGATTATACAAATATTTAAATGTACCGCCAAGTTCGCAATACAAGGGCGTAGAATCATGAAACATCATTTGCGGGCCAATAGTAGTAAACTTTGAGTAAAACTTACTGAATAATGAAGTGCGTTTCGAGAATTCACACACCGAATAATACCGTCCCGTTAGTTCATACAATATTCTCGTTGTTTTGAAACACTGCTTGTTTACGTAATGAATTCTATAAATACTCACACTCGCTACTCAATCTTGCTTTATTGAGGTACTATGTTTTAATAGAACTCGAAAGCCTTATAGCCTTAAACTTATAATAAGATAGGGAAGAAGAGAATAGCCATGGCAAAGTAGTGACAGCGTGAATTCATCGATTCGCTGTAACGATTAGTTTTTGGATGGATGGTTATTTCCATAAGTCACATTCCCCAGCGCCTCACTGACCACATTATTCGTTGCGAGCACATAATTGGTTGTGGATTATAACTATCTTCAACAGTTTCTAACAGTTATGGAGAGTCTAATAGAATTTCTTATTTATTTTTTCTTATGTAGTACATAATACCTGAAAATTAATGCCTTTATTATTCATTCCCCAACAAAATGTATTTCAATTAGTTTTCGAACAATTAAATGCGAGTACAATGAAACATAACAAAACATTAAACGTGGCTGTTGTGTGCATACAGTGTAAACAACTAACCGTACTATTGTGACTGACGTCCGTACAGCTTAAGGGTCAGTGTACAACTGGCCTTTGAATTGTAAGGTTGACAAGCACAAGCAAGTATTGAGCAAACTGAGAGAGCATTTCTCAGTAGTCAGGGTGTGCTGCGTGTGCAAATTTACTCGGTTCGCACGGTCAAAATCCATGTTAATTAGTTCGGTTCAAATGTGAAATCAACATGACTATTATTGACATTAATAGATTTTAACTTTTGGGGTTGTACAAGTTTATTGAATTAGTCTTAATTGCGCTAACCAACAAATTTAAGGTATAAACACCTCTGTTTATTTTTCTTTTTTATATCATAGAATGATTATTGGATAGCAGCGATAGCTGAGTGGAGAGACTGACAAACTGGTACGCAGAGGGTCTCAAGTTTGAATCCACGGTACGCACCACTGACTTTTCGGAGTTAAGTGCGTATTATATTGTTAATTATTGCTTGCTAATCAGTGAAGGAAAATATCGTGAGGAAACCTACATGTCTGAGAGTTCTCCATAATGTTTTCGAAAGACATGTGAAGTCTGCCAACCCGCACTTGGCCAGCGTGGTGGACTATGGCCTTACCCTTCTCGAAGTGAGAAGAGGCCCGTGCCCAGCAGTGGGACAGCATAAAGGACTGATGATTATGTCACAGAAGGCGTACAAGCAGACACCGACCGATCTCGTGGATACATCTGATGTACAACAGTGGTCACAACATGACTTTTAGCTTTTATTTTGAAATTATTACGCGATATAGACCCGTTACATCAATATTACTATGCATACAAGTCGCGAAAGTTTAAAAGTATTCATGAAGCTAATTATTAATATAGATACTCCTCATCTTCTACTTTCCCTGATATATGGAAGACTGCTGTTGTTAAGCCAATACCTAAAATTGACAATCCAACCTTAGCTAAAGATCTCAGGCCTATTAGCTTGCTTACTTGTTTATCAAAAGTATTGGAAAAGGTCGTAAGCAATCAGCTCAAGAAGTACCTTGAAAGATATTGCATCATACCACAAAGGCAGTCAGGGTTTCGTCAAGGTCACAGTACAACCACCGCCCTCTTAGATGTGGTTGATGATATTCTGGATGCTAGGGATACGGGTATGGGTACCCTGCTTACCCTGCTTGATTTTTCGCGTGCCTTCGAAACAATTAATATTTCTCTCCTTCTTTCCAAACTTTCTTACTATGGATGTGACCCGGCAACAGTAAAATGGTTTCACAGTTATCTAATTGACAGATTTCAATTCGTCCAAATGGATAATGCCAGCAATGGTAACAAGACGACTTCTTCTTGCCGTCAGGTGACCCGGGGTGTCCCTCAGGGATCAGTCCTCGGCCCTCTTCTCTTCTTATTGTACAGCGCAGATGTTACCAGCCATATACATAATACCCAGTTTCATATGTATACCGATGATCTCCAATTATATATATCATTTCTGCCCAACAACTGCAGTGAATCTGTAAATAAAATGAATGCAGATTTAGACAGGATATCTGACTGGGCTAGAAAAAATTCACTTGTACTTAATCCTACTAAATCAAAATTTTTAATTCTAGGCTCAAAGGATTGCATCAAAAAGATACAAGATCTAAATCCTACACTAATGGTTGATAACTGTCCCATACAGCAAGTCAGTGAGGCTCGGAACCTAGGTTTCGTCATGGATGGGGAACTGCATTTTGAGACGCATGTACTAGAGGCAGTCAAAAACTAAAAACTGTTTTTACCGTCTCAAGCTGCTCTACCGAATTCGCCAATACCTGGATACTGAATTGCGGATATTGCTGTGTGAGACACTTATACTATCTAAACTTAATTATGCCGATACAGTGTTTGGTCCGTGTATATCGAAAAGAATGGAGAAGTTGATCCAGAGGGTTCAGAATGCATGTGCTCGATTCTGCTACAACATCCCTCCTCGCGAACATGTCACTCCTTTCCTTAACAGTGGCAATCTTATGAAGATGACTGCCCGTAGGCACCTTCATCTGGCAACTTTACTCTTTGGCATAGTTCTACACAAAAGACCTGAATATTTGTATAAAAAATTTACGTGGTCTCGCAATGATCATCAGTATAGTACACGAGCGGGTTCGTACATTATGGTCACAGCGATTCATAGAACTCATGCGTTCGAAGGAAGTTTTCGTTACTCATCCTCGAATTGTTGGAATAATCTTCCACCCCCTATGCGTAATCTGAAAACATTGCATACATTTAGAAATAAGTTTAGGTTATTTTTTATCAACAAACAAAAATCATTGCTGTAATTTAACATACCTTTAAGACGGCTAATTGACATTTGGACAGCGTAGACGCTTTCTTGACAGTCATGACAGATGGAACTCCTTGCGATCACGTGACACTAACGAGTTGCGTTCGGAAACACGAACGGTTTTTGTTTTTTTTTAACATAAGATCATATTATTTCTATAAATATTTATATTATATATATATATATATATATATATATATATATATATATATATATATATATATATATATATATATATATGTATATATATATATATATATATATATATATATATGTATATATATAAATATGTGTATATATATTGACGTAGTTTATATATTAATTACTAAGACTGCTTTATACTGCAACAATAGCTGACGTAGCGCCTTATTTGTCCTCCACGTAACGCCACCATTAATAATGTACCTACTTATATCTCTAGTGTACCTCTAGTTTAAGTTTATTTGATTGTTAAGTTTATTATTTTTAAGTGTTTCTTAAGTTTGTGTGGAGGTACTAATAAAACATTTTCATTTTCATTTTACATATACATATTGTCATTATCATTTCGTGACCTGAATATATAATGCTCTAAACCTAATTTACTTCGCCAAGTTACTGGAAAATACTCACTAGAGTAAATCAATGTTAACTGTCACAGTGCATCCCAAACTTAAACTATTGTGTGTTCAATGAATCAACTTTGAACAAATGTTTGCCCCAACGTTTGCACGCAACTCTTCTATAATAAACATTTCACGCTAATGAAGTTATCACATTAAATGCTTTATCGCCATATTTGGGTAAATATTGGTATGGTCAAAATAATAATAATAATAATTGCTGACGGCACATCGTATGCATCATCCACGTTCATCCGTGATGAGGTTGTACATCCCGCGGAAGTGTGGGGGTCGAAGCTTTTTGAATGCCAAGACCCTACACAACCGCGTGGTGTGCAATCTCAGAGATTATTTTCTGCGGACAAATGTGGAAATGCATTGCGTTGTTGTCGCAGTGGACAATGGGCTCACCCCGCTCAAGTTGGCTAAGAAAAACTGGCGCAAACCTATAGTACTAAGCACTGATGATCGAAAGTCTATATGGCAGAGCAAGGAGCTGCATGGTAGGTTCTACCGGGCTCTCCATGGGCCCGATGTAGAGCTTCGGTGAACTGGCTACGCTTCGGTGACCTTTTTGGGAAATCCGAAGGGTTTGTCTGTGCAATTGCGGACGAAGTTATCAAGACGAATAACTACCGGAAATATATCCTGAGGGATGGCACTACGGATATCTGTCGTGCTTGTCACCAACCTGGGGAATCCCTCAGGCGTATCGTTTCCGGGTGTTCTCGTCTTGCTAACGGCGAGTACTTACACAGACATAACCAAGTAGCCAGGATTATTCACCAGCAACTTGCTCTGAAGTACAGACTTGTAGACATCGAGGTGCCGTACTATAGGTATATCGCTGAGCCAGTACTTGAAAATGGCCATGCCACATTGTACTGGGATCGATCTATCATCACGGACAGGACTGTTGTAGCCAACAAGCCTGATATCGTGTTGATAGATCGATCAGAGCGCCTCGCAATAATTGTTGATGTCACTGTTCCTCATGACGAGAATCTCGTGAAAGCTGAAAAGGAAAAACAGATTAAATATCTGGACTTGGCTCACGAGATTGTCGACATGTGGGATGTGAACTCAGCAGTTATTGTGCCGATAGTCGTGACCGTTAATGGTCTAATAGCCAAGAGCCTCGACCGTCATCATTGGGTGCTTGGGTCAAGGGTCTGATGCAGAAGGCAGTACTTCTGGACACGGCACGTATTGTGAGGAAGTTCCTGTCTCTGGAGCCCTAACCACCGGCAGCTTGGACCCTGTGCCTGATGCTGGTGGGACCCCACGGTTATTTTTATATTTTAAAATTTTATTTTTTTTGTAAATTGTCTATTTAAAAATGTAATTTTAATTTGATAAATGATAAATAAAGGAAATAATAATAAAAATAATATTCTACCACATACACACATCACCATCTAGTCCCAAGCTAAGCAGAGCTTGTGTTATGGGTACTAGATAATGGATAAACATACATATATACTTTTTTTTTGTAAATACATACATATTATACATAGAAACACCCAGACCAAGACAAACATCCATGTTCATGCACACAATTGTTCGACTTGAGCGGGAATCGAAACCGCGACTATCGGTGTAGCAGTCGCTTACACTCCCGCTGCGCCAACCGGTTGTCGATATGTGTATTGATTTTGTCTGTACGCTTTTGAGAGATATGAACTCGTTAGCAAGCTCTGATAATTTTGTAATGGACCGATAGCGGTGTAAAGCCTGTGCTATGTTTATGTATGCTGCTGATATCAAGCTTCCTGACTCACTTCTACGCATTGTTTTCAATAATGACCTCATAGCTAAGAGTGATTTGCAAGCAAACTTTTCAGGTAAGCTCAGTTTCACCAAATCGCTATGAAAACGCTACCCAATACCATGGTAGGCGAGTGAGATGCATTCAAAATCTGACCGAAATTTGTATCATGCTATTTACCATTTAACAGGTCTCGATGGGTTCGCGGCAAGGTATGTTAACTGCGATGCGGGTGACCCCGCCGCAACGAGACGTGGAAAGATACCACGGTTGGACTAGTGAAAGCCTATAGTGGGGTGGGCCTCACACATCTGTTCACCCGATATTGACTCATACTGCAGAGTGGAGGGTCAGATGACCTACAACAGGACTTCCACAACGAAAATAAAAAATGCAGGCTAGCGGAGCAAATGATTGCTTAATGAGAAGCCGTCAGTAAACGGTAAACACTGATAGCAGACCCTATTTTATACTTGCATTTTATATTCTAAAATTATTTATTACAGAAAAATAAATTATAATTCAAAAAGGAGCAGGTATAGCAGTAACCATTAAAGTAATTTAACACGTGATACTGCGCAGAGTCAACTCAGGAGGTTAATTTCCTTAAAAATAACATTTTGAAGCTCACCTGTGCAGAGATAAGTGAGTGCAAAATGATTCAGTACTAAATAATGAGCGTTTGAATGCTTCGCGACCGGCCCCGCAGCTAGATATCGGTATGGCTCAGCCGGTGAAGATGCCGCTTTGTTCGAATAGTAATTTTGAGCAACGATATTGATACAATATTAGGTATTGTTGGTTTCCGCTGGCAGATTTTTTGTTATAGAGTGTGCTAAATTGCCTATGATAGAAATTAACCCTGTATTGTGGAGAACTTTACGTACGTTTAATCAAGTGCTACAAAATATATCATTCAGATTTGAAAATAAGTGTTTGTTTGTGGAACATACAAAGTGTTCGTATGAGCGAAAATCATTTCACAGCATTCGGCATACTGACAAAGGGCCAACCGATCGCGTACACAACTACCTTGCAGTCGAATTATACAAGTGTGTATAACATTATTCTAAAAGGAATGGTTAGTGTGTGAAGTGTCACACTTTTTGTGTTTTACACTTTCTATTTTTTAATTTAAACAATATAAGCTTACAGTATAGAACCAAAACGCTTAAATGCTATTTATTATACTACACTATTACAACATTTTATTATTATATAATTTGAACATTAATATTTTGAGTCGCATAATCATATAAATCATTAAATTATAACATAAGAATAAAATTGAAAATAAAATAAATACATTTGAAAATGGATGAAATAAGGATATAATTATGAATTATGTCAAACTGAAATAGTGCTTGTGAACCTATTGCCAACATACTGTCAAAAAAAAAAAGAAATATGTCAACTTTGTGATTAGTTACTCAAATACTATATATAATCATTTAAATTGAATTCAGTTATCCATAATGTCAAATATAACAATTGAATAATAAATATAATTAAATTAATGAAATAATAAACACAGTATTCATATGGACATGTCACTAAATATAAATAAATATTATTATGGATTATTTAAATACAGTAATATGTTTGTGGTCATAGTGCGAATACTATCAAAAAATATATCCACATTCTGGTTACAAACTAAAAAATCGTTGATTAATTTTATGGTTCGCCCAGTAGGACTATTACTGGCAAAGGGAATCCGCCACGATGATGGACAGGCGAGCAATCTGTGTTGCCGTCGACTAGCACCACGAATATAGTTATTGGGAATATATAAATTAACACACTCTCGTATCGATGGATTGTCCACTCTCTCTGTCAAACAATAGTGAACTATTTGTGTTAACTGTCGTCTGAGTTCCAATGTATCGAGACCGACCATCCCCAAAACAAACATTGAGGGATATAAAAACGGATAATATCCGTATTCATGCTTGTACACAAATCTAGCAAACTTTCTCTGAATTTTCTCTACGCTAAGAATATACTTTTTTTCTGTGGTTGCCATACAATTGCATTATACTCTAATTTACTGCGTATATACGCATTGTTAAGCATTTTTATGGTTTTGATATTTCTCAAATCAGATGAATTTCTAATAATAAATCCCAGACTTTTATTAGCACTCTTACAAATATCCTCTATATGTTCGTGGAAATTTAACTGAACGTCAAGAGTTAGTCCAAGATCGCGTATTGTGGTCACTCGCTGTAACGGTTTATCAGCTAACGCGTATGTGGCAGCGATTGGAGAACGTGACCTCGTAAATGTTATAATTTTGCACTTGGACGCATTAAAGGATAGTTTGTTTTTTTAAACTCCAATCGACCACCGCATCTATATCTGATTGTAGCTCTGCACAGTTTGTAAAGTTTGAGATCATCGCCGAACATAAGGCATTCTGATTTAGATAGTACAGCTGGTAAATCATTTATCATGATAAGGAACTGAGTTGGTCCAAGGGTACTGCCCTGACTTACCCATATTTATTTATATATAATACTAGCTGACCCGGCGAACTTCATAGCGCTAGTTTCTTAAATACCTATTTGAATTATTTTTTCATACAAACCTTTTCCTGACGATAACGAACACGTAAAAGAAAGATTTATCCAATTTGGTTTGGCCGTTTGGAACATTCCGATTATTCATTTTTATTTATAAATATAATTTGTCAACATAATTATTATCTACATTGCTATCAAACTTCAAACTCATTTATTGCGAAAATGGGTACAGTTGTAGTGACAAAAATACATAATATAGAAATGGTCTCTCCATTATCGGCCCGAAAGCATGCAATGTAAAAATACAATATTGAAATTAAATAATTATCTTGATGCAAACATTCAATTTAAAACGGGTTTCGTGCAACGTATTAACGTAAATTACTTCGATGACAATGATTAAATTAAAAATATCAATAATAATAATAATTAAATTTAAAATAAATTTTATAACAATGTCAATATTAATATAAATAATAATTATAAGTAATGTCAATTAAAAACATTAGAAATGATTATGTCAAATAATAAAAAGATAAAAATTAAAATAGACAGATGTAGTCACAAATCTAAGATGTCATTGCATATTTGTTTTGGATTCATTTAAAAAATCATTAACACTATAATACGCTTTTGCAACAAGGAATTGTTTAAGAACATGTTTGAATTTATTTCTACAAATAATTTCCAATAAATAAATCGGTAGGTGATTATACACGCGGGGTGCCATACAGAAGACACTTTTCGTCATCAAAGCACTTTTGTGTTGCGGACAACTTACTTTAAGATGGTGACGCTTGCTTCTATAATTTTCGAACAAAGTGGGATTCGCTCTTTCTTTTACAACTGTCTGTTTCTTTTAGATTACACATTGCCCGTACACACCTCTTTTGTGCCCTAAAGACTTGCTCTTTTTCCGTACAGTTACCCCAGAATATAATTCCATATCGTATTATAGATTCAATATTTGCATGGTATGCAATCAATACTGCTGTTTGGTTTAATTTTTTGGTAAGCATGTACAGCGCATACGACTGAGAACTTAGCCTTGAGCATAGGTTCTCCGCCTGTACCTTCCAGTTTAGAGTGTTATCTATGTTAAGTCCTAGAAATTTTGTTGTATCCACTTTATTAATTGTTTCGTCATTAAAGTTAATATTAATATTGCTTAGTAAGGGTATTCTATTCCTAAAAGTCATTAAGTGTGTTTTACTTAAGTTTATTTTTAAATTATTTGCTGTTAACCATTTTACAACATTGTCAAGAGTATTGTATATATCGGATTCAAGATGCAACTTATCATTTCCCACAAATACAATAGTGCTATCGTCAGCGAACAAAATAGTTGGATGCTTTGTTATTCTTGGGAGGTCATTTATGTAAATATTAAATAAAAGCGGTCCTAGTACACTACCCTGTGGGACTACTAGTTTGTTTTCTCTATATTCTGATGAATACTTGATCACTGTTTTAAGCTTTGGACATAAACGCCTTATTTCAGTACATTGCTTTCTGCTAGAGTGATAAGATTCAATGAGTTTTGAGACTTTACCCCTTATTCCATACGCATTCATTTTTTTTAATAAAATGTCGTGATCTACACAATCGAATGCCTTAGTAAGGTCCATGTATAGTGCACATCTTGGTGGGCATCTTTCTGTCTGTATTTTCGGTAACAATTTAAAAAAAGTTATAGATAGCTATATTGATGTTCATATTTTTTCTAAAGCCTACCTGCTCACTTGCAAAAAGATTGTGTTTTTCAACAAATTTGTATATTCTATCGTGTATTACCTTTTCAAAGATTTTCGATATGGTAGGGACTAAAGCAATCGGTCGATAACAGGTAATTGAACATGGATCTCCCTTTTTAAATAATGGTTTGACTACCGTTAATTTCAATTTGTCGGGAAAAATGCCATGGCAAATACACTGGTTGATTACATGACTTAATATGACAGATAGTTTAAGCGATACGCTCTTTAGAATTACAGTAGATACATCATCGTAGCCTGTGCTGGTGGTGTTTTTTAAATTTGATATTACTGTGTGTATTTCAGTTGGTGTGGTGGGATTCATAAATAAAGAATTAGAAATGTTTACCGAAACAGGAAATTTGCTATTGTGGTAAGATTTTTCAACCTGGTCAACAAAGAAATTATTAAATGATGTAGCTATTTGTAAAGGGTCGTCAATACTTATGCCATTAATTTGGATCTGATGTATTTCGTCTTTAGGCGTAGAATACTTTGAGTTATTAATAAGCGTCCATGTAGCTTTACTTTTGTTGCTGGCAGTTCGTATAAAATGTTCATTTTGGACTTTTTTAGTTAGTTTAATAATACGGTTAAGCTTCAAGGATAATGTATTAAAATCAGTTATGCTTTTCTTTGTTCGGTTTTTACGACACTGCCATAAAAGTTGCCTTTTGCGTTTGCAGCAATTCTTTATACCCTTTGAAATCCATTTTTGGCGCTTATGTACACTTATTCTGAATTTAACCAAAGGAAAGCACAAATTATATAATAAAACAAACAGGTCATAGAAACTATTAAATGATTCAATGGGATTACAGTTCTCAAAACATTCACTAAAAGTCAATGACTCCATACATTCTTGAAATTTTTTTACGTTATCCTCATGCAGATCTCGTTTTTCGGCATACCAATATCTGTAAGTGACGCTTGTCTTAACTGGGCACGTTAGCAATTGTGTTCACTCTTGCGTTTTGTGCAAACTATATTCCAGGCCACACAACATTTTTCTAAGCTTTACATGGCCATCTATTGAGAGAAACGAAAGAATGTCTACTTAATTAAATCCTGATATGTTTCTTAACATAATTACATACATATATACATAGTCTCACGCCTATATCCCCAAAGAGGTAGGCAGAGGTGTATTACTACACCCACTTTTCGCCAGAAATATTTTAGTCCCACGTAATAGGGGGCGAGCATATTGCCGTACCGGGCACATTACTAGACTCCGTGCTGCTACTGAGAATTTCCTAACGGAAAAACCCAATAACACTTTGATCGACCCGGGGATCGAACACGAGACCTCCAATCCCACGCGCATATTTATGCCGCGAGACCAACGAGGCAGTTAACATAATTAAGTGAAATAAATACGATTTATAAAAATTAAAATCATATTTTGCTAAAGCTATAATATGTGATTATAACTCAAGCTCAAGCCTTAAAAATATCACACAGCACTACAAACCTAGACACAATATAGGAATACTTACTGATTCTTATAAAATTAAGGACAGTACTAGAACAACAAGCATAATTAAGTGGACTAGATCTCAAGGAGTGCTTCAGACTAAACTCAGTAAATAACCATGACTCTTCAGTCCAATGATAGACCGATACAGACTGATGATGAAACTGATTTCTCCAACTAATCAGTAGAAATAAGTAAAAATAACGTTATGATATCGTTCCAATATCGCAATCCGAATAGTACCATTGTTTTCAGTGCATCAGTGTCAAAGATTTAATATTGAAGCATAAGGGAGAGGCGCTGCGCGCCTTCTGCATTATTCATCACACCTGGTGATTTTAAAACTATATTTACATTCGCAGCTTGTGTGTTGACTCTTTGAATAGAAGATCTTTCTGTTGGAGCCTGTGTGTGGAAATCAATGTTCTGTTCGTGTGCTCTCTAGAGAACTTCTTTTTTGTATTGTGGTGAATTTAGACGGGTATATAACACTGAAAGATGTGATGAGATGATGATGAGATGTGCCAGATCGTATTGTTGTAAAGAATTTATGAAACGAAGATGAATTATTGTATGTCGTGGCAAGGTAGGTAATGAAAAGGAGTACAAATCATCATCAACCTATTGGCGTTCCAGTTTATCCCGGCCTTACATCCCGGACATATAAAACTACTTTTGGTCAGCCACTTTGCTTTTCAGCAAAGTGACTGACCAAAAGTATTATTGGCAATTACTAATTGAGCCATACCAGACCAGAGTTTGCAGATATTAGATATTTTAGGGTACTGATTGTCTGTAGTCCCACCCATATTCTCACTACTGTGTCACCTGTGAAGTCAGGTTCAGTAACAGTGATCATTGATGACAACGAGCTTTTACTCTCGTAAAGTCGCCGAAAAATAAAACTGCTAGAAACCACAACGAACTTAATCAGAAGTATATCTACGTAAGACTGTTAAAGATTCATTCGCTATACACTAAAAAGAGAAAATTAATTGCGTCAAAACACAAAATTTCAATGATTGTTACATTTTGACAAAATTGTGATAAGTTTCTAATGTAAGCTGTGAATAACGCTGTGGGGCAACCCAAACGTTTAATCATACTTCAATGTATATTAGTTATAAGAACATAATGTGTAATTGTTTGTTATACCTAATAAATAAAATTAAATAAATAAATAAATTCCTCCTACTGTGTCACTTGTGTAGCTAGGTTCAGCAGCAGTGACTATTGATTATAACGTGTTTGGCACTCGTAAAGTCCCAGGAAAAAATTATATTGCGCTATAATATATATTATATATAAAAGGGAATTAACGCGAACATGCAAATTAGGTATTTACATACCTTATTTTGCTTGACGTTTCGAGACGGTTGCACGTCCCGTGGTCGCAAGCTGACTGGTGTGGCGATGTCACGTCTCCGAGTGTACGACGACCCGGGGGTAGAAATAGAATCTTTTACCTCGCACTCGGAGACGTGACATCGCCACACCAGTCAGCTTGCGACCACGGGACGTGCAACCGTCTCGAAACGTCAAGCAAAATAAGGTATGTAAATACCTAATTTGCATGTTCGCGTTAATTCCCGTTTATATATATATTCTTAAACATGCAACGCGAGTGTTTAAAAGTTTATACTGCGCTAGAACCCCAAAGAAGAAGTATATATTGGTAAGACTATCAAACATTATAATGACAGCCGAGACCGATGCATTGTCGTGTTTTGCGAGGTACTTACCAACTTATCAATACGTACATTATGTGCCCACCTATAATATTAATGAACCATTAGTGACGATATTATATTCTCTGTAGTAATACTGCCTGTATGAAACTGCAAGAGACGTTTTATAGTTTAACTACGGAATGCAATATTCGATCTATAGATAGATCTGTAGATTTTAGATTCGTTTTTGACATAAGCTCCATACAAAATATATCAAACACGAATCTCGAATCTCAAAATCCATGTATGGATCGAATATTGAAAATGGCCGTAAGTGGTGACTGTGCGCCGGCTTATACGTGGCATGCAGCGAATTTGATACCCGCACCGCGTTCATTTATTGACCGACTACGGAGGTTAATGTTCTCAGCTGTGTGTATATATATAATTATGTATGTTTGGACTGGCCTGCGTGTTGGTCTAGTGATGAATGACCAAGTTATTCCGATAGTTATGGGTTTGATACCCACATCATTAGGCATCAAATAATAAAACTCTTGCGTTACTGGCTGACTGACAGACAAGCTACAGCCAAAACTATAAGGTGCAAGAATCTGAAATTTGGTCTGTGTGTTCCTTGGGGACCGTAGGAGTGCACTAACAACGGATTCGCGAAATTACCACAGAATCGGACGGTAACGGTTAAATTAAAAGAAATGTGCAAGCATAGCTGCGGGCATCCGCTAGTACATTATGAAGCTGGATACCCATTTACAAAATTTCACAGGCAGCCTGTAGGGAGAAAGCTTCGACAGAAGCGCTTTTTGCCAGACCCTGTCAAAGGCTTTCGCCATGTCCAAACTGATCGCTACGGCCTCCCCTTTGCTTCCGATTGCCTTCGCTCATTTATGAGCCAAGACTAAAAGATTACCTCTTCACCTACCGCAACGAAAGTCGTACTGGCGGTCGTTGATCAACTGGTGCTCTTCTAGGTAACATAGGAGCTGGCCGTTGATTACCTAATGATTACATTATCTTGGAGGACAAAGAGGTGATAGCTATAAGCCAGTAGCTGCTAGGATCAGAGCGATCGCCCTTTTTGGGATTCCGGTACATTGTAGCAGTCTTTCGTGGTGATGGGACATCAAATAAACATAATTATTATATGATACATTATAATTGCATATTGCGCAATACCACCAATATCATTTTCATGGTATTGTGTTCTGCGTTGTCCAGCGATGTCTCTTAGTTGCGTATACACGTGAATTGCAGCTAGTACCTATACTTTACGGTAATCCTTCTGGGATGAGTCCTTTTATATGAAGGCTGCTTCATAAGTCATATACTTGTGAAGAGTTTCATCATTCCTTTTCGGTTTTCCTTTATTTTGATGTACGTGTCCTTACACTACTTTCTCTCGTACGAGTATTAGGTATAAATCTCTTTATTAATGATTTCTCGCCATCTTTCCACGACCCTTCAAAATTTCAATAAACTTTTACTTAATTCATGCAAAGTTCGAATGGTAGGTCATAAACGTAATCGGCTATCTCAGATGCATAGTTTTGAATAATTGAGAAAATTCATCTTTACCGATTTTAACGCTTCGTTTTACATAATTAAATTATATTATAAAAAGTTTTCGTAATTAAAATATGACTACGTCTACTAAACTAAGCCTCGAAAGGCGATTTGTTAAGGTATTTGAAGACAAATTCAATGTAATTTATTCAATTACCTAAGTTTAAAGGCGACATAATTTAAGATAAATTATGTAAAGATTTTTTATTTAGGTATTTTAAATCACGTTTGTAATTCTAGGTCGTAGAAAAAGCAATTAGAGCTCTCTTTTTAATCGTCAAGGTATACAATTATCAATTAAAATTTAATAAAAACCCGACCTCAAAACTTCATTAAACTTGAAATTCTTCAAACAAAAAATAACTTCCAATTCTATAGATTACGGATTTCTTAGATAACTTACATAAAAATTATAGCAAATTTAGAACCTACACCGTTTTATAAATTTTAAAATCTTCAAATCACTCCATTTGGGGCACCTTGCCCAAAGCACCTGAGCGATTGACAGACTCGTCTAGTCCATAAAAGGCTACTAATGTTTAAGTTTTGCAAGAAGCTGCTAATGTAACAATATCTTTATCACTTGTCTCTTCTTTACTGACTTATTTACAATATTATCTAAATCAGAAATGTGTCAATGCATTAAAAAGACAACAGCAATTTAAGCCGCATATTTTCTCGCAACTACGAGTACTCGCAATTGAATCAAAACCTACAGGGTACTTCCCAGGAACTCAGAATGTTGAAATTTGGTACGAAGCAATGTGTTATAGCACAAATAAAGGGAAAATTGCGAAACCGTAAATTTTGAGTTACATCATATCATAAAAATATTTCTCGTAATTTTAAAGTTATTACCATTTTCTCATGAACGCGTAAAGGTATTAAATTGAAATTCATATCAAATACTCAGGTGTATAATACCTTTAAACTGTAATGAATCAAATTTTTATGTCAACGCAATAAAAAGAAACAGCAATTTAAGCCGCATATTTTCTCGCAACTACTCGCAAGGGAATCAAAACCTACTTCCCGGGAACTCAGAATCTTGAAATTTGGTACCAAGCAATATCTTATAGCACATATAAAGGAAAAATTGCGAAAACCGTAAATTTTTAGTTACATCATATAAAAAGAAATTGTATTAATTTTAAAGCTACTACCCCTTTCCTCATGAACGCGTAAAGTTATTAAATTGAAATTCATATCAAATACTCAGGTTCATAATACGTTTAAGCTGTAACAAAATCAAACTTCTATCCCAACGCAATCAAATAAATAATAATTTTATCATATTTTCAAACTCGCAACTACTGGCAAGGGAATCAAAACCTACAGGGTACTTCCCGTAAACTAAGATTCTTGAAATTTGGTACGAAGCAATGTCACATAGCACAGATAAAGGAAAAATTACGAAAACCGTTAATTTTCCGTTACATCATATAATAAACATAATAACAATAATTTTAAAGTTACTAGCCCTTTCCTTATGAACGCGTTAAGATATTAAAATGAAATTAATATCAAATACTTGGGTCTATAATTTCTTTAAACTGTTACAAAATCTAACTTCTAACCCAACCCAATCAAAAGATACAGCTGTTTATGCCGCAAATTCTCGCAAATTTTCGAAACTCACAAGGTAATCAAAACCTACAGGGTATTTCCCGTGAACTTAGAATCTTGAAATTTCGTACGAGGGAACTTCTTATAGCACAGAGGATAAATTTTCAAAAATGTAAATTTTTAATTACATCATACCTATAATAAAAACATTTTTTTAAATTTTAAAGTTACTACCTCTTTCCTCATGAACGCGTAGAATTATAAAATTGAAGTTCATATCAAATACTAAGGTCTATACCCTGTTAGGCTGTAACAAAATCAAACTTCTATGTCAACCCAATCAACAGAAACAGCAATTTAAGCATATTTTCGAATTCGCAACTACTCGCAAGGGAATCAAAACCTACAGGGTACTGCCCTTGAACTCAGAATCTTGAAATTTGGCACGATGCAACATCTTATAGCACAGATAAAAGAAAAATTGCAAGAATTCGTAAATTTTTTGTTACATCATATACTCGTAATTAAAATATTTTTAATAATTTTAAAGGAACTCGTAGAGGTATAAAATTGAAATTCATATCAAATGCAACTAATGGGTACTTCCAGTCGATCTAGAATCTTGAAATTTGACATAAAGCAACGTTTTATAGCACAGAAAAAATTTCGAAAACCTCAATTTTTTTGTAACATCACATATTTTTTTAAATAATTATATTTATTTATTTATTTTATTTATTTATCATTCACACGTTCATACATGAATAGTGCAGTGTCCCACAAAACCGTGTCATCGGTTTGACTGTGGGATCCAGTCTCCGTACAGTAAATTAGAACGTTTACATAAATAAAATTACAATAATTACTTATAACTAACTTAACTCTTAACTTCTAGCACTTATCTAAGTAATATTGCTTAAGTCTCCTTTCAAATACAGTTTTATTATTTTCGTTCCTTATGCCCTCTGGGAGATTATTATGCAGATATGGCAATCGTTTTTTTAAGGTTCTATCACCATAATAATTAAACACTCTTGGTACAACATATTTGCCAGAGGCCATCGATCGGGTGTTATGATTATTTGTAACATGTTCCAAGTTATGCTCAAGACTGCCATGGTTGTTTACAGCCAATAAGTATTTATGTTTTAGGGAAATTGGTAGTATTTTACAAATTTTAAATAATTTTGTGTAGTCATTTTTATGTTGATTTCTAGTTTTATTATTGACAAGAAGTTTAAGAAACTGTTTGGATTGATTCTAATTTATTTATATATGTTTTGAATGTAAGACCATAGCAATCTAGAGCATAACCGAGAATAGACTCCACGAGTGACTTATATAAACATTTCAGTGTTCCTTTAGGTACTTTAAAGCTTAAATGAATGAATTTGCCAAGCAATACTCTCAGTTTGTCACAAAGGTAATCTATATGATGGGACCATGAAAAATTGTCATCTATTTTCGTGCCTAAGTAACAGTATTTAACACAGTTTACTTTTTCAATAGGTTTACATTGACAGTTTGATAAATTATGAAAGCATGAATAATCGTGTGTATACAATAATGGTTCTACTGATGGTCGCAAATAGGGGGAATGTATTATTAGCAGTTTGGTTTTCTCTGAATTGATGACGATACCGTTATCGTGTGACCACTTAACTACTTCGTCTACATCTCGCTGTACTAAACTACAGGTCTCTAATACGTCAGTACCAGCGCGCAGTAGGCACAAGTCGTCCGCAAACATGTGTGCCGAGCAGTGCTGAAGAACATTGCACAAGCTATTGACGTGCATTAGTTAGCTTACTGGAGCACAGCCCGAGCCCTGAGGGACCCCGTACTGCACTTTTATGTCGTCACTTAGAGTGGCACTCACTTTAACACGGTACGAGCGCGCTGTGAGATAATCACGGAATCATTGGTTCAGTGGTTCGCCCACACCGCACTCTTGCATTGCGCGCAGTAGGGTGTTAAATTCCAAAGTATCGAACGCTTTTTTGTTATCGAAAAATATAGCTACTACGAATTGTTTGTTCTCTAAATAATTATTGATCTCATCAGTAAATTTTAATAACAATGTGCCTATACTACGTCCTGTAATGAAACCATGTTGACAGTTATTTAAAATCTCATTTTTATGCAAGTAGTTATTTAATTGCTTAACAATAGATTTTTCAATAATTTTGTCAACAGTTGATAATATGGTCTGTAATTAGACACCATTTTACGCTCACCCCTCTTATGAATAGGACGGACAATAGCTTGTTTTAATTGGTTAGGAAATTTGCTATGCTTGACAGATAGATTAAGGAGTTTAGCTAATATAGGACTTACTTTATCAACTACATATTTTAGGTCGCACATACGTATGAGATCGCCACCAGGTGACTTGTTGGCATCCATATTTTTTATTATATTTTTTATATCTGTACTGGTGACCTGTTGCCATCTCATACATACATCGGCCGGCTTAACATATAAGTCCCTTATTAACATTTTTTCGTTACATGAATGTTTTATGTCAATTATTTCTTGGGAAAAATTATTTGCAAATTTATCACATATATCCTTAATACCGTTCTGCCAATCCATATTAGATAGGATTACCGAATCTAAAGACTGTTTATTATTTCCTAACAAATTATTAATTCTACCCCATAACTTTTTCATATTGTTGTTACATTGTAGTATACTTTCTTTATCATATTTATTTTTACTTTTATTGATGGCCTTTTGACATTTATTTCTATACTTAGTGTAAATAATACGTTTTAACATATTCTTTGGCTCGTTACTATATACCTCAAATAATCTCATCTTATATATCTCTTTCCTTTATCATTTTCTTCAAATTACTATTTATCCACTTTTTATTATTTCTATTACTAACATTTGCTCTCTTTGTTATGTAGCATTCATTATATATTGACATGAACATTTGACTAAGGGCATTATACAGTTCAATCGGACAATCCAACGACAACAAATTATTAAAATCAATACGTAACAATTTTTCTCGAACTAATTTATTGTCTAATATTTGCTTGTTAACGTCACTTTGCAGTGGCGAGCGGGTCGCACGGGCGGCTCCTGAGTTTATGTTGAATTGCGTAGTTCGTTTCCATTGCACTACAGCGGATACTAAGTAATGGTCAGAAATTTTATGTTTTATAACGGCCGAATCAATAGACCCATTATTAATTCTTATATATACATGGTCTAGGCAAGATGTAACTACGTTTCCCATCAAAACTTCATTCCTAGTTACATCTTTGATACATTGTATAAAACCGTATTCTGCTAATAAATCTTTGTAAGAAATTACGTGCTTGTTTGTAGAATTTAAAAGGTCTATATTCGTGTCACCACAAAAAATTACTTTTGAATTTAGAGGAATACCTTCGAATAATTTACGCATTTATATCAAGAACTGGTTAATTTTGTCCTGTTTATTAATTCTTGGTGGTCTGTAAATTGCTACTAAATAAATTAACTCGCCGTTATAATTAAGTGTAATGGATACGCACTCCGCCGATTGCATTCCCGGGATTATTGTGGACTCGTTCACACTCGCACACAGTTGCGCACGAGTGTAAACAAGTACTCCACCACCGCTTCGACCCGTACTCATATATGTATTTACGTTATACCCACTAATTTGATATAAAGACAGTAATGAGTAATTAATATTAGGTTCTGTTATGACTATAACATCTAATTTATTCAGACTATTGTTTAATGCTACCAATAACTCGTTAAAATGTTTCTAAAGTGAACGGATGTTGACATGTAATACACTTAAACAGTTTTTGTTTTTAAATGAAGTTAGCCAGCTGTTTATGTCGTCAATACAGTTATAGTTGACCGAGTATTCGGTTATTAAATCTATACTATTGAAGTCTGCGAATTTTACTGGTAATAAAAATACATACAAAACATATGAAATACAAATATGTAGATACAAATTGAAATTAAACTACAGTTTACGGATTTTATCGCGTTGTATTAGTTTCACTAAGTTATTACATTTGAAACTAAAGATCTAGAAACTATATTTTTTATTTATTACTAGCCGACGTTTCGAATTCTTTACAGAATTCATGTTCACGGCAGACTGAGGTGATATTTGTATTTTTCTTGAATGTATAAGTTATCTCAAAGTACCCGAACATTTTTCAACTACTGGTGTTACTATTTACGCAGAGTAACACCAGTAGTTGAAAAATATGTAGTAGCTATGTATGTAAGTAGCTATTGACTGCGATACGAATTGTATAACAAATCAAGATAACCTGTTTAGGGTTTCGTTGCTTTTTTGGCACAAATTTAGACTTATTGCAAGTTGCTCTTTTGGAAGGGTATTTTGTTATGAAGCTTCATTATTTTAGTGTGATTGTGTGATTTGTGGCTACGACAGAAATCGGAAGACTAAGGAAGAAAAAAGAGGGAGCTTGGCAGAAGTAATGCTCCGCCAGCATATCAAAACTGGTGCTTTCCATATTGTTACGGACAAGGTAACGGGTTTGGAAGGAAACACTGAGTAGTACTGGTGACTCTTTGTTTAACTATACACACACACATGACGGGTCGTTCGATTTCGAAGCGGATAGCACCAACACTAACGACTTGTGCACTGTAATCCACTTCACTTTACTTTACTACTATACTTCTTCCTTCTACTTATACAAACTTCTTCATTTCACCGCTTCTCAACTTAAACTGACGTTTAACGCGTCTATACCGCCTTTTATACCTCCTACGAATGTTCTAGATCCATTAATTTCGTTTTTTTTTTTTTGGTGTCGGGTTGGAAAATCCTCACGGAGTCCCTCCGCCCCGGGAGAAGGACGAAGGGGACTGTCAGACTCTTACTGACTAAAAACCAACCCGTGTTCCTCATGTACCCGTGTGTGGAGGATTCGCATTCGTCGCTACCCCCCGACGGGTATTGGCCCGCCAGATGGTCAGGCGGGCCCCGAACAAAATTCCCTTGGTGGCGGATTAAGGTGTTGGGCTCCGCCGCCAAAACACTCAGCGGCTGCAGAGGATAGGGAGGACGGCAACGCAACACCACATCTCCTCTTCCTCTGCGGCCCCACCGCGACGCATCGAATGGTGCGCCCCCATTTGGTCGCGGGAGATGGGACGCGCGGCAACGCAACACTGACACGCCTCTCCTCCCGCGACCGCACCCGACTGCAAGGGACAGACAGAACTGTCCCCCGCACCCGCACCGTTGGACGCATCCTGCGCAGGCCCCGTCAAGCCCACGCGGAGCGTCCCCTACTGGATCCCTCTTAGCTTCACCGCGGGTAACCAATCCACGGTTACTGAGCCCCCCCACCACGACAAGGTGGAGATTCCACGGGGGGGATTTCTTTCGTTATTTGGTTTCATCTCCTGTCTCTTTGTAACCCTTCCATTCGTTCCTGGACTTGCTAGAATTTTCTAATTTTTATTCGAAATATTTAAATTCTGTTTTTAAATATTTGACAAATATTCATATTCATTTTCCGAATTTCATAGTAACCAAAATCCGCATAAGTGTTATGTCTGGGATTTGAACCTACGCCCTCAGAACATGAAGCAGATGTGTTATCCGCACGGCCATAGCTTTGTTATCAGTTAGTAGGGAATTTGGCGAACACTTGACAGAGTGTCAACGTCATCTAACTGGAAACAACATTTCCAAATAATTAAATAGTCTTCAAACCTTTTTGCTAATTATTCTGTTTGACGACTTGCCAGTTTGTCGAGTAGACGTCAGTATGACCTACGCGCTCTGTGACGACCGTAGTGTGGACAGTTTGACATGAAACTGGTCGTCACAATATTTACGATAGAACCCACGCCTACAATTATTGTTTCTGCCCCTTAAGCAATATATTTGCGCTTTAAAAGTTCGCCCCTAGCTAAAGGAATACGCATAGATAGAAATACATGTAGCGGTAGAACATCCTTTGGTGTGCCCACCATGTTGTATACTTTGGCTCCTGTTTGCGACCACGGGACGTGCAACCGCCTCGAAACGTCAAGCAAAATAAGGTATATAAATACCTAATGCATGTTCGCGTTAGTTCCCGTATATATATATATATATATATATATATATATATATATATTCTTAAACATGCAACGCGAGTGTTTAAAAGTTTCCATAATTCGCTTTAATCGTAAATTTAAATAAAACCACTTTTATATAGTTAGCCAGCAATATTTTCAAGAATATTCTCCGGTCGCCGACTTCGTCCGTGCGGAGAGTTATCAACATTTAAATGTTCTTAGTTATTGCGTGTTAAAGTTCAGTACACAGTTCACGGGAGGTAGTAATCACGTATTCATTGGCTTCCAGGCGTTTCACGTCGCTGTATCATGCGAGCTCTCAAATATTTCACACCGCGTTACCAAAATTGACCACGAGTTTTATAGCCCGTTCTTTCTCAGGGTTTTACGCCCTTGCATTGCGAACGTGGCACTAAATCTTTTGGTAATTTATTTAAAATTTGACAATTAACGATTTTGAGTTTGTTTGTTTGTTTGCTACACTTTTACACCCATACAGCTTGACCGATTATCATGCAAGTCTATAAAGATGAATTCTGGGGTAAGGAAAACTACATATTATATAGGGTGTTAATAATTGGTTCATATTCAAATAACTGCTAATGACATACGATAATTATTATTATCACTTATTTGAATATCAACCAAATTCGTCCATTCAATTAATTAAATTCAATTTTACTGATGTCATCACAGCTGAATATTAATAAGTGAAATGCAATCGACAGCGTTGAACAGGTGTGCCATGCCAGTATTTTGTATATTTTTTTGGATGTTTGTTTTAAGTATAACGTTGACCGGGCTTAAATAGTTTTTTTGAGGATCACTTTTATTTTTGCGTTTACCGTGTCTTTGCTTCCCTTTCATTGTTCCAATAGTCATGAATTTCTTGTATGATTCAGTAACATAAGTCAATGTAAGATGGTAAATAAAGGCAACACAAACACATAAAGCATCTCCGATTGCACGGTTGGCAATTTAAGCGGTCACCTTGCCGCTTATCACTGCGTCGAGAGTTCTGGGTTCGATTCCCATACGAGACAACAGTTTGTGTGATCCATCAATTGTTGTTTCGAGTCTGGGTCTGTCTGTTAGCTGCATTTTTGTAAAATCCCCCGCGGCACAGGATTTATACCTAGTGCGGGCGTTGTCTTAAAAAATAAACCTCTTTTGCGGGATCTTGCAAAGTTCCATAATAATATATGAATAATCACAAGTCTTGAAATTCTCAGCAAAGCGTAGAATAACAGTAGCAATTAATATCACTCAAACAGATTCCGTTGTGCGGTTTAAGATATTTAATTATGCATATCGTTTGTCGTTATTTTATACTACAAGACGCCCGCAGCTTCGCCCGCACATTATATGTAGGTTAACAATTTCTTCCCGATCCCGTGGGAATTTCGGAAAATCCCTTCTTAGTGCACCCCTACGGTCCCCAGATCATACATGCCAAATTTCATCTACTTGCGCCCAGTAGTTTTGGCTGTAACTTGACTGTCAGTCAGTTAGTAACGCAAAGATTTTATATTTATACAGATTATATGGCTTGTACCATTTGCAAATTTAACTGGCGTCTAATAAATAGATTGTGGTGCTGTGTGGCCAGAGAGTCAGAAGAAAGACGAATATAAAAATCCTTACATCATAGACTCTACATCAGGGCAAAGAGCTTAGATATTTACATTGAGGCGCATTTCCTATGGGCGCTCTGAAGAGAAACTTTCTGTGACCCAAATTGCCGCTTGGCGGTGTGGCACTCACGCTGTGACAGCTGTCTCTACGAGAGCAAGAGAGACGAACGTTCCTCCAGTGTATCTTAACTACGAGAACAAGAGAGACGGAGAACGACGCCAGCGCCGCCAACGGCGCCAAATACGAACTAAACTGCAGACAGTCCCCACTTGGAATCGGCACAAGAAATCCTTTAGAACTGCGCTTCTATGTCAATCTGTACTCATTGCTCAGGGCTTAAAGCCAAATGTCATTCGATTAACAATATCGCTAGTCGCTATGTTCAAAAATGTATGGAACTGACATCGGCTTTCTATATATACGTGGTCAAAGAAGATGGATTTCTTTCTGTTGCCATGGCAACCAAGCGTTAGCGAAAGTAGAAATCAGCGCTGTATAGGGCAATCAGAGGCGTAAAATTGTTGAAACGTCAGGAAAAGATGAAGACAAGTTGATTTTTAAAGGAATGCGGTTTTAAAATAGAAAATGTAATAATTAATTAAATAAAATAAAAACTTGATCAAGTATTTTCTATTGAGTTTGACTTAACTTGTATGAGCAATGATGGATAGATATAATGGCTTCAGGTTATTCCACGGCGCGCAATACTGGCTTTTCCAAGTTATTAACAGATGAATATTGTTAATTATAGCTTGATTAACGACGAAAAATACCATCTTAATTTTGTCACGTACCCAGCATGGGTTAGTTTTAAAATACGGGTATCTATTAGGTTTAAGAATATATTGTTCAGATTTCTTATGATATTGATTTAACTTTCGAGAGTCCTCATTATCAATATTTAATACTCCTACTCCAGTTTCTTGCTGACAGTGACTCTTTCACCCTCAGTAACGACTATTATTACTTGTACAACATATCAGTACCTACACGACCGCATAATTAGTCTGAGTTTATAGACGTCGGACGCGCGACATTAGTGACGTCATTGAGACCGCAATCCTGCGGCTGACTGACGGATCGATGCTAACGTGTTGGGGCTACACTGCTTGATGAACTGAAAAATATCATCTCCACTAGCTTGTCTAAATGGTAATGGCTTTATTTTTTGCTATAGAAGGAGTCTACGTTTTGCTATCGATTACTTTGACATATCAGAGTAATGAATGTAGAGGAAGAGCCTGAGGTTTGTAAGGATAGAAGCAAGCGGCGGTATGTTGTCTTTGCCTATATATAAATGGGGCCTTAATTACAGTTGACTTGACTGCACGGTTGGCGTAGTGGTTTAAGCGGCCGCCGTGCCGCTTGCCGTGTCGAGTGTTGTGGGTTCGACCCCCATACAAGACAACACTTTGTCTCGTGTGGGGATTCACAAATTATTGTATCGTATTCATTGTGTTCGTTAGTTGTATGTTTGTAAATTCCCCCGTGACATAGGACATAGCCCTAATGCGGGTGTTGTCTTTAAAAAAAAGGAAAGTTGTGGGAACGAAGAGTCATTGTGTCAACGTTGATTCAAACCCGAGATCCTCTACGCAGCAGTCTGTCGGTCTATTTATTGACTATCTTAAATACCATAGTCAATAAAGTAGTTTAGTTGTGAAAGCATATTGCACAAGCGTAACAAACATATATTTAGTTTTGCAATCAAAATATTAATATGGTTTTATTGAATTTAAAATATATCATTAATCGAACAGTTGACTCCGTATCAGTTTTAATACATGATTTATCTCCGCTGAGACTAAACGTATAAATTCGTTAATCAGTTTAATTAATAATTCCAATTATATTACTCGTTTCATTTTAAGTTTCGTAAATTTTTCGATCGTGTTATGCAAATAAAAATAAAATACAGTTTGAGGGAGGTGTTACATTTACATATTAATAAAACTCATTCTGAACTTAGCTGTAAAAAATATTACTCTACGTTATCTAATTATAGACTTTCGTTCAGAGAGAGAATAGTAATAAAGAAGGTGTAGCGGCAGCTACATACAACCATACTCATGTGATACAACTGAGCCCATCAAGCGAACGACGACAAAGTCTCGACAACAACAATACAGCGAAATTTATCGGACACTATACGACGGAGAACAAAGTGCTGAATCGCGCAACCAAAGTTCGCGCACGAGTTGACTTTATGTATATAGAACTTCTCAAATATGACCATCGGACTGCGCAGTCCACGAGGCACGATCACCCAGCCTGGTTAGAGGATCTTCCTTCTAATTGGAGAAACACCACACCTATCTTCCTCCACAAAGGCACTACACTGACTACTGAATGGGTATCTTGCACTCATATTACCGCGCCTTGGTCCCGGGAAGACTATCTTCACTTAAGTAGTACGCGTACAAGTCGCGATAGTTTAATAAGAGTTTCTAAGAATTTACGAGACCTCAGCACCACAAATAATTGCATGCATGTGTCACACCAAAAACATCTGGCATATCAAAATTTTAAAATCAAATTTACTCGCTGGTTTCCTGGTCTGAATGTTAAAGCTTCGGTTATGGCACTAATCGTAGGGCGCAGCTCGCAATGACGGCCCGTTTCACTTACAATTATCTTCGCCAGTAATGAAGCAATCGTATCCTTTAAGAAATGATGGACAAAAATATTGTTGTTGTGAACGACCGATCATGATTTTGGCAAAGACGAGAAGAAGGAAGAAGCGATTGAGGTTTGCAAACAGGAAACAGCTTTGTAATCATGAAGATCAGATATTTATTTTCGTAAGTGTCTTAGATTTATTAAAAGAGCGATAATATATATTTTACTTCAGTGGTTTTGGCTCAAATTGAAAATTAACTCTTATTTTTAAGACAAACATCTTTCTGTTGTGTGTATTTCAGGTTATTTTGGATAATGCCATATTTTTGTTTAACAATTTAATGCCAGGGTCGAGACAATTATTTTTTTTATAATTCTGCTGCGTTTCAACTGAATCCTATGCCGTTGTGGACCTTAGAACGAAGACATAGACTCGAAACAACATTTGTAGATTACACAGTGTTGTTCCATGGGAGTTGTTCAACCCACAACATTCGGTTACACATCATTGTGTTAAGAAGTGACGTGAACGACTAAGCTATCCGTGCAATTCATATCGAATCATCACTCAAAATTTGTAAAGACGGCATTTGAAAACATGACTACCAATAGTCAACAGGCTTTCTATTACAAGGAGGCCTTACACGTCTAACTAACACTTCAATTATACTAGCACAATGTAATTACATTTGTAACAAATTGAACAAAGCATGTTGATTATCAATCTAACAAACTTAGAGTTACTCTCGATCAAAATAAAGCACTTAAGAGTTTTAGGGCTTAAGTCGCCCCAATAAATTTGATTGGCTTCGATTGGGCCGCTATTTAGCGAGGTCGCAGATACTTTAGTCTATTTGATGTTGACCTAGTTTGTAGGCTTACTAAATGTAAAAATAGAACATTCTTGTTTAGTTTGTGTTAATGTATGCGAAAGGTTTTTAAGGATTTGATCAGCGTGTATAAAGCTCAAATGATGTACTTTGCAAAGACGTTGGCCATATTATAGCTGGACAATATTAGTTATGATTTGCGATGCTAGAGAAATTCCCTTTCTTTTACTAGTACATACGTTTATTTATGATAGAATTTTATAAATGAGTTATACACACGTTTACCCTGCCACATAAAGCACAGAGTATGTGTCTAGGAGTGATGTATGAATACGAACGACATTCAGTCAAATCTATTCAGACGTCTAGAATATATCGTGTAACAAAGAAATTCATACAATACATGGATAAATCTTATAAACGTAACATTCCTTTATTGTCCAAAGTAAAATATTCAAGAAATACACTGCAGAAAAGATTAAAAAACGGAGCGCACAAATGAGCCCGTCAAGGTTTTAGTAAACAAAAGGGAAAAGAGGCATAAATAGTTTTCAATTTGGTCAAAAAAAACGAAAAGATAAAAGTGTCCGTTTAATGAGTTAGAAAATCAGGGTCCCAAAGATAACAGAAGAACAGGTCTCCCTTGTCCCTCCTGAAACATTTCAGTTTAATTATCGGTTTCCTCAGTGAATAATAGACGTTGGTGATAAATAATTTTAATTATGTTGTCACAACCTTTGGCTACGATGTCGTTTTCAAACACCCCTTGTAAACAAAGTTGGGTTGAAACATGACGTGAATGGTTATGTACTTCGGTGGGTATATCTTTAATTTGATAATATGTGTTTGCTTTTATTACAGTTAGCATTTTTGTCATTCATGTTTCAAAATATTGAACTTCAAACGTATTCCGATAAGGATTTTTTTTAAATTTAAATAAGACAACTCTCGCATAAGGACTAAATCCTGTGTCGCGGGGGACTTTACAAACATACAACTAACCGACACAATGAACACCCAGACTCGAAACAACAATTTATAAATCACACAAAGTGTTGTCTCGTGTAGGGCTCGAACCCACAACACTTCAGCGCAGTGTCGAGCGGTGAGGCTGCCGCTTAAACCACTACGCCAACCGTGCAGTCAAGTTTTAAGTATGTAAGACTGTTGATCCATTTGGTTTTACCATGAATAAGCCATCGTACACATCACATTGTATAATGAAATAATAAAGTTCTGATTTTACGTGTACCTATAGCTGTGCTTTCAAAAAGTCTTCATGGAGTTCGCTTCATGCAGGGTAACGTAGGTAGATCATGAGTGTAAGTTATCAATTTATTGTCTTTTGTACAATAAATTGCAAAGCAAGTTGTAGAGTAAGCATGAATGGACATCGAGACTGAATTCGATGTCTTAGATGCTGCATAATTGTAACCGTAAACCTTCTATAGAATCGATCAAGTGTACAAAGGAATTATTGAGGGCCGAGCTCTCGGTCCTCAATATTATAGTCCTATTCATCTATGCCTACGTACACAAGACTAGTAGAACAAACCTGACTGGTTCCTTATTTGTAGCTTCTGTTTTATTGGTCCTCTGACTTAAAACTATTAATTGAATAAATTTATGGTTTGACTAAGAGCTGTTGCCAAAACTCACTGTGAACACAAACTACTTACATTTAAGACGTCTTTCTCAGAAATGCACAAGATCCTTGGCTAAAAAACTGTATTTTTTAAAATAATTCCACAAAATCCTGAAAGTTGGTGAGGTGTTTGTTTTACGCAAAAACTATGACTGATTTGATTTGCGTAATTTAGACATCAAAATAATGTGACGTCAATAGTCGTCGCTTCTCTTGGCCGGCCGTTTTCATCTCCCGCGCCTCTCCAACGGACTATATATACCTTGGCGCGGAGTGACCGGCCCTTTCTCACTGGCTGTGCGGCGACCAAGCTAAGTGTTCTCTTCTTCCCTGAGCAACGCTTGAGACGCATTCCCAAAGGTCTACGCCGAATCACGCGACCCTGGTTCTATCTTTGTAACTAGTCAAACTGCTTAGAATCACAATTTTCCATTGAATTTCCTTGCAAAAGCTGTATAGATTCTTTTACAGAAATATATAAATTTTCGTTTGTAACCGAAATATTGATTTTTTTATTTTACGTCACAATAACATAAATGTATTAACACAACGTGGGCGGAATAAATGCAACTGACATACTAAAGCAGAGTTTCCAAGTTTATTACAGATATTAGGAACTAATTTATCTTCTTCTAATTATTTATTTGATCATATCTGCCGCATTCCTAACGGTTTATTATGTCAAGTAAAATATAATAATATCTGAATTTGAAGTATGTCTGGTGTCGATTTCTTTTGAATTTGAAGAAAATTATAATTAGAATATTGTACTATCACGGACCTTAAAATAACATTTATTTTAATTCGTATTTTTTGCCCGTATTCTTCGAAAACAAAACATATTATCTATTTACACAAACACTCAAAGACATTTAGAACTCCTCAAAGAAATGCTTTGTTTCATCAACAACAGCTTGATCTTGTAAACAAATTAAGATGCGTCCACAATCGCGTTCGTAATGAATTATGATCACGTCCCGCGGTGTAGTCGGACTATTTGTGAATTAATATCTCAAGCACATTCACCTCACGTCGACAGTGAACAAATAAGCGGGCTAAACGTGACTTCTTTCACGCTAAATAACATTATCACGTTCTTGTGCTTTTTATCATTGTAATAATATTATTCAGAAGGCTACTGCAATGAATGTCTAATAATTATTGCTTATTAGGCAAATATATTCAAAGTAGACTAAGAAGGCCTAAAGGGAGCGATAGCCTAGTGGAGATACCAACAAACTGTCATGCAGAGGGTATTTATTGGGTTCGAATCCACGCACCACTGACTTTTCGGAGCTATGTGCGTATTGAATCGTTAGTTTTCGCTTGGCCCGTGCCTCGGAGAGCACGTTAAGCCGTCGACCCCGGCTGTCATGAAGATCTTTCACAGTCGTCATAGGAAGTCAGCACCTATGAATAAACGGACACAAATCTAAACCATGAAATGTAGCTATCTCTTTGGGTTGCTGGGGACAGACGACAGTTGCTCCGCAGAAAAGCTGTCATATCTTTTTATACCAGTTGGCGCACCTCGGGCTCTAAGGCATGTAAGTCTTGGATGTAACACTGAAAACGCTAGGATGATGATGATGATGTTTAAAGCCAACTGCAGTCTGTAGATGCTCGATGTGACTCTGTAGTCATGATTTTGAATCCGACCGCTAATAACAGCAACACGCGGCAGCGCCGTATTTCTACTACTTCTGAGTGTTCTATGAGACGAGATATCTGTCATCTTTTCGGTAATGTCATTGGTAACACTAACGTGCGGTCGGGTAATACTCATGTGTGGGCGGGTAACACGACGCGCTGGCGCGCGGAAGGTGTCACTCGCTTTGAAATGTATTTCATAGAAATACATATAAACCAGTAGTGTCTCGGCCACACGTTGCGTCCATTTCCGGTTTGCGGTCGGCTACAAACTTATATCTGAAGTCTATTTAGACATATAAAACGTAGATTACAGTAGATTATTTTCAATGGATTTTTCTACAAGTTTTACATGTGTAGGGTACAGAAGAGATTAAAATTGTAATTTAGTTCTCCGAGCAGAGATTAAAAGCTAACTGCAAGTAAGTTGTCTCCGCCTTCGTCTTTATTCAATTATACTTGTAATCGATAGCAAATTTAACATCATTCTGCATAAAATAAGAACCGTTATTAATATCATAACAAAGATTTTGAAAGATTCTGCCAAAATTGGTTGTACATCAAAGAACCTTATTTATCCTTCAGTGATTAAATTAAGTACCCATTCTGTTGTGAATAACAGGTTTTTAATATTAATCAACATTATCTTTTAATATCTATCAGGCAGGTCATTTTGGGTGTTTCAATTAATTAGAACGTACTTACTTTTGTGGGGTTATTTGCTGCCTCTAATAGGGATGAAGATTTTTAGTACAATATTTATTTCTCAACGAAACAAAATTTATTTTGTAATTGTACTGTCGATAATATAAATTTTAACGAAATTGTGTTAAAATGTTAACGAAACTGAATCTTAAATTAAGTTACATTCAACCGTAACCGGTACTGTAAACTTATGGTAAAGAAACAAAAATAAATAAACTAATAATAGTTCTCATTAATTTTATTTGATATCACACGTTTTGACTGCTTATTGTACTCAAGTTAGCTGATTTAATACTCACAAATCTTTAACTTTTTAAAACAACATAATAAAATATAATCAAGCAAGATATCGGAGGAGCCAGCTGGAACTCATTGGGCTTGTCTGAACTTGACTTTATGAAGAGTGATTACATTATTATGATACATGAACTGGATGATATACAGTAAGATTTTAATAAAAACACGATTAATTTACAGCTGACGGCCGATTCTCGTATTTGACAGACAACGTATATTGACCACAGTATTGAACGAAATTGGAATTGATTTTGAATTGACTTACAACAGATATTTGGCTACACTTGTATATCAGTTCAGTCCAATATGACACATGTAGATCGACATTGACACATAGCTCGACGCTTATTTGATTCACGATCTAGTACCGATAGCATCCAAATATCAGTTAATTAAGAAGAATACCATTTATACCATAAGTATGACACCGACATTACATCGAAACTAAATTTTGAACAAATATAATTACGAGATTTGGCCCTCTGAAACTTAATACATAAAACACATTCTATCATATTAGAAATCAGAAACGCAGTGACCATGGTTCATAAATCTGTTGGAATTTAAACTGCGTCCGTGCAACGCCCAAGGAGAACACTTGCCGAGATGAGGGGAAAATAATGACTTAAGAACTGAAAGTATGTTCGGGAACAAGGAGCTATGGGCAGGTACGGGAACCGACATCGCTATCGTATTACAGAACGCTGATTCGAGGATCGGCCTCTTGGGAAAGTAATGACTAATGTTTTTGTGTAGTTTTGGTAATAATTTGCAGTTGATTGCAATTATATGACCCTATTATAGCATTTTAGGTATTTGGTACAGCATTTATGTGATGTCGTATATGGTTACCGTGAATGTTACACATTAAAATTAAACAACAGTTTACGGATTTAAAAGTTTCCAGATCATTCGGATCTAGAAACTATATTAGTTACTAAAATCTGATGTTTCGGCTACTTTGCAACAACCGTGGTCAGAAACTGACATGAGTTTTGTCTTTCGACTGAGATGGAATTTTTCTCTTTTTTAATGTCTACTATCTATCTACTTTGTCTCATCCTAGTTTGAACAGACATCGTGTATGTTGTTGAATTGTTACTTGTAGGTCACATGGGGGTAACTATTGGAAATCAGTCGGTATTGGTTCCTGTTATTCCAGAGCATAATGCTGGATATCTAGGACTTAGCTGTTACCTATTTATGTTTTCTGTTTATGTTGCTATTGTAATGTTGCAGCTATTAGTTACCTATTATAGTTGATTTTATTAGATTGCATTATTAATATATTTTTTTAATAATCTACATTTTTTTCCATTTTTTTCCTAGTTGAAGTGATATAAATGATTGTAATGTATTTTATTAATATTGATTACTGCTAGGTTGTTTTTGATTATTATTTATTTTACTTTTGAGTATTTTTCTTAGCTTTGTTTTTGTATTTGTTTTTTTATAAATCTATTTTATTGTTCACATAATCTACCATGACATATAAATGTAATCATATCAAACACTATATATATCATATGTAAAAATTGTTTGTGATTAAATAAACAAATAAATTGTAAGTTACTTTGTACATAATATAACAATTTTAATGTTTATATAGCAAGACTAGAGGACGCCAGCAGCTACGCCTGCAATTTTTTTAAATTTACCCGTTTTGGTCGATCCCGTGGGAATTTCGCAAAATCCCGTCTTAGTGCACCCCTACGGTCCCCAAGGAACATACATGCCAAATTTCAGCTTCCCGCGCCCAATAGTTTCGGCTGTAGCGTGCCTGTCAGTCAGTCAGTAACGCAAGGATTTCATATATTAAGATTAGCATTTATTTATTTCTTCTATGTAATAATTTCATCATCTTTGCTCAGTTTTGTATAAGTTACCATGTATTTTCTTATACAAATATTTCCTGTATAGCTATAAAGTGTGGTCAAAGAATATCAAAACAGAATTCCTGAAAATTGTCTATGAACTCGGACATCTAACATTCGGCTAAATTGGTAGATGCACTGCCATCGGAAATACCTTTTTTATTGACTTTGCTGCTGTAACTGTAACCGCCAAATATCGATATGACGGTATTTTTCACTTAACATTACAGTAGCAATATCTCGCTGCTTTCTGGGAATGTAAAGATTGGCCTGAAATAGTAATGTTGCTTTTTATTCAGATGCAAGATGGACGCGATGGAAAGCTGACAGTTAATACTGGTTGCCAACAAACAGAGGAAGTAAATATTTCTACAAAAATTAAATATTATTATCATTTCAGCCAACGAAAACAATGCTCCCAATGAAAGAGAAAACATATGGCGTGACAAATTCTCCATTTCAATCGTCCTCCCTTTGGAAGACGCTCCATAGGCTGCGTACCCAGATTGGCAAATCTAAAATGTGTCTCGAGTACAAACAAATGCAACTGTAGCACGTCTCCATAGACGATGTGCCATCCAACGCGCCCCGCGAGCCCAGAGTCGTGTACGCTTGACGACTTAGCGAAGAAAGTTTATACGTTATTGGCGTGGTCAAGCATTGGGCTAAAACCATTTAAAGTGTTGCCATTGACACGATGAATAAGTAACTATAGCAAAAATTGCTTAAAACTGTAACGTCATCGTTAAAAAATATGCTTGCATATTTGTTATATAATAAGAATAGAATAGAATATTTCTTTATTCAAGTAACCATGACTCAAGAATATTAGTATTACTTAAAAACTATGTTACTAACATATGACTATTATATCTTTAAATAAACATAACAACCCATAGAAATATATTTAGGTCACCGCTGTTTAATACCATGCGAGATGGCACAACAGTGACTCAAATATACACAATCAAGGGAGCTGGCTCGCACCCTGCGCACCAGAGAAGCACACCTCTTTCGCATGGTTGCGTAAAAACAATCTACGTGTGCGTCAGCAAACATCCCTGATGCGCTACAGAAGCGAGGCAGCCCCATCAGTACCCTAAACGCATTATTGTATTGAACACGAAGAGCGTTGTACGATTTTTGAGTATATCTAGCCCACAGGCTGCACGTGTAGAAAGTCGTACAGTAAGCTCGGAAGAGTGTGATCTTAACATGAAGTAAGCAGCGTGCAAACCTACGAGCTAGCATGTTCGCTCTAACCGACAACGTCCTCCGCTCCCGTTCAAGGTCGTCATCATCACGGAGATGAGGGGTCAATACGTGCCCCAGATATTTGAATTTGTGTACTCTCTGTAATGGTATGCCGTCGAGAACAACAGGTGGTACATGAATGGTGTCCCTAGCCGCCACCTCAAACACCATGATTTCTGACTTTGTGGAGTTGTACATCAAACCATATCGAGGGTTCACGGGCAAAATGTATTAAGCGACATTTTTTAAACTTTACAGGAGAGCGTTTTAAAGTTTCAATTTTACGAAACAAAATCGTTATAAAAAAAGTATAAGGTTATTAACGAAAAAGTGACCGAAGTTGAGTTCCATGACAAAAGCTGCATAATTGAGTATAGTTTTCATTTCTTTTAAGCTACTATTAATTGAAATAAAAGTCGGTTGATACAATATTACCCAGTTTATTTTTATTTAGAAACAGGCTAAATGACATAAGTGCCATAAACTTCACAAAACAGGTATAGGAAAAACGATTTAAGCGACACTCTGGTATTATTTTGTGTAAGGCTAAATATATGAACAACCATTGGAATACTAAAATAAAATCATGCTAATCGGTTTAAGCACTTGAAATATCATAAAGCAGTTGCAGATTAAAATGATTTATGTATCACTTTTCTCTAAAAGTAAATTGTTTGAAATAACGATTAATTTGTATGCATAATTAGGATTGGCGGTTAGATCAACATTAATTTGGACTATTGTTTATTTCCTACAAATGAAAAACTAAAGAAAATAAAAATAAAACAAATACGTGTTTAAAATCAGACAAGTGATCGTTTTTATTATAAAAGTGGCACAAGGATTCACATTTTTCACTATTTGAAAAATATTCAGGTAACAAGCTGGTGATAACAACAAAAAAAGGCTTTTCTAAAAATAATAATATTATTTTAACTACTACTAAACTATTAAATTGCGACCGAAACATAACGTGCGAAAAGTGGGTGTAATACACCCTTCGGGGATAAAAGGCTCACTCGTTTTACCCCCTTTAGTTATGTTATCAGCATTTATGGCTTGATGTTCTAGCGCATCGAGTCACACAGGCTTGCCGCTTAGGGAATGCAGGACTATGTTCTAATTCCCTACCCGCCTCATGACTAACTGGCCAATTGCTTGGTTGGATTCACTAGAGCATAAATAATAACGGAAATTATCAGTGATTACAAATGATTTATCCATCTTGATATTGGCTGCGACATGCCAAAATATCGGCGCCTCAATAGACAGATATCTAAGTCTCTGACCTGCGATATCCGCCGATAAAACACCAAATGTGTTCAAGAGGCGGTCGAGCGGAACAAAGGCTCTAATGTATTCTAGAGAGATCTTTCTATCGGGAAAAGTTAGCTAACAAAGCTGAAGACGGAGGATGACAGTGTTGTGTCATCCTGACCTCAATTTTTGGAGGAGATCGAAAGATTCTATGGAATGTTATACACGACCCCGCGACCACACGCGACCCTAGAGCTAGATTAACCCGACACCATACCGAAGACATCCCGGACGTCAGCATGCACGAGATTAGTGTTTTTTTTTATTTCTGCCGAACAAATTGACTCCATGCTGCCTGATGTTAAGCAGTCAGTGAAGTCCCATAGTGATGGCCATCATCCCAGCAGCCAGCATGGCATTATGGCATGATGGCCCTCACATTGACGGCCTTGAGTAAAGCTTTTTCACGCCCCGCTTAAAGGACCCGGGATCATAAGTGGAGGGAAACACGTGGACTGGTAAAGAGTTCCACATCTTAATGGTACGACAGAGATAAGAGGAGCCGAACCGTTTGGTGCGTGACGGTATCTGTTCTACCATGTAAGAGTGGCACCTCAACCCAGCCAGGTGCGATTAGTTGAAAGAGCTCTTCGGTGCACGATAGATGTGGTAGAAGACAGCCATTGAGGCCACGTCTCTGCGTAATTGCAGTGACTCAAGAGTCTTAGCAGTGACCTCTGGATCCCCGACGATACGGACAGCACGCTGCTGCAACCTATCGAGGGCGTCCAATAAGCACTGAGCGGAGCCATTCCAAAATTGAGAGCAGTATTCCACGCAGGAGCGAACCTGGGTCTTGTATAACAGACACAACTGCTCCGGCGCGAAAAACCTCCTCACCTTGTTCAGGACTCCAAGTTTCCGAGATGAGGATTTGATGACACCCACGATGTAGTTCTTCTGGTTGAGATTTCTGCGTATGTCCATACCCAGGATATTGAGGCTGTCTTGAATCGGTAGTGGAGTGTCCAGAAGAGAGGGATGGGGAAGGAATGGAGATACCTTGGCTCAGAATGCGCACACCTGTGTTTTCTTGGCGTTGAACTCGACCAGGTTCTGATCACCTCAATGCGAGATGGGTCCTAAAACAGCTCATAATCAACAAGGCACCGAGTGATGACAGAATAACGACAGAGCTTTTGAAAGCTGGCGGCATACCCGCTTTGGAAATGCTTTTTAATTCCGTCATACACGAAGATAAAACGCCACAGGCGTGGCACAGAAGTGTGGTTGTGCCGTTCTTCAAAAAGTTCAACAATACCCTTTTAAAGATTTGCAGATCCATCTCTCTGTGCCACGTCTATAAGCTGTATTCAAGGTTCATCACGAATCGTCTCGCTTGCAAGCTACACGACTTCCAGTGTTCTGAACAAGCCACTTTCCGAAAAGGATAATAGTGCTATAGACCACTTACTGAACACATAAAGAAGCCCGAGGAGTATAACGAGCCTCTATGCTTGGCGTTTGTAGACTATGAGAAAGCCTTCGATTCGATCGAAACCTGGGCGGTGCTGCAGTCTCTCCAACGGTGCCAGATCGACTATCGATACGTCGAAGTACTGAAGTGTTTGTACGAAAACGCCACCATGTCAGTCCGCCTCCAGAACCAGAGCTCGAAACCTATTCGACTATAGCGAGGGGTGAGGCAGGGAGATGTTATATTTCCGAAACTATTCACCGCTGCGCTTGAAGAAGTCTTCAAGCTTCTGGACTGGGAAGGACTCGGTATCAACATCAACGGCGAGTACTGCATAACTCACCTTCGACTCACTGACAATATCTTAGTCATGGTTGAGACCATGGTAGACCTTAGCACAATGCTCGGTGGCGTCTGTAGAGTCTCCCAACAAGTGGGTCGAGCAAGACGAAAATCTTGCATAACGTCCGTGTCGTACCAGCTCCTTTAGATGTCTTCACGTCTGATATCCCGCAGTGTCTCAAGACGAAAGCCTTTGAACATTGTGTGTTGCCAGTGTTGTCACTCAAAGGGCGATGGAGAGAGCTATGCTCGGCGTTTCCTTGCGAGATCGAATCAGAAATGAGGAAATACGCAGGCGAACCAAAGTCACCGACATGGTTCTCCGAATAGCCATGCTCAAGTGGCAGTTGCAGGGTACATAGCCAGGAGAACCGATGGCCGTTGGAGCAGAATGGTTCTGGAGTGGCGGCTACGCACCGGACGTCGTAGCAGAGCTAGGCCTCCTGCAAGGTGGACTGACAATCTTGGTTCTGTTGGCATCGCCCATAATTTTCCAAATAAAATGTTGTTTGTTCTTGTGTTGATTTATATTGTCATATCTCGATTTTATATTGGAAGGAAGCATATTATAATGTAACTTTTGTTTTTAAAAACGTGTGCAATTAAAAAAATATATTAACTACGTATTTTTTTTAACATACGATACATACATATATACATATCGTCACGCCTTTTATCCCCGAAGAGGTAGGCAGAGATGTATTTCTACACCCACTTTTCGCCAGATATACTTTAGTCCCACGTAATAAGGGGCGAGCCTATTGCCGTACCGGGCACATTTCCAGACTTCGTGCTGCTACTGAGAATTTCGTGACAGAAAAACCCAATAACACTGCCCGACCCAGGAATCGAACCCAGGACCTCCCGATCCCACGCGCACATTTATGCCGCGAGACCAACGAGGCAGTCACATACGATATGTTGTTTAAATGAAGCAAATATGTTTCCTCTAAATTTGTCAAAATTGAGATATTACAGGTTGCCAGTTCACAGTCGATATGTCTTACCCGACAACGGATAAACGATTCATACAAAATTTTGACTATCTTAACGAATATAGATTTCCTAATTCCAGTAGAGTAAAAATGTTTTAACTTCCACCACTTAGAATACAATATATCTGATGAGACGAGTCTTTATTAATTTAGTTCAAGAAGAAGAATTTAACCGCCGAGTATAAAGATTTTTTATTAAATAAGAAAATGATTTAAGCACCTGTGTGTATTAATATCAGACGCATGGTAAATGGTTTAAGCGACATAAGGTATGGATTTCAGCAGCAGGCTAAATGTTTCAAGCGACATCAAGTATGAATTTCAGGTGCAAGCAAAATGCTTTAAGCGAGGGTATGTATATATTTTAGGCGCAGGCAAGACGATTCAAGCACCTTATCTTACCAAACTTATGCCGGGGAAAATAGCTCAAGTCAAAAATACTAAATATTTCGCCTGTATGAAGTCCATTTTTTCTTAAATTGTAAAAAAATTTTGTCGCTTCAATCAAAGCTACTCCGAACTGCGCCTAAATTTACTATTGTTTTAAGCGCCAAAAAAGTGCTCAGATTAGCACGAAACCGAGTGCAAACGACGCAGAAAAATTCGGCGATTCCGAATATATATATAACTCAATATCGGCCAGGATGTCGCTTAATACATTTTGCCCGTGAACCCTCGATATAGTCTAGCGTACCTTTCACATTGAGCCACAAGTCTTCTAAGGCCACACACCGACGCACTCAGTAGTACCATGTCGTCAGCGTAGCTGATATCATTGACGCATATACCGTCTATATGACAACCGACCCTAGTGCTACTGGGCTCGTCGATTAACTCATTTACGTATAGGTTGAAGAGCGTTGGTGAGCTCAACCCCCCCCTGCCTAAGACCATAACCAACACGGCTGTCAACCGCGCCCTAGACAGCCACGAAAAACAAGTCCTCCGCAGGAAAAAATTCATAACTCCGGACATTGTGCACCGAAAAGGCCGTGCGATACATCAAAAGTTGTGTAACCGCGACGCGCACACGTGTAATAAAAGTGATTCAACCGGACGGCAGTGCTAAGTGTGGTTATAGTGAAAAAATTGGTTTTAAGTCGAATTATAACCTCAAAAAAGTTCAGTTTTTTGGTTATAATTCGGCAAAACGATCGACGACCCCCCAATTTTTTGGGGTGTCCAGGAGGGGGCAAGCTGCCCGCAGCTGCCGGTACCATCAGAAGGGAAAAATGCCCAAGGTTTCCCCCCGGGAAAAGTGAAAAACTGTTTTCGGCACGTGCTTTTTCGCGAGTGAAAAGTGTCAAGGAGTGGAGCTACGGACATCAAAATTTGGCAAGTGTTTAAACTTTATTTAATAAAGCGGAAGGCACTTCCAGAAAAATTTTCCGTTCACTGGAAAATTTTCTATGAACATTTAAAGTTTCGAACTTTGAGGACCTGCAGCTCGGAAACCAGAAGCAATTTCAATATTCTGAGACTGCCATCGGAGGCGCGCTGCTGAATTCTAGCGACCTACAAGTTTTCAAAATTTTCGGACAGTCATATTTTAAGTTAAAATTAAAAAACTGAATTTTTTACATTTTCAAAAAATTTTAAGTGAATATTTTTGAATTTTTTGTGCTGTATATAAGGGCGGACGGGGCATACTTTATGCCATTTTTAACCATTTTTTCCAGATTTTTGCGACCAACGGTTGCAAAGTTATTGATTTTTTATTGAATTTCCCTTGTAAATCAATAAAAAATCACAAAATTCAAAATTTTATTGTTTTATTAGTTTAAGAACACCTTTTCCTATCGGCCGAAGCCCAAACCCTGGGCCGATACGACCCAAATTGACAGAATTGGACTTCGGCCGCCATTTTGATTAATAGGTAAATTATTTTAGATCCCTCATAACTTGCAAACCGTTGGTCGCAGAAATCTCGGATTTGGACTGACGTGTTTAGCTTTAAGTTAGTTATAAGTATTCAGGGCTTTCAGGCGATTTTCAGGCCTGAAAATTTCAGGCTCCAAAACCTCTTCAGGACCATAGCGGAGCTCGAGCTGAGCACTCCAGAGAAAATCCGGGCTTTCTACGCCTAGCGGTTGCGGAGATATAGCGTTCCAAGCAAAGAGTTTGACAGTTTGACAGCTGTCAACTTGAACTTTGGGGCGCCGTATCTCCGAGACTATAGGTCGGGGGAAGTTGAGGTTTTCGGTGTAGTGCTCAGAGAGCCTTGTTCTACCGCGCGTACCGCTTTTCAGGCGGATTGGAGCCTGAAATTTTCAGGACCCTGAAAGTGGGTTTAGTGGATAGGGCAGGTTACGCTGAATACGCCGAGCCCAAACTCGACGGTTCGCGGCCTCTCCGTCGCGGAGCTATAAGACCCTGAAAAGGGAGTTTGACAGTTCGGCCGCCATATTGGCAAATTTCAACAGGCCATAGCTCCGAGACGGGTGGACCTAGGAGCTCCGGGTTTGTGCTCGAGGTCTTTGCGGACCACCATCCACGCGCCCAGTGACTTTTCAGGCGTTTTCAGAGGCAAGAAATTTTCAGTCCTGAAACCTGAAAATCCTGTTAGATCTCGTCGAGCCCTCTCAGAAAAGCCCAAACACGGTGTGTTTGAGAGGTATAGTTCGGGAGATACGGCGTATTAATTATTGATTAATCAATTAATCAATTGATTAATCGAAATTTGAAGCGCCGTATCTCCGGAACCCCTTGGGTTAGGTGGGCCGTGTTTGGTATTGCCTGAACGGGCTTGGCGAGCTCTACGGGATAGGACTATCCCTTCGGCTCTACATAGAGTCGGGAGGGTTTTTCGGTGTAGGGGCCAAATTTCTTGCCTCTGAACGCCCAGTTTTCGCCTGGACGCTGATAAGTAGCCAGACTCTTGGTCTGCTGGACGGTAGAGTCAGCGACTCTACCAGTTGTAAATATTTTGACTTTTTATTTTTGTTTATTTTTGACTTTTGTATTTTATACACTTTTAACGGCCTTATTGGGCAAAATACACCAATATATAATTGGACATACTGAGCAGGGCACAGCATTTACAACTTTTACAGGACTGTCCCTGTTCCTCCTACCGACCCCATGTTCAGGACCCCAAAACCGGCTAAGAGGACCGCAGGCGAGATGCCAACGACGCCGGAAAAACCCTCGGTACGGAAAAGTATTGATAAGTTCGAGGGGGTTAAACCGAGGGCTGACTCCATCTCTCCCACCACGAGCCAGACTAGGCAGGCAGGCCCTGCTGCTAAAATGACCAAGGGAAAAGCGCCACCTCAGACCGCGAAAGCCCCTGCTCAGCGTGGTGAGTCCTTGGAGATTTCCCCTCCAGGGAGACACTACGTTAGCAAGGTCACGGAAGCGACGGCTTGTCTGATCAAGGGCAAGAAACAACTAGACTTATCCAAGAACACCAAGACGGAGATAAAAACCGAGGTGATTAAAGCGCTGGAGAGGCTGTCGCAACTGGTGCGAGAGGCGGAGACAGAAATTAAGGATTTAAAGAGCGCCCAAGACACCATGCAATTGGAGCCGCAGAAGAACATCCTCGAGCCTGCGCCCCCTGCCTTAGTGGAGCCTGCGAACACCGACATCATTTTAAGGCTAGAGCAGCACACCCAGATGCTGCTCGAAAATAGCCAAAAACTAGATGAGATACAGAAGGCGCTAAGCGCGGGGACCGCCGGCTCAGACAGAACTGGAAATGTCAACACGTATGCCGGGGTGACTGGGATGGGGCAGGCGACGGCGTCTGGACGCGATACGCTGCACTCCATTGTAGTCGCCTCGACAGACGAGGATGATACCAGCGAGAATGTGCTGGAAAAGGTGAGGAAGGCCGTGGATGCGACGGACGGCTGGATCAAGGTGGAGAGGGTCAGAAAGGCCAAAGACCAGAAGGTTGTGATGGGAGTGGGCACGAAGGAAGAGCGGCGGAGACTGAAGGAAAGGATTGAGGAGAGAGCGCAGGGTCTCACCGTCGATGAAGTGAAGAATAAGGACCCGATGCTGGTTCTTAGGGACGTCCTCAGCGTGCACTCTGACGAGGAGCTGCTGATGGCGTTCCGGAACCAGAATCGGGACGCTTTTCACGGCGTCGACGATGAGAACTCCAAGGTGCTAGTGAAGTACAGGAGGAAAGCGCGAAACCCGCTCACCACCCACGTTGTGGTCAGCGTGCCACCTGTAGTGTGGCAGCGTGTGACGGGAAGGGGGTACGCCTACATAGACCTGCAGCGGGTAAGGGCCGAAGATCAGAGCCCACTCGTGCAGTGCACGCGTTGCCTAGGCTTTGGCCATGGGCGGAAGCACTGCAAGGACCCCGACTACAGCTGCTGCCACTGCCTGGGTAACCACGTGAGGCACGAATGTAACGATTACTCAAACGGCAGACTCCCTAACTGCATAAACTGCCACAATGCAGGACTGGCGCCCGGCGACCATAACGCGTTTAGTACTTCGTGCCCGGTAAGACAGAAATGGGACAAGCTCGCTAGGGCATCTATAGCGTACTGCTGAGGGCCCCCACATGTTGAAGATCCAATACACCGAGGCCAATCGGCCAGACTTTCTTGGCAAACAACGGCAATTGGTCACGGATTGCGGAACACCACTGTTACCCGAGCTACTGCAGCGGATGAGGACCGTGGAACACCAAAATTGCCTTTGCCTCCTTGCGGTGAAGGCAAAAGATGAACAAACAGCCGAATCTTGCCAGAACAAGATAAACTTGCTCTGGCCCAAGGCCCACGCAGGAGGTAATGGAAAGGCAAATACGGATCAGCGGACCGGAAGGACCGCTCCAGACAGAACAAGAACGGGATCGGGGATGGGCAGGGACGGACTTGTGAAGGTTGCTAAACAGGTAAGTAAAGTTGGCAAACAATGCATTGCTACGTAAAGTATGTTCTATTATATATTGGTATATAGATAGTAACATACTGAAATAGGTAAATAGTTTTAAGTAAGTAAATAAGTTGTAAACCAGGAACGGGTTTGTTCCAAATTCCAGTAGTTTAAGAAGCACTCTAAGCTATGCGCTGAGAGATTAAAAACTATTTAATGTTATCTTAAAAATAAGACCCTAGATTTAGTCATTAAGAATAAGCTAGTGTAAATAGATAAGGTAAAGTTAAAAACTGTAAGATAAGGGAAGGAAATAAAGAAAGGGCGCAAATCTAAATTAAAATACCCTGGCTTAAGTCCCAACGTAATAAAAAATAAACTAAGTAGGTTAAGGATGTGGGTGACCCCCCCACTTATGTTATGAACGATTGAATGAAAGAACGATTGAATATGCGGCAAGGATGAATGGTACAGTTAAAGTACAAGGTGTGAGAAAGGTGATGGTATAAAAGGTCGTTCCTCTCGGTGGGACGGTAGGAGACAACACCCTGTGATGACGGGTGCATGAAAAAAAAAAAAAAAAAAAAAAAAGACCATAACCAGACATCTATTTACTCTGAAGCAATGAAATATTATCGGTAAACAATGTCAGTTCCAGTGAACTTTACTCATTGACTTCGTTTAAAGTTATCTATCGCCCGTATAGTTGGTAGTTCGGTGCTATCTATGCAATGGATCTGTTCGAGAAGTCTAGCGGCCAGTTGTCTAGTTTCCATGTTTCGTCGAATATAAACTATTTTCAGTTTTCACTGCTTTTATAGTGGTTTACTTGGTTTGAACAAGTGGTGGCTAATTTGACTGCTTCAGTGGTTTGTGGCTAAGGTTGCGCTTATGATTGAACTTGGCTGTTAGGCTCTGGATTAAGTTCGGTTTCGATAAATGGTCTCAGAATTTGACTGCATTAGCTAACTGGCAATTACGATGAATAGTGCTGACGGCTACAAACCGAATTCTAAAATTCTAAGATTCTGCCAAAATAGTCATCTTGTATCGTGATGTTAGGTCAATAAGTGCGTGACGATACAAACCAGTAACCATCTGGTAGCTGCTGAAAAGAGGGTCATCAAGATCTCTCTCTTGTTTGGCCAACTGCACGATCGGCATTGCTATCTGTCAGAAGCATAGCCCGTCGCGACCTGCGGCAATGACGCTCGGATTATATATATTTAGTTTGACTTTTTGTGCCTATGAGATAAGAATATTACAGATTTACACTTAAATTTTACGGTGGTCGGAGGCTATAAATTACAGTTCGTATCTTGAAGAGGAAGCTACATTTTATTTGCGTAATGTACGTCGAAAAAGTAGCTTATTCAAAAGAGTGTGTGAACAGACACTCTTTCAAAACATTACTGACTCCACGAAAAAGAAAACTAAAAAAATTCAGAAGTATTAAAACTTTGTACCTATCCTAAAAAACAGTGCATGCAGTGTAGTACAGCCTGTGTAACCCATATGGTGCAGTGAGACCTTATAGTATTGTTTCTGTATGTGTTAACTTAAAGCTTCATTAATTATTGTTGGATTTTACAACAAAAAAAGTCGGGCTAAGCTCATTACGATATTATTGTGTATAATTATTCAAGCTACCGCTATAGACTTACTATCAGGGCTTTTTGTGTATTCGGTATAATTAATTTTGCATGTCTCTATATTTTTAGGCTACTCAATCACACAACAAGGTCAGAACGAATTTAGTACCCACATAGTCTATAACCCGTTGACAGATGTACTACTTTTATCATCATATAATATGACGTGCGTAAAAGCTCGAATGTAAATAGCCCTGCAACACAAATAACAACCATATTAGTCAAAATGTAGGATCCCAGTTTATAGGCCAAGTAGATGACAAACTTCTGGTTCTTGAAGACGCTAATGAAGAGTGATCTGCCGATTTCCCTGAAAAGAAAAGTCATAGGTTAGTATATTCTGCCCATTCTAACTTACAGTTCACAAACTTGGTCACTAACCGAGCTTCAAAGGTCACGCCTGCCAAACAGCTATGGAACGCAGCATTCTGTGTGTTAAACTTAGAGACAGGATACGAAACACCAAGCTGCGTTGTAGAACAGGCATCAAAAGACGTGGGAAAAAAGGCTGCTAGTCTGAAATGGAACTGGGCGGGCTACGTGGTTAGCCGTATGCAAGAGGTTCGTTGGGCAAGAATCTCAACACAGTGAGTACCAGAGGACATACGACGTCTCCGAGGCTGGCCCCGAACGAGATGGTGAAGTGACCTGGACGCCTTCCATTAGAACTGGCTTGAGATTGCGTGCGACAAGCAGGTTTGGAAACATTTGGGGGAGGCCTTTGACCAGCAGAAGGACAACGTATGCTATTAAAAAAAAGATTAAAATCACCAATTAGCACCATTCAAGTACATTGTTTGTTTTTCAACTAACCATTTCTGCCGATCCCGTGGGATTTTCAAGAAATCTCTTCTAAGCGCACCCCTGCCCAAAAAACATTTACGCCAAATTTCAGCTTCTCGCGCCCAATTGTTTTGCCTGTACGTTGTCCGTCAGTCAGTCAATAATTTTATAAGTAAAGATTAAAAAATCCAATAAGTAAAACATTACATACACTACTATAATGGTGCTATCCTCACTTAAAAACAGAGACTCGAGCGACGACGCCACTAAAATGGATTGCGCAGAATACCAGTGTTGCGACTTAATAACCGCAACGTGTACTGAGCGTAGTCCAAATTTTGGCACTAATGAGACACACACTTCCACTTCTATTTCCAAATTTAATTTATGAATAAATAAATACATTTCGTGGCGTCGGGACGTGACGACCCCACCGCCCACTGGGGGACTACTCTGACGAGTAGATACTCGTCATAGTATCTCCCCCAGTGCAAGCAGTCAACCGAAAGATGGCGGTCAAACCATCCGAACCTGGCGGAAGTAAATCCCAAGTTGCTAGATGGGCAGCAGCGTCCAGCACTAAAAACTTCCGCCACAACGACCGCCAATACGCTTGCCAAGCGTGGCAATTATGGCAAATCCCCCATACATGAACCACACGAATAAAAACCGGCCCCTAGTCCCCGGCGGCCCCGCTAGTCCTGGTTATGGTAGCGGCCATGGTAACGGTGGGACAAGGGGTGCGAAGAATCTCCGGAAGAGATCGGGCTTCCACCACCAACGACAACTGGCCCTGGCAACACTGAACACGCGCACACTGCGGACCGACGAGAAGATTGTCGAGCTGGAAGAAGAATTGAGCAAGTTGCGGTGGGATATCATAGGCCTATCTGAAGTCCGAAGACAGGGAGAGGACTCGATAGTTCTCAATTCCGGCAACTTGCTCTTCTACCGGGAGGGCGACCAACAGTCCCAAGATGGTGTCGGGTTCATCGTCCACAAGTCTCTCGTGACCAACGTGGTAAATATCGGGAGTGTGTCAAGCAGGGTAGCGTACCTGATACTCAGAATATTCGCTGAAGGTCATACAGGTATACGCTCCGACCTCGACGCACCCCGATGAGGAGGTGGAAGCCATGTACGAGGACATATCTCGGGCTATACATGGCTTCAAAACCCATTACACCGTGGTCATGGGAGATTTTAACGCAAAACTGGGCAAACGTGACGGTGATGAGCTGAGAGTGGTCCAATTTGGTTATGGGCATCGGAATTCCCGGGGTCACTTGCTGGCTAGCTTTATGGAGAAGGAAGGCTTCTATATGATAAATTCCTTCTTCAAGAAGCGAGAATGCCGCAAGTGGACCTGGGTAAGTCCAGACGGTGCCACCAAAAATGAGATCGACTTTATCATGTCGACGAAGAAGCAGATATTCAATGATGTCTCCGTGATCAATTCACTTAAAGTGGGGAGCGATCACCGAATGGTAAGAGGCACATTGAATATCTGTACAAGCCTCGAACGGTCGAGGTTGATAAAGTCCACGCTCCGACCGGCACCGGTTCATATCCAAAACCCCGAGAGCTTTCAGCTCGAACTCAAGAACCATTTCGAATGCCTGGGCGAATCCGTAGATGTGGACGAGTACAGTAACGGGTTCGTGGATGACGTGGAAAACATAGGGAATGACGTCGGACAGACAGACAGACATAAATTCAAATAATTATTAAGTATTGCTTTTTAGCATTTTCCTAGATTTTTTAGCTAATTTTTGTCAAAATGTCTTTAATGTACAGACTTTTTCACCTCTACAGTTTTATTATAGTATAGATACTTTATTTTATTTTAGTACAGAATACCTTCTTTTATTTTGATATTTGTTTGCTTTCTAATTACATACCCACGTATTTAATTACTTGTAAAAAGATAAATTTTGTTGGTCCTAAGCCCAGATGAAGTATGAAGGAGAGGTTAGAATTTAGAAAATTAATTAAGTAAGTAACTACATCACTTATTCTTTAAATTCATTTTATTGTCTAAGGTTACCTATATCATAAGTGCGGGAGAGAGAATGCGAATGAGCAAGATGGAATACTATCAATGAATTAGTGAATGGATTGTGAAATATGACTATGATTTAGGTGATATTTTCTACAATTAACAAATAATAATAACTTTTCTCTTTATAGATATTATGAAATTCTTACGTCACATATTTATTATGATAATAGGTAATGTCTTCGCTAATGTGTCCTTAAAGTTTTTGTACTAATTAAAAAATATGGTTGTATATTTATAAATTTCCTAGGAAATGTATGAACTTTCGTAGGATTCTAAACGAAGGATAATGTTTATTATTTTACGCCCATATTTTCGTCTTCTTCTTCGTATCAATAGCTCACATTAAATTTTTTGTTCCCAAAACTTGGCGACGGTGACGGCATTATCTGAAGCCACTTTAAGGTCTTGTTTGCTGCAGGTAGATGGGTAAAGAGGGCAAGAAAGCAAATGTGCCGTAGACTGGGATGGAGCTCCACAGTCGCAGTGGACCAGTGAGTGGTCTAAAAATCCCCATCTAGCCATGTTTTCCCTACAGCACCCGACCTGAGTTCTCAAGCGATTAAGCGATTTCCAGGTCGACCACTGCAAGTTGTGACCAGGAGGCAGGCTTTCTTTCGCTGCAGGGAAGTATCCCTGCATATTTTCGTAAATTGATAAAACTAACCGAATTTTCATCGCAAAATAATACTGTTACGAGCTGGGATTCGGTGATAAATTATATACACTATGCCAGAAACTGTACTTTATTTACTAACACAAACACTATACACACTTATTTTTACAACACTAATAAACACACTAATTTCACACTTCATTCTCAGCACTAATAAAAACACACTTACTTCGAACACTTTTCCACTTCACTAAACACTTCCAAACTACTTCTTTCGCTCCTTGTTTATCGCTCCGATATTCAATTGTAACTATGTCCGGTCCGTTCGCTCGCGCTCTATTTATACTGGCCGGATAACATCACTAGCGTATTCTAGATGCTTCTACAAAACTGTCGAAATAATCGCGAACAGTCGATACTCGATACAGCAACGCCATCTAGTACATAGTAGCTGAATTACCTTTAAAACACCGATAAATTCAATCTCTTCTAGTATTCACCGATAGATGGCGTAACACTGCCCCCCTCTTAAACGTGTTCGTCTAGAACATCGTTGGACCCATGGTAACGAGCCAACCGGTCCACATGAACTATCTTCGGTGCACCTCGCGACCCCTTCTGGATTCGATAGGTGACGTCGTTCATCCTGGTAATTATGCGATATGGCCCATCCCATCTGGCTTGTAACTTAGGCGATTTGCCTTTGCTTCGTACTGGGTTATGAAGCCACACCAATGATCCCTCATCGAAGCCTTTGTTGTTTGCCTTCCGGTCGTAGCGAGTCTTCATCTTCTCAGACATCTGTTGTCCAGATTCCCTAATGTGCTCGTATACGTCGTTCGTCCTGTTGCGTAGCTCGCTCGCGTAATCAGTTACAATGCGTGGAGATTCTGGTGGAACCGGTGATTATGTCAGCTGGTAAACGTAGTTCTCTACCGAAATTGGCAAAAGCTGGTGTTACTCCTGTAGTTTCGTGGACCGCACTACGATATGACAGAAGAAATGGTTGGATGTGCTTGTCCCAATCTCTTTGTTTGCTCTCCACGACCTTTGCCAGGTACCTTTCCAGTGATTGGTTAAATCGTTCAACCATGCCATCTGATTGCGGGTGATAAGCCGTGGTCCTGGTTTTATGTGCAAGCATCACGCGACAAGTCTCCTTGAACACCTCAAATTCGAAGTTCCGGCCTTGATCGCTGTGGATTTCCAAGGGCACCCCGAAGCGACAGAAGACTTCATGCACCAGCTTATCGGCCACTGTGGTAGCTTCTTGATTTGGGATTGCAAACACTTCAGGCCACTTCGTGAAGTAATCCATCACAACCAGGAAGTATTTCATTTCATCCAAAACTGTCCTATTGCCACTAGAACGCGCTCAAAGAGCTATTCTAAAAGTGGCGACGTTTCGACCTTATATGTTTCCTACCTATGATTTGCATCAGTCCACTAATGTCCTAACTGTACGTCAATTTTTCATACTGCACATCATACTTAAACAACACGCACTAACTCCATTCAAACCACTGCCCCCGGACAAGAGACGAAAAGATCTAGTCTGTACTAAGTTTCATGGTAAACATGTCTTTATAAATAGATTTTTCTTATTCATAGGCCCTTTTTTATACAATAGATTAAATAAGTTACTAGATATATATAATTATAGTTATAAGCAATGTAAAATAATCATAACTAGATACTTACAAACAATGACCTACTCCGATACTGAGAATTTGCTTACTGTCATAAAATAATTACCTACCATTGAATAGCTTCGATTTTAATTATTATTGCGTCAATGTTAAATTTAAGAGTATGCACATTTGTTATATTTTGCACAATTATATTACGTAAGAACAAAACAGCCTGAAACACAGGTGAAAACCTAGTTCAGGCAATTAATTTTAAACCTAGATAGCAAAGTAAAAATAACCTATACCGGCCTTAAACTACATGTTAAGTATTTATTGTTTATTAGATTATAAAGTATTATAGTATAAGATTATCCAGACATAATGTATCCATCCACTGAAATGTAAACATTTTTGAATAAAGATTATTATTATTATTATTATTTTCTCCATTTTCTTTCATTTTCTCGGTTAATTAACCGGTGGCAGACTGATGTTACGGGCCTAAGCCAAGTGAGCATCAGACATAGCTTGACTGTTAGACTGTGAGGTGTGTGCGGTGTTGGTCAGAGGTTGAGTACTGTCCGGTTCGCATTGTAGGAATTTTCTTACTAGTCTGCATGTGTTAAGTACTACTGCTTTTTGCAACAGGTAGTAGGTTTTTTGTGGTAAGTTTAAAGTTTTAAGAGACTGATGTAATTGTTTAGGAATAACTCCTGTTGTAGAGATAACAATAGGTACAATAGTAACTTTTTGTAGATGCCATAGTCGTGTTATTTCATCCTTAAGCTCAAGATATTTGCTGAGTTTTTCTGCGATTGTGTTGTGAATGTTATGTGTGTTTGGTACGGCAATGTCTATGAGATATCCTGTTTTGGTAGTCTTGTCTATTAGGGTGATATCAGGTCTATTATAATGGACGGTGCGATCAGTGAGAATGGCTCGGTCAAAATAAAGTTTGGTAGTAGAATTTTCTAGAACTGTTTTAGGGTTATATTTATAGTAGGCTGTTATGGAGTCTATGAATTTGTATTGTCGTGCAAGTTTTTGGTGTATGATATTGGCTACCTGATCATGACGATGTTTGTAATCAGTTTGGACTATGGACTTACATGCGCCTGTTAAGTGTTGGATTGTTTCTGCGGCACTATTACATTTTCGGCAAGAGTCAGTGTGTAGGTTCTTTATTATGTGTTTTTTATAGTTCCTAGTTTCAATTACTTGGTCCTGTATAGCGATCATGAAGCCCTCAGTCTCTGGGAAGAGTATGCCTTGGCTCAGCCATGCGTTCGATGCTTCTTTGTCGACATTTTGGTGGCATAGGTCGTGACGATGTCTTCCGTGTAGTGACTTTTGAGCCCATACTGCAATCTTCGTTTTATCATCTATTAGTTTTTCAGTATCTTGTTTGTTTGTATATTTTAAACAAAGTGGGGTGAATTTCTGGTCATTTTGAGCAGTTGCTTTGTGTAGTTTAGATATTTCTGATTTTGTAAAGAAATATTGTCTTAGAGTCATTATTTGTCTGTTGTGAAGATTTACTATGTCGATTAATCCTCTGCCTCCTTCTTTTCTGGGTAATGTTAGCCTTTGTAAACAAGATCTTGGATGGTTTTTACGGAATTTAGTCATCGTGGTGTTTATTTTTCGTTGCAGATTTTTGAGTTCTGTCTTGGTCCATTTTATTATACCAAACAAGTAGGTAAGTAATGGGATGGCAAAAGTATTTATGGCTTTAATGGTGTTTCTGGAGTTTAGTTGTGTTTTTAATATTGTGTTAAGTCTGTGTTGGAAATGCAGCGTTAGGCTCTGTTTTGTTTCCTTGTGGTGTATTTGTTGTGACTGATTGTATCCTAAGTATTTGTATGTGTCATGGTCTTCTAGTGATTGTATATTTTCACCTGTATTTGATGTGTATTGGTGGTGATAAGCTTTGCCTGCTTTAATGGAATTTATTTTACATTTGTCTATACCGAATTCCATTTGTATATCTTTGGTAAACAGTTCTGTGAGGGTAGCTAGTTCGTATAGTTCATTTTCGGTTTGAGCGTATAGTTTTATATCGTCCATGTAAAGTAAATGGCTTAATATGTTATCTAGTGTCTCACTTTGTTCGTCTGTGTCAGTGTATTTTAAAGTGTAGCCTAGTGATGTGGAGTTTAAAAGATTTGAAAGCGGATTTAAAGCAAGACAAAACCATAGCGGGCTTAGCGTGTCTCCCTGAAAGATTCCCCTCTGTATACGAATCGGGTTCGTTTCTACTGTCTCTTTTGGTGTAGTGATCGTGAGTACAGTAGACCAGGTTGTCATAAGTGTGTTCAGAAATTTTGCAAGTGTGGGGTGAATTTTATAAATATCTAGAATTTTTACTAACCAAGAGTGGGGGACTGAGTCGTATGCTTTCCTGTAATCAATATACATGCTGTTCAGATCGGACTTTGTCTTTTGAACTTTTGTAAGAATTACTGAGTCTATGATTAATTGCTCTTTACACCCTTGGCTAAATTTGCGACATCCCTTCTGTTGTTCAGCCAAGATGTTGTTGGCTTCAATGTGTTGGTATATCAATTCCGATATGCAAGCTGTGATAATTTTATAAAGAGTTTGTAAACAAGTGATTGGTCTGTATTTAGCTGGGTTCGATAAATCGTTATTATCTTTAAGGATCATAAAAGTTTTACCTGTTGTTAAATATGGTGGTATTAAGCTAGGGTCTTGGATGAGTATATTAATATAATTATGTAAGTAGCTGTGAATATAGGTAAACTTCTTGTACCAGTAAGAATGTATGTGATCTGAACCTGGTGATTTCCAGTTGTGCAAGTTATGGAGTACGTTTTGGAATGTATGTGGTGGTATATTTTCAAACTTCATGGCTTGTATATTTGCGTTGCTGTGTGTTGTTTCAGTATGTATCCATTCGGCTTCAGTATTATGGTTGACAGTGTTTGACCATATTTTTGCCCAAAAATTGTGAAAAGTTTCTGGTATGGGGTTGTTTGGTGTTTGAGTTTCTGCGTTTTGAGTGTTAGTAGTTATTTTCTTGATGTTGCGGTAAAAGAGTTTCTCATTATTAGTAAATTGGGCGTTCTGTTGTTTCCTTAATGTGCATGCTTTATATCTCTGTAGTCGACCTGATACAACTGAAAGTTTTTGTTTAAGTGTGTCTAGCGTTTGCGTTGTGTATGTATTTAACTCTTCGTGCATTGTGTGTATTTTATACTGTTCTATTATTTGATGTGCATGTTTAATTATGTTACTGTTCCTATTGCCGTTGATAAACTGTGTAAGACGGCCTATTTTACTTCTCAAGTCTTTCAGCTTTCGTTCGAGTCTCCTTTGCCAACTTGGTTTTTGGTCTTTACTAATATTTCGGTAGCTTTCTTTATTCTTCAACTGCATCTTTGCCCCGTTTGTTTTAGCAGCAGTCCAGGCTGCGCAATAAATTACAGTTTGCAATGTGTGAAAATCTGTGTTTATGTCTACGTATTCCGGTAAGATTATTGTGTTTATGTAGTTAACTATTTGTGCTAGATGTTTGGATGATTTCTGTCTCGGAATATACATCCTATTTGTAGGTTCAGTTTCTTTGTAGAATTGGAAGGCCTGTTCAAAAGTGTTATCTATGTGTGTTTTTCTTTCTAAATTTAAATCTGAGTTGTGTTCTTGCGTTGATGTAATGTTGTTGGAGTTTTGTGTTTGATTGTTCCTTTCTAAGTCATTCCTTTCATTTTCATGTGTGTAAGTTGTTATCGTGTCTGTTTCGGTGTGGGCGATGTTAGGTAGATTGTCTGAGTTACTATCATTTAGTGTTAATTCTGCGGCTACTTCATTTTGTAGTGTATTGAGTCGCTCGTTGCTGATATATTTATTGTTTATAATTGCTCTTCTCTGGTCTGCTATTCGTTGTTCACTTAGGTGTGAGAGTAAAGGAAATTTGCTTATAAACTCTTCGTGTAGGAGTTTTCGGTATGCTGTTTTGTTGGTGCCTAGCTTTGTAATTCAGTAGTAGGCCCTTATTATTGCTTCATTTTGTTCATTTGACCATCGCATGCGCATCTGTGTTGCGTTCCCCTGTGAAACTTTGGGTTGTGTTTGTGTTAAGTGTCTAGTGATTGGTTCTTGGCTATAATTGGATAGAGTTTGTGTATCTTCGGCGTTAGAAGGTGTGTGTGATTGATTCAATTTAAGCCTTACTTCGTTTTTAATCTGGTCTATAGTTTCTTGTGGCAATAATTTATTACGAATTATAGCTCTGCGTTGATCTCCTACTCTCTGTCGACTTACAACCATGTGCAGGTATTTTTCCATGAATGTAAGGTGTAATGGTTCAAGATAGTTTTTCGTGTCAGTGTCTAGTGAAGTTAATTGCAGATAAGTGCGCAGTATGAATTTATTCATCTCCTGTGTCCATCTTTTGCGCGTTGAAATAGTCGAGTCCGAGGTGGGTGCAAGTTCTGTGTCTAGATTGACATCTTGCACAACACTGTTGGACCTGCTAGTTGTCGATGATACAGCTCTTCCTCTTGTCATGTATGAAGGGCAAGTGGAAGCAACGGAAGAAAATAGTGAAGTGGTGTCATCATTACTCAAATAATCCCGGCTACGCCTTCGTAGCGACCTAAGGTTATATTTTTTTGTATTCTGGTTCTCCATTTATTTCCCACGAGTAGCAAGGGACGAAAAGGTCCACCACGGCAGAGCCCTGCGTTCACCGTGGCAAGGGGAAATTGAAACTGAATGTTCCCTAGTTTTCAGAGTTCGCATACTAACGACTAAGCTCCCCCCTAGCCATGCAGCTCTCGGCGTATCCTGCTTCACCTTAGCTTGGGTCCTTCTCCTACCTACTTCCCTACCAGTGCCACGTTAGCCACGCCAGTAATTTCTCTATCGTGTGTCCGCCCCCCCACGTGATCAGATGGTAGATCAGGACGTGTGGTTGGATTTTAGGGGATTATTATTATTATTATTATTTGTTTCCGTCCTGGCTCTCAGAAAACGGCCCAGCGACATCCAACGCTATGCGCTCCCATGGGGCTCCCACATTGTACACCTTTAATGCACCTCTGCTACGGGTATGTGGCCCCTTCACAGCCGCACAACTTGTGCATTTGCGGCACCAATCCACGACGTCATCCCGACAGTGGAGCCAATAAAACCGCTCCCGGATCTTAGTAAGGGTCTTCTTAACTCCCATGTGACCTCCCGAAGCACCATTGTGATAGAGCTGCAAGACTTCCGGCACCTTAGTTTTGGGCACTACCATTTGCAAATGGTACTGGTTACCGCGAGCGTTTTCCCATTTGCGGCACAGAACTCCATCCTGGACAACCAAGCTTTCCCACTGTGCCCAATAACTTTTCGTGATAGGGCTCATTGCTGCGATATCACTCCATTTGGGCCTAGGAGCGTCTGATTTCTTCCATTCGAGAATCGGCTGTATGTCCTTGTCGTCTTGCTGAGCAATCTGCAAAGCTTCTTTCCATTCGTCGCTCAGATCTGTTTCAACATCCTCACTATTGCTGCCTGCTTTGCTTCCTTTCGGGTACAGTAATTGCACTGGTCGGGACACGGCCTACGGGATAGAGCATCTGAATTACCATGGGACTTGCCTCTGCGATGTTGTATTACAAAATCAAACTCTTGCAGTAGTTCAATCCATCTTTGTCCTTCTGGGTCCTTAAATAGAAGTAGCCATTTCAGTGCTGCATGATCGGTTCGCAGGTGGAATTTACGGCCCAACAAGTATTTGTTGAAATGCTGCAATGTCTTTACTACAGCCAAGAGTTCCCGCCTGGTGACGCAGTAGTTTCTTTCGGGTTTGGATAAGGCCTTGCTGAAATATGCTATAACAACTTCTTGATCACCTTTCTTCTGTGACAGCACGCCGCCAATTCCGGTGTTACTGGCCTCTGTGTCAACTATGAATTCGATTCGTGCTCATTGTCAGGGTAGCCTAGAATAGGTGCAGTACACAGATGTTCCTTGAGCTTCTGGAATGCAACGTCACAGCTCTCATTCCAACAGAACTGTACTCTGTCTTCGGTGAGCTTATGAAGAGGTCGAGCAATGTCAGCAAAGTTCTTCACAAACCGTCGGTAGTAGGAGCATAATCCGAGGAATGCTCTGACCTGCGTTTTGTTCTCTGGAACTGGCCATTCCTTCACGGCAATGATCTTTTCCGGGTCAGTTTGAATACCGTTCTCCGAGACCACATGTCCTAGAAAGTTCACTTGCCGTCTGAATAACGCGTATTTCTTCGGACTCAGCTTCAAATTAGCTCCTCATATCTTTGACAGCACTTGTTACAAGTTTCGAAGGTGATCCTGGAAGGTGCGCCCCACGATGATGATGTCATCCAAGTAGACCAGGCAGGCGTCTCCAATCAGTCCCATAAGCACTCCCTCCATCATTCTCTCAAAAGTAGCCGTAGCGTTGCACAATCCAAAAGGCATGACGTTAAATTGCCATAATCATTTCCCTGTGGAGAATGCCGTCTTCTCCTTCTCTCGAGGATCTATTTCCACCTGCCAGTAGCCACTTTTTAGGTTTAAGGTAGAAAACCATTTCATCCCCGTCAGCGTATCCAATGTGTCATCGATCCTTGGCAGCGGGTAGCTGTCCTTCTTCGTGATGTCATTTAATCGGCGGTAGTCTACACAGAAGCGCATGCTGCCATCCTTCTTCTTAACTAACACCACCGGAGAGCACCACGGGCTGGACGAAGGCTCGATTACGCCTTCTTTCACCATACCGTCGATCATAGCTTCCACTTCACGTTCCCGTGCCACTGGCACACGTCTTGGTCGCTGGCGAATCGGTGCTTCACTTCCCGTGTTTATTTTGTGCTGGACTAGTGCTGTCTTCCCTATGTCGGCATCACTGGTCGAGAAAATATCGGCGAACCGGTCTAACATCTTCTTAGCCTTGGTCTTCTCTTCTTCTGACAGGGTACTTTGGCAGTCCTCCAAAAGTGAAGCGGGTCGAATCGTGCACCCTGAACCTTGGCGCTGGTAGGTTGCTCTTGACATCTACGCATCCAAGCCGCTCCTTCATAGGTGCGCAATTCCGTCCCTTTCTTGAACGACACTTCCTTGTCACTTGCATTCAGTGCGCGTACTGATGAAACTTTGGTACCCCTTACCAAGGTTCGTGCAATCTTCCACGAGGCCTCTTTCTCTAGGCCTTCGATTAGTACGCAGCGGTTCCCTCGACCAGAATTCCCTGGTAGACAAACTGGTACAACCGTTTCAGACCGTGGGTGAAGAATGACATTCTTCAGGCAGTTGACTTTTCCTGAAGTTGCAACTTCCACGAAGACTTCTTCCGAGCCACACTTCAACACTCCCTGGTTAACATCGATCTCGCAGTGATATTTCCGCATGAAGTCTAGGCCTAAGATGCAGTCGTCCACTATATCGGCCACGATGACTTTGTGACGGTAAACTTTGTTGCCTAGCTTCAGATCCACCTCCATTTCACCTCGGACGGTTGTGTGCTGACCGTTAGCTGTTCTCAGATTCACACATTCATTGTTCCTGAAGCAGCCCCGAAGAAACCGTCTTGCCAGATGGAAACCGACGACTGTCCGAGAAGCAGCCGTGTCCAATGTCAGCTTGCATGGTGTTCTGTTAATTTCGCCTTCGATGATCAGGCTGTTCCCGTCGCATGATTGTGAGATCGAGATACTTGGGGCTCTTCCATTACCAGCCAGCACCCGCCCCGCAGTCCTGGCTTCTACTCCTTTCCCTGCTCTTGCTGCCTGGGGGCACATCAGGCAACCCCTTTGGTGGAGACAGGGTGTCACCAGGCTGCCTACGCTTTGGGCAGCTCAAGCGGATATGGCCTCTTTCGCCGCATTTGTAGCACCGAGGTGACGACACAACGTCTCTGATTCGGTGACCTCGGTCGTCGCGGCGCACTGCTTCCACCTCCAGAGCGTGAGGTAAGGCGTCCTTGAGGTCCTTGAAGTGCCCAAGCCTCACTGCTGCCCTTACCTCCAGGTCCCGGATCCCATCCGTAAACGCCTGTACGAGGTTCCCGTCAATAAGCGCAGGTGACGACTGGTATGCCTTCCTGACCAGCTTTTCCACCTCTAGAGCCCACTGCTGCAGAGTTTCTCCGGTGCGTAGTGTCCTGTCGTTCAGCTGAGCACGATTAACGTGTTCGAGGTGCGCGTCACCGTATCTCGCCTCCAGCGCCTCCAGAAGCTTCTCGTAGGTGACGTCTTGCCCGAGTGCCTCCAACACTGTCAAGGCCCGGTCGCGAGGGCCCAAGGTTAGGGCGGTTAAGGCCTGTTCTTTGGTCCACCCATTCGATCGCATCACAGCCTCGAACTGGATCATGTATGCCGACCATGATGACGAGCCATCAAATGGTGGAACCTTAAATCCACGAGGTGAGGGCGCTACAGCCGCTGTTGTCACTTCGAGCCCACGTAACTTCTTCTCCACTTCAGCAACACAGGTCTCGTGGTGGTCGTGTACACGCTTCTCTTTAAAGGCGACGCGAGTCTCAAGCTTGTCGTGTACGAGCATCTCTACGTCGCTGATACGGGCCTCGTGCTGCTGAAGTTCCTCCTTGACCACCTTCAAGTCCTTCCCTACAGCGGCGCTGAGGTCCTTCATAAGCACCACCTGCTCTTCTAGGCGGCACGCTTGCTTCTCCTTGTCGCGCTGGAGCTGTACTTCTAGGCGGCGCGCGTGCTCCTCTTGACGGCGAGCCTGCTCCTCCTTGTCGCGCTGAAGCTGTTCCTCCAGGTGGCGCGCATGCTCCTCTTGACGGCGAGTCTGCTCCTCCTGACGGCGCGCGTGCTCCTCTTGACGGCGAGCTTGCTCCTCCTTGTCGCGCTGAAGCTGTTCCTCCAGGCGGCGCGCGTGCTCCCCTTGACAGTGAGCCTGCTCCTCCTGACGGCGGCCCTGCTCCTGCATGAACGCCATCAGAGCCGTGATGTCGGGCACCGGCACGGAGTGTGAGGCGCTTGCAGGCTCCACTGCAGCCGCAGAGTCGCCTGGTCCACCAGACGATGGAGTAGGAACGTCTCCGAAGCGTCTCTGGTCCAGGTCTTGCTGGCGCTGGTTCCTGGAGCGCACTCCTTCAGTTTCTTCTTTCGGCATAACCGCCATAATTTATCCCTTTCTTCTGACACCAATTGGTTACGAGCTGGGGTTCGGTGATAAATTATATACACTATGCCAGAAACTGTACTTTATTTACTAACACAAACACTATACACAACACTAATAAACACACTTATTTCACACTTAATTCTCAGCACTAATAAAAACACACTTACTTCGAACACTTTTCCACTTCACTAAACACTTCCGAATTACTTCCTTCGCTTCTTGTTTATCGCTCCGATATTCAATTGTAAATATGTCCGGTCCGTTCGCTCGCACTCTATTTATACTGGCCGGATAACATCACTAGCGCATTCTTGATGCTTCTACAAAACTGTCGAAATAATCGCGAACAGTCGATACTCGATACAGCAACGCCATCTAGTACAGAGTAGCTGAATTACCTTTAAACCACCGATACATTCAATCTCTTCTAGTACTATTATTCACCGATAGATGGCGTAACAATACGTAAGCAATAACCGAACGCCATGTGCGCTCTGATTGGTTGAATAAGTTATGTGTTCCATTTCCTTCCTCGCCACCGCCATTCTTCTCCGTAACTTTAGCGATGTTAATGAGGCTAAGTTGACGGAGCCCTGCTTAGCAGGGCTCCTATTTTTGTGTTCAGAGTCACGAGAAAACCTAACATAACCTATTTTAGTTCGTATTTTAAGTTCTTATTATTTTCCGGTGACATATCCATATTTAGCTTTTACTGATACACCTAACGGCAATGCGGCCTTTTACCAACGCTATGCCACTCTGCCATCTGAGAAAATGCAACGAAAAATATAACCTCTACATAAGTTGTATAATAATAGTTCTCCATGAGTCGCCTGCTAGCCAGCATAAAATATTATATTAAGATCTTTGTATATACTCATTATGCTTTACTTTAAGGACTGTTAAAGGTAGCAACTGAACATGCAGCTGACAAGTATCGTTAGCTGCTCGGTTCGGAATAGAACCTGAATTACTATAGCGTCTCTCTCTACTAGCTCTCGAAATAATCCAATATTTAGTCACCTAGCTTAAAACAAAACAGCGGCAACCTGCGTCGTGAATTGATCAACCCAAGTCGCCTTATCATTTCAAACTTTCCCACTAACACATTACACCAAAGATTACATGACAAAAACAACATCACTACCCTTTCAGCATTGTCTATTTATAAACAGGAGAAACATTACAGTATTTTGTGTGGCCGTAAAAAAAGATAGAATACAGGAGGGAAAAAGGCCCGCTTATCTAAGGGGACTCTTGGGGACTCCTGAGAAAAATAGTAAAAAAGATCATTTCATTACTCATCTTTGTCATAGCGTTTGATATAGAATAGGTATCTGATTAATCATTTAGGTACATTTACTGAATGCAGCTCGTCAACTTTTTTTTGTGTAATATTTGTAATGGACACTGAAATATTGTTTGAATTATTTTGTTCTATCTGTAAGGAACTAAAATAGTTGAAGTTTTTTATGGCGGCATCTGCTTAATTTACAGTACTGCAGTTTTAAGATGATATTAAATTGTTAATTTAATTCACAGATAAAGTAGTTTTATAATTTCAAATAATACTTTGGCCAATACAATTTTCAATAATTAAAATACCGTCTCCAAAAGAAACATCAATAAATAATCTCATTTTCCAGAAGAATCGTTCTAATAGATATTTTCAGATAAAACTGACAAAGTAACAGTGCCTTTTATATAGTAATAAATAATAATCTGATTTTTATTTTTAAATTGATTCCAAGAAAAAAATGAAATAATACATTATACAAGATTGATGATTATATGTCCTTCAAGACAAGTTTATTAATAAAATAAAAATATTCTTATAATATTAACTAAAGATTCTCGTATATCTTCATAACTTTACCATCTATCGACATCAAACATTATGAAACAGATAAGGATTTAAGGTTAAATGAATAACGATAGTTTTCGCTTGGTTTATTTTAGATTCTGTGTTTTAGGGCGACAGTCGCAAGTCAGTGCCAATTCTTGGAAATCAAATTATGGATATTTTATTATTTAATCTTATTATTATTATATTTTCAAACTAGTTATCTAAGAACTAGGATTTTCTGGCAAAAGCTTTAGTAAGAGAAAATTATAACATATTCTGTACAGCCCTTAACTGAAGGTTTGACAGTTAATAATATTATGACCAGTCTTCATCATAGTATCAACATACAAATATTTACCAACAGTAAAACAAAACCAAATTAAAATTGCATCAATTTAACATTCCCATTTAGACCAGATTTTTTATTATAGTCTGACCTTTCAAAGTTGTATCCTTGCATAAGCCAAGGTCAAGCAACAAAACTCAGACAATACTTTCAAGTATTTCAACCAAGTGTATTTTGTTTTACTGCCTGATAAAATCAGCCCCAGTCTACATCGCAATAGCAGAATTATCTTACTTCTTAAAAGAAACTGAATTTGCCAGAATCTTTCTCTAAAACCTCGTACGATTGTTGCAGATGTGATTTATAAACATCGCTAGTGAAATAAAGCAAAGCTATCAGTTACTAGCTTATATCAATTTACCATGTACACTATAATCTAGCCTTAGACTCAATATCATTCATCAATCTACCATAATCTCTCTTAAATTTTATTAAAGACCGTACACCACAGTATCACCTTGCTAGTGTAACAAAATTTAGCAAAGTATTAGGCTTTATATAAAGGAAACTGCCTATTGAAATTCGCGATTCTTTATAACTATATTGTATGAGTTGAATCAGCGTCAGGATATTCGAAGGCTGAATTCTTGTAGCGGTTGTTGCAGATCTTGATGACAGCAGGGACCGAAGGCTCAACGTGTACTTCACAGCATGTGACACTCTTTACGTAGGAAGTCTTGAACAAATTCTGTTTCTCACTTTCTCGTATCTATGCGTAACAATCTATCACACATACATAATAAGCACAGTTGCAGCGCAAGCCTACGTTTGAGGGTTCGCCACGCTTATTCGTTTGAAGACGCCTTTAAGAAGTCATTGTTATATATATAATATCAAACATGTACCTACCGTACATGTTTGGTATTCAAAATAATAATGTACGTAGCTTTTAGCTTCCACAAAGTTCATAAGAAGTTTCAAAAAGAGTCAAGTGGTATGGAACTTCTGTGTAGCCAGCCTCACTGAAAATGTTACATGTAGATTATAATCAAAAGTTAATGTATAATCTTGCATGTGATCAATTGTAGCTGTAAATCTTACTACGAAACTCATTTTATAAATACACATTTACTCACTGTATACCTATTTACGTAATATTTTATATAAAACTGAAAATAACCCAATAAATCATCCAACACTTTGGTCTAGATTGTTCCTAGGTTAATTTATATTTACAAAGGTTAACATCGAAAACACAAGCGGCGCGTGGGCTCGATTGTATTAACATTAAGTATACATATGTGGGACTCTTGCGAAAGTAATTTACGCAGCACAGGGGAACTCGATATCATATAAATATTATTATTGGATAAGGCCAGCTGTTCATCGTGCGAATTTGCGACGATATTTATCTGCAGTAAGTGTGAACAGAAAAATGTTGGCCAGTTGGGTCGGAGAGAAGCTGCTTGTTTTTTGTTTTAACCCCTATCCTGCGCAAGGCCCGGTTTGCCCAACGCAGGAAATGCAACATCATTTCAAATAATTTTTAATTTTTTCGTAGACTTGCAGAAAAACGAAAAAAATAATAATATGGCTTGAATTATACCATCCTGGCTTCGTTACGACTTTATCTAACTAGTTATATCTTTCAATAAGTAAATAAAACTGACCTGTTCTCAAAGCGATGTAATATATTTTGATTTTGAGAAATTTCATTGGTATAGCTTGTAAACTTTATCACAATTTATCGAATATCCACACTTATTCACCAAACGAACACTTTATTCCGTTAAAACAATAAACAATGTGCAAAGATAACACAACACATTTTACTTTAGAATCATAATTTCACCATAAAACGTTTTTGTTTACGCGACGAAAAATAACGGCCGCCATTCTTTGGGAACGTAATAAGTGCATTACTGAATCGGCGCTGCATTCCGTTGTGGGAACCATTGAAACAGCGCTTACCAACAAGTTAATGACACTGGGGGCCTTCATTGACATAGAAGGTGCCTTCGACAAAACTAAGTTCAACAGTATCAGCCGGGCCCTCGAAAAGTTCGGAGTTGAGCAAACCCTTAGTGGCTGGATTGATCAACTGCTGAAACAGAGGGCAATACAATTCACGGTAAACTCCACCACAAGGGGCATAGTTGCAAAAGGCTGCCCTCAGGGAGGTGTACTCTCACCCCTGTTGTGGAACATTGTGGTGGACGATCTGTTCCGGCACTTAAACGATAGACAATTCTTCACGGTCGGCTATGCAGACGACATTACCATCCTGATCAAATGTGACTCAGAAGACACGATCCGAAATCGGATGCAAGCAGCCATCAGGATCATGGAGGAATGGTGCAACCAACATGAATTGACGGTTAACCCCAACAAAACGGAGCTAGTACTTTTCACCAACAAAAGGAAAACCCATATGCGCAAAACACCAAAACTCTTTGGAACGGAGCTTACCCTATCGAAAGAAGTCAAGTACTTGGGCGTAATACTTGACCATAAGCTAAACTGGGGCAAGCACATCAGCACAAAAACAACAAAAGCATGCACAATCTTCTGGCAATGTCGGAGAATCATAAGCAAAAAATGGGGTCTCAAACCATCAATTACCCTATGGATCTACACTGCCATTATACGCCCCATGCTTACATATGGTGCAGTAGTGTGGTGGCCACGCACGCAACTAAGCACAATCACAAAAAAGCAACAGAGCCTTCAACGCCTAGCCTGCTTGGCCACAACAGGCTGCATGAAGAGCACCCCAACAGCCGCCTTGGAGATACTACTGGACCTAAGACCGCTGCACCTAATGATCCAGCAGGAAGCTGGCGCTGCAGCAATCCGTCTAGACAAGCTCGGGCTATGGAGAAAGGATGATCGAATTACTCACGCACGCCTGAAAGGGCCCTTAACCAAAGAGATCCCGATGCTACAGGCCGCTTGCGATCTCATCCCTTAAACTTTTGTCTTTGACAAAAAATATCGCATCCAATTGCAGGAGGAACACAAAGACAGCTCTGGTATACACGAAGTCAGAGTATACACAGACGGCTCAAAAACGAAGTATGGGACAGGTGCGGGCGTATTCTCCCATAACTTAAATATCAACATCTGAGCATCCCTTGGCACCCATAACACCATATTCCAAGCCGAGTGTGTTGTGATAACAAGAGCCGCAACAGCAATCGCGTCTAGGAACGTAAGTGACCTGGCTATACGCATTATCACGGACAGTGTCTCTGTACTACAAGCTCTCGGCAGCAACTGCTTTAACAGCGGCCTCATCATGGAATGCCACCTAGAGCTGCAAAAGATTGCAGAGAAGAATCAGGTTACGCTGCAATGGATTAAAGGCCACAGCAACTCCGCAGGCAATGACGCCGCAGACCAACTGGCACGGCAAGGATCGGACACAATGATAATGGGTCCAGAGCTGATTGTACCGATACCAGCAAGCCACCTCAAAACGTGGCTACGCGAGAGAACCGCACATGAACACGAAAAACAGTGGGCAAACATAAAAGAATGCAGACAAACAAAAGATGCTATCCCCTGCTTGAAAAAGCGACTCTCACACAAGCTGCTGCATTCTAATAGAAAAACACTTAAGCATCTGACGGGCATAATAACCGGCCACTGTCCACTCAACAAGCACCTATTCAACATAGGCATTACGGACAGCCCACTGTGCAGGGGCTGCATGGAAACCGAAGAAACACCCGCTCACGTCATTGTGCACTGTGCAAGCGTGAGCGATCAACGGGCAAAGCTGCTGAACAACCCCAGAACCATGAGTGAAGCTTTAAACGACACCAGCCAACTAATGGCTTTCTGGAAGGAACTAAGGTGGTATGAGTAGTCGGCGTCAATTAAGTCGCCACATACGCACAATGGCCCAAATAAGTGGCTAAGTGCGGAAAACCCACGACCAACTATAACTATAACACTAAGTGCATTACAAAAGTTTCGTTACTTTTTCACTGCAATATTTATCACTTTTCGATAAACTATAACTCAATATGAAATCTACACTTATTTTCCAGTAGTTCTGTATATAATACTTATAAGATTACTCAATGTTTTCTTATTACATACATTTTTCTTTTCTCGTGCACACTTATTTCAATATCAAAATACCCAATATGGCGTCGTCGCAAAGGCCAATCGCATACGTATTTGTTTAATTATTTTTCGTTCATTCTTGCTCGTTTCCAGTACAAAAAAGTATTAAAATTGGTCAAGCGGAAATCGATAAATCGAATGATATAACCCGTTAACGATCGTGTAACAAGTGCAAAAACCGTTAAATATCAACGACCAATGATAGCCGTCCCGTTATGCACCTATGAGGTGCATATTGCAGTTGAGGGGTTAATGAGATTATGTTATGATTGAAATATATATGAGAAAAAAAAAGGATTACATATACTGTACGGGTGGTGTAGTGGCCTAAAAGCTGAGAATATTGTGGGTTTACTTGCCTGCACTGGACAGCATTTTGGCACCGTCATCGTAAAATTAGCGTTATGCCAGTTGTATCCAAGGCTTTCGTCTTGTAGCCCATAGTTCGCTCATTAGTCCAACCAGATTTGATGAGCTTTTCCACAGAATATATTATACGTAGAAACACCCAGACCAAGACAAACATCCATGTTCACGCACACAAATGTTTGACTTGAGCGGGAATCGAACCCGCGACCTTCGGCGTTGCAGTCGCTTACACTACCGCTACGCCACCAAGTCAAAAATAAAATATACAATATATTGGCAAAACCGTACAAAAATCCGTTCGGTAGTTTTGTGGTTTATCTCGTTACTGACATAACAGGACAATTCTGACAGGACGAAAAGGGGACTTCATTTGATAATAATCATAGATGTTTACGTTTAAGCCAGGAAACCAATAGGAATAGAAGCAGTGAACGTGCTGTCCGAGTCACGAGGCAAGTGATAATTAACAATTTTATTCAATTCAATACTAATACAATTTTTCCCAATTCCGTATTATTTTTATAACCAACAAGTTAATAGGCAAATATTATGTTGAAGGAGCTGTTTGCGGACACTAACGAACTATAATTATGCCACTTTTGCACTTTACCATTACTATAATTATAATGATATTCACGTTCAGTAATGTCATAATATTTGAATAGTATATATGGACTAGTACGCCGAAGCTATCGAGTTTGAGTCTGCTGCGCACACCACAATCTTTTTGAAGTTCAGGGGCCCAATTCTACGTCACAAAAAGTGTATTCTTCTAAATTATCTGATATTTGAATGAAATTTTAACGAGATCGTAATTCAAACAAGTGTCAAAATATGTGGCAACGACGAACAGGGCCAAATTCTCCTTTATAAATACAGTTTCGATATAATGTCAGTGTCATATTTACGGCACAAAAAGTGTATTTTTTTAAATTATCTGATATTGGAATGAAATTGTAACGAGATCATACTTCAAATAAGTGTCAAAATATGTATCAACAACGAATAGGGCCCAATTCTCCTAAATAAATCCAGTTTCTATATAATTTCAGTGTCATACTTACGTCACATAAAGCGTATTCTTCTAAATTATCTGATATTTGAATGAAATAGTAACGAGAGCGTCATTGAAACAAGTGTTAAAATATGTGTCAACGACGAACTGTTTATTTCAAATTATACGATAATGACATTGGTTTATCAGAATACCGCTTCTGAGTACATTCAAAATATAATTTCAATGTCATATCAAAATACGAGAACTAGGCGCCGAGCGTTTTTGTGCATTGTGTTTTATTACTTGCTAAATGATGAAGAAAATCTGAATATCTGAGAGTTCTTCATATATGTACATAGTTCTCGATAAACCGACATGTGGCAAAGTAAATGTATATTTGAGATTACTCACTCAATGGACGTAATAGGCTAGTTGACGAAAAAAATTTTATAAGTCCGTCCTTTAGATTATTCAAAAATAAGCGATACGTTTATTTTCCAAACAAAATCAACTATTACATAAAAAGCAACTTAATTATGTCCTAAAATTAAAATAAGCCTATTTAATATATACAATACGAAAAATAAATTAAAATTAAATTTAGAAGGCGTCATGGAAGTCATCCGCATTGCAGTCAATCGGAAGCGTGCCCAGAAGACTGGCGGCATTGCCTCGTTGTATAGCAATGCTTGTCTTTTGTGCTAAATACGTGCCAGCCCTCTGGTCACCCGAGGCGTCGATCAGTCTCTTTGCGAGATCCCTTTTTAGGGATCTCGCAAAGATCTCTCAAAAAAATCTCGCACTTGGACCCCATGGCCCCAAAGTTTCGACCCCAAACGGCTCAAATACATAATCTCCTACAAGATTTACGTATTTGCGCCGTTTGAGGGTCTCTGCTGAAGCAGCAGCAGCGCCCGCACAACCTGCTGTGCTGGAAAGATGGGATGGCGCAAGGGTATCGACACATGTCGCGTCCCATACCACCAGCTTCCACGGCAGTAAAGACATCCCGTCCGGTCTCTTGCCATCGTCGCGTGCCAAGCCCTGAGGTTCAAGTTGGGCTGGAACGCCAGCGGTGATAAGAGCACGGCGCAGAATGTCGTTGAGGTTGGCGTGTCGTGAAATACGACCCGCACTCCTGCTGCATGACAGACCATGGTGACCAAGGCTATCGACAGCCTCTCCGCAGTGACAGCGATGCGGAAAGACACATGACGCGCCTAAACGGAGGCAAGTAGCGAAGCGGAAGGTTGTATCGTCCAACATGGTACCTATATTGGACGATGGCAGTGCCTGAAGCCAGAGGCCCGATTCCCATTCTCCCACAGCCAACAGGCGAGCACGCTCCGCAGCGTTGGCCAATGTCTTGAGGAGTTTTTCTCGTACCACGCTGCAAAGCGGCCCATCCCATTGCCTCTGGGAGTTTCGGGGTAACTCAGTTCCTGGACAAGAATTTCTCCAAGCGTTCATGGCATCGGCCTTACACGGCACCTCAGAATCAACCAGTGTAGGTGCTAAGATTTTCCTGGTCAATTCTGCAGTGCTGTGGACCGATGACAAGAACGCTGGCAGGCTTACGTCGGAAATTTTGCGAACGCTGAGGCCGCCTTAGCGCACAGGTAAGGACGCCACATTCAAAATTTTACTTAGGGTATTCTGTATAATTTTGTGCTCGTCAAAAGCTGCTTCAAACAAAGTATAATGAGAAGAGAAGAGAAATGGATAGAATAGTGTAAACTCTTTAGACCTGGTGTAGGACTTTAGAGTTCACACTAATGTATAGTATACATAAAACAATTTTATAGACTTCGCCAATCACACCTTACTTAGTGTATATTTACAAGAAGTTAAACATCGTTAAACCAAAACAAGATAAATTTTCCACAAATCTACACTAACGGCTTGGCCACGGGGACCGGCGATGCGACCTGCGACGCGACCGGCGACGCGGCAATTCGCGCGACGCGAAAAACATGCCACGGGCACACGCGTTCGCCGTCGCAACCAGTGTAGACCAGGAGCGAGACGAGATTAGCTGAGATCTTTTTATGAAATTTAACTCGACATTGTTCGGACTTTGGTGCCAGTTTCACTTTTGTTTCAATCCGGCAATCGAACTCGAGACCTCATGATCCGCTTACACTACCGCAAGATCACAGAGGCAGACTTGATATTGTGTACCTAACCACGGTAATGAAATCTATAGGTACAGTATTTTATCTTTATATAAACGGTCGGAACGCGATTTATACCTACGAGCGTCAGGCTCAGTACCCACCTAAACTACTGCATACCAAACTCAAGGCGCTTCGGCACGGTAATATAATCTAACAGTATTGTAACTCAGCCGTCTCCCCGAGTTATATGCCTACAGACGCGCCGGGCGCAAAACAGCGATAGGGCTGCTCGCCTCAAGTATTTTAACTACATCTACCTACTCGAAGTTTTTTTAGTTTTGTGATTGTAAATATTACTTATTTTTTTATACAAACAAATAAAAATCATGTAGGAATGTAAGCACACTAGGAAATGAACTATTGGTAGCACTGTCTACTGTTTTATTTTGTAGTAGACTAAGCAGTAACCTACACAAAGCTGATTCATATCCGCTTCCATTTTGAAAATTATCCTTAAGGTACTTCTAATCATAGACTTCAATGAAATGTGTAATTCATTGTCCCTAACGCAGATAAAAGTGTTCTGCTAGTATACCTACATTAATACTACAATTGGTACATTTTGAATTTGAAAAATCTTATATTTATGTTAATTCAAATGTGACTTAACGAAGAATTTAAACAGCACGATATTAGTCTACAACGCGTCGCTATAATTATAATTTAAATAAAGAACACTGCTACAAAAACCGTCACCGTCCGTTCGTCACCGCGGCACGATCGCGGCTGTTGGGTACTGCGCTCGAGGCGCGTAGGTATAACTCGAGTTTTGTGCGTTTGTATGGAGTTAGAATACTGTTAGAAATTATTACCGTGGCTTCGGTATACATTCTGTAGGTACTGAATGCGTACTGAGCCGACGCTTGTAGGTATTGTAACTCGAGTTTTGAGTTAAAATACGGAAAAGGTTATATAGGTAAGTGTGATCTAACTAGTTACGAGTATATGGACTTCTAAAAACTTACTTAGGTATTTTGAAATCACAAACAGACACTTCAACTTTATTTATACTGTATACATTTATGTAGATAAAGATAACATCCAGACGTTCCAAATAGCTAGCCTAATTAAAAATTCTAAGAATAATATCATGCTCGCGGAGAAATAAACCAAAACATTTTATACTGACTCAGCTCCGGCCGTGGCGTGCGCCGTCATTCATACATTTGTTTTGGTCGCGCGACTCGCCGCAACACCGCTCGGTGCAATTCGCCAGTCGCGTCGCCGGTCGCCGCTATGCGTGGCATGTTAAGAACATTTCTATACATTTGATTCAGTCGCAAGTCGCGTCGCCGGTCGCGTCCCGCGAATTTTCGCTGCAGCGAATTGTCCGTGGCCAGGCCGTAAGTATTCAAGTTTCCGTTTACGTGGAACGTTGTGAGTCACCGCAATGACTCAGAAGGGGTAAAGCTGGCGTGTTATTATGGCATAAACTTATGAGCGGAACACTACGGTATTAAAGGGTGGGGTACACGCGATACTGTGTATAATTTTCGTGTCGAATTATCGGCTGTTCGGACGCTGCAGTTGGTGTGCAACAGAGCGTTGTTGATCAAAGATACTGTGTACATTGCTCATTATAAATGTATTTGAATATTTCCTATGTTGCCATAGGGTTCGTTAGTCTTGACTCTAGCGTTTTTCAACTATGAGGCATCTAGTACAGTCACAGTAACGCTGCTATGCCGCAACATTTTTTTAAATTTGTTCGTCTTCCCGATCCCGTGGGAATTTCAGGAAATCTTCTTAGTGCACTCCTACGGTCTTCAAGGAACACGTTATGCCAAATTTTGCGCCCAATTGTTTTGGCTGTGCGTTGTCTTTCAATCAGTCAATAACGCAAAAGTTTTATTTATATACTAGCTTTTGCCGAGGCTGCGTGCGCGTTATATTCGGGGTTTCACAAATCTCTTTTATTATACGAATACTTTAATATTTACTTCATTTTAACAATATGTTTGACGCAACAGTACTGACAGCTACGATAGCACATGCGCACTTAATTATTACAGCGCATGCGTTCTTACTTCTAACAGTTAGATTTGTGCCTTACAAACTTTGACCCTCCCTACAATCCCTTCCAGGTTAATTTTGGCAACTAATGGTAGCCTATGTCCGTCTTTATTGTCCAATATATATCTTTATTGAATTTCAACAAAATCGATTCAGCCGTTATGGCGTGAAAACGGAACATACATACGTACATACACACTTTCGAATTCATAATATTAGTACGGATTCTGATTTGAATATTTTCTACGTGGTCGTAGGGTTTGTCAGTCTTATGTTTCCAGCCATAACACAGCCAGTCCCGTTTACCGAAAGTCATAGTACATTAAACGAGACACTTTATACCAAATAATAAAAGTTTTAATGAGAGTGTCCTTGCGTTCAGTTTATTTTGGGCTAATCTGTATTTCATAATAAAACTGCCATTCAAACTCTTTTAATTAAAATAAAACTTAAAAACGAATTAAAATATTAAGCATCTGTCCTCAAGTCTTTAGGTGTCTATCCAAACTATTTTAGTTTGATTATGATTATTTAAAAATAGTTAAATGTTTTTGACTTTTTGACAAATGGCTACTGCATTGTATAAATTATTTAAATGGATGTCCTCTGTTCGTATAGTAAACATTAATTATGCTTGTGTCTGCGGCTTTCAGTTTCCTGATCAAGCTAAGTGCTTTAACAAAACTGTTTGAAAATGTTCTATTAATACCGCCCATATTCTCTGATGTACGGTAAATACTACTCAATTATTTGCGTGTAAATTTCTATTCCCTCAGTTTATCATACGATAGTAGTTTTTACAGAGTAATGAATTAATGAAGAAGATGTGAGTGTATGCTCAAACTTTCATCATAAATCACACTACATTTTACACAAATCACCCTGTCCGTTACTATAAACCGCATGAAAATTAGTCAGTATGTTTTGAGTCTATGGCGCACAAATTAACAGACCAATATATATGTCAGAAGATTTATTTTAATTATATGTTGCGTTGTATAGTACTCTTCAATCTTTTTGGCATAAAAATCGTATTTCTTCCCCACCTAAATTTTAAATTAAGAAAGTGACAACTCTAGAAAAATACATGCTGTAGATCATAATTAAAACTTTCAACAAAATTTGGTTTGAATGAGATGAAGTCAGAATAAAACTTTGTCGTTTATAGAAACGCCATGGAAAACAAAGTTATATGTGATGGTGAAAGAGTGATAGTGGTACTCGTATCTGGTTATGTGAAAGTAATGGGTGTGTTAAATATGTACCTCTCGCACAAGCTGCTGCATTCTAATAGAAAAACTCTTAAGCATCTTGACAGGCATAATAACCGGCCACTGTTCACTCAACAAGCACCTATTCAACATAGGCGTAACGGACAGCCCACTGTGCAGGGGCTGCATGGAAACCGAAGAAACACCCACTCACTTCATTCTGCACTGCACAAATGTGAGCGACCAACGGGCAAAGCTGCTGAACAACCCCAGAACCATGTGTGAGGCTTTGAACGACATCAGCTAACTAATGGCTTTCTGGAAGGAGCTAAGGTGGTATGAGTAGACGGCGTCAATCAAGTCGCCACTTACGCACAATGGCCCAAATAAGTGGCTAAGTGCGGAAAACCCACGACCAACTTAACTAAACTAAACTAAATATGTACCTCTATGTAATCGTTCATGAACCGGTCCGAGTCGCACCAGATTTAATTATTAAATTGTAAAAAGCTTTTTGAATCAAGCACGTTTGAATAATATTCAAGCCATTGCCATTTTCGAACAATAGCATGGTGTTATCAGAACAAAAAGTGAACATGTCTGTCGGAGCGTGTAACCCGCTTGCGCCCGCATGTGACATTCTCGGGAGACCCACGTAGCGGATCAAATCTCTCTGTACACCACTATTGCAGTGTTTGTTTATGTTCTTTCACTAGGATTGTTTCTACTTTGACTCAAAGCAGTGCCTGTATAAAAGTATTGGAATTGAGCGTAATACATTTAGGCTGCCCGCCCACGTCAGACTTTTTGTAGGACAGATAATCGGGCCGATTTTTCCTCCGATTCTTAGGACCGATTTTGTGGACGACTCAACGCCTACGTCCGGCATTTTGTCTGTGGCTATCGAGAGAGCAGCACGTCATGGACAGAGATAATCTCATGATAATAAGGAGGAAGGTGGATTTACAGAGGCAGATTTTAAGAGAGGTTAGTCTTTGGCTTTTGAGGAACAGAAGAGAAAAAGAAAGTTCTGGGTTGACCCAATAATCTCTCAGAAATTATTGAAGGGGATATTTAATGTTCGTCATGCTGATCTGAGACTTCAACCAGACAAGATTTTAAATATTATAGAATGTCAAATAATGCCTTTGATGAGCTCCTGCCATAAGTAGAACACGCTTTTACACATCAGGACACTATTATGAGGAAGTACATTCATCCAGAAGAAAAGAGCCATTCCTTCTTCCGTCTATCCCACAGTAGGATGACATTACTGTGTAGTGGGAAATGTAAATGTATATAGTGAAAAAACTACGCGGAACTGTTTATCCACGATTGCATATGTCTACTTAGGGATAAAAAGGATCTAACAAAATTATAATAGAAAGCTAAGATTTGAATAAATATTACGAGATCCTCTTACCAAATTTGGTTTTTTCTTGTTTGCTATACGTTGCCCAACAAGAATTTAATGAAAAGGCATATTTCTTACCATAATGTTTACTTTTTGTTTCTATCGTGATACTCGGCCCAATCCGGTGTCATATAAAGCAGGTCGCTTTTCTACTTCTATCAAACTCTCAATATCGACTTCTATCGCTGAGCAATGACACTGGCGCATCACTTGTCCTTCCCTTGCAAGTGCATGCGGCCGACTGTCGGTGAGTAGTGTGCGTTTTACGCTACATTTCCGAACGTTCCATTTTTCACCGATAACCGGATCGGTCGGGATGCGCTGATTTTATTTCTGCCAGAATTTAAAGTAAGTCAGAAGACTTACTTTTTGTAGGACGTGTGCGTTGCACTATTGCTATCAGTGTGTTTTGTTTTTCACCTACAAAAAATCGGTCACCGATTATCGGACGTGGGCGGGCAGCCTTAAAAAGCATAAAAGTCCAGCTAAAATGCTTTAACAATTTCAACTTTTTCCTTTTATATTTTTGGTACAGAAAAGAGTCTGGTAATGCATACGTAAAACTTCTGAAAAAAAAACAAGGCGATTTATAGAATAGTTTATTTAGTAGAAGTATATTTTAAATTATTTGACATTTTTGCAGTATCTAAGTACTACCAATGAATACAGATGATTTTAAATAAATATCTATGCTCTATGGTACCAATGAATACAGATAATTTACATTAAAGAAGCTTATTTCTTAAGGATGTCATGTGCCGATTAAAGTTGGCGTATTGACGGTTGTCATTAGTGTAGTTCGTAGTTGGCGCCGTTGGCGGCGCTAGCGTCTTTCGCCATCTGTCTTGCATTGCTTTGGCGTAAGAAATAGACAGCTGTTGCACTGACACTCACGCGACTGTTACGCCGCCAAGCGGCAATTTGGGTCGCAGAAAGTTTGTCTTAAAAGCGGCAATAAGAAAAACATCTCTATAAATAAATATCTATGCTCTATGGTACTACGTCGAAGTAAAGCAGTTTTACTGTTGCTTTTATATGATGTATAAACTGTATGGATGAATTTTATTTTTTTAAGAGGTTGCCTAGCAATGTAACACTGACCGAAATGTCAGGGATCCACAAATGTTTGTTTTAAGTCTGGTTATTACTTGCATCCGTTTGAATGTTTAGGAAGTTCTTACAAAACAAGAGCCTTTCATAAATTGAAAGAAAATTACATCAATTTGATCACCCTTGTATTACCTTATCCAGTCTACCCCTTCTGCATACTATTCTTTGTCTTGCAAGCGATATCAGAAATAGTAGAATTTATTCAATGATAGCAAAAGCAATTTTCCAGTTTACACATTCTAATATTTCTAACATAAATGAAAAATATTGTGTTATTATGATATTCTGCTATCGCTGTCTAATAAGCCTGCTGTCAATTGAACTTAATGCTCAAAATCACCAAAGAATAGGTGGCAGTAATCTGTATATATATATATATATATATATATATATATATATATATACACGCTGATTTTTAAAATTGGTTTTGGAGCGAAAGCCATCCATACCTACACAGATAAATATTAAAGATACGACACACACAGATAAACATCGCACTGTAGGTACAGACCCCGCCCCCGGCGTGCGCGCATAGCAAATAGCAACGCGGGGCGACAGGGGTAGGAGCGGGGGTCGGTTGCAATTTGCCGCTCGTCACTCCGACAGTCTAGACATGGGCAAAGTCGTTATATTTCATTCACCGTGACTGTTGTTCCAGTTATAAAAATTTCACAGTGAAAAATCACCGTGACTTTGTCACGTCGATCACTTCAGATAGGTAATAGATATTTAGAACGTTTTGTAATGTGACTTACACGTTTTGATAATTAATTCGCTTATTCGCTATTATCAATAAAAACTATTGCCTGTAGCTGTAATGCAGAATAAAGAAAAAAGTACATCTCTGTGTTATTATATCCTAATAATTAGTACTTAATAATAGTATTATAAATGCGAAAGTTTGTGAGGATGTATGGATGTTTGTTACTCTTTCACGGGGAAAACGGTTGGACGGATTTGGATAAAAATTTCATACAAGTATTTTATTACCTGGATTAACATATAGGGTACTTTTATCCCGGTAATATGTTCCTTTGGGTATTATCTCCGAACGGCCGCGGCGCGCGGCGCAGGGGTGGCGTGCGGGCGGACACGTTCCGATTTATTCTCGTTCCATATTTAAGGAGTGAGACGGAGTAAATGTGACGGAAAGTAACAACGTTATTTTGGAGCGACGATATTATACAAAAAGTTACTGTGATACTCTCAGGTGGCAGATCACAGTGATTTTTTCACTGTGACGTTATTTATCACCCATGTCTACGACAGTCTCGCGAAATTAAGTCAACGCGACGCCCGTACGTCACGTTCGACCCCGTCACTGTACCGATCGGCATGATGAATATTCCAATATTGAGTTCGCGTCTATGGTGCGAGTGTATTAAATGTCTGGTGAAAATATGGAAGAGGCGAGGCGCATGTATTCGTTACCAGACCACTTGGAATCGTTGCGCACGCGAGGTATTCACTCACCCTAAGTGCCATCACCAAACACAATCCTGGCTTTAGTGCAACGCCTCATAAACATCGGTCAGTTTAGCAGTGTATGCAGTGCAGTTTGAACAAGAAATTCGGCATCGTAATTAATTAGTGTTTTTCTAATTAGCTATCATTAACAAAAGACAATGTGTGAAAGGTGTAAATTGATTGTGATGTACGAGTACCTAGGCAGCAAACAGCAAAGGTATTTGGTTTATTCATTATTGAATACCTACTGTGATTACATTCTTATAAACACCATAGAAATAGGCAAGTTTTTCTTTTCAATCGTTAAAATCTTTGTCTAGTTATTCAACTGACCCCCGCTCCTACCCCTGTCGCCCCGCGTTGCTATTTGCTATGCGCGCACGCCGGGGGCGGGGTCTGTACCTACAGTGCGATGTTTATCTGTGTGTGTCGTATCTTTAATATTTATCTGTGTAGGTATGGATGGCTTTCGCTCCAAAACCAATTTTAAAAATCAGCGTGTATATATATATATATATATATATATATATATATATATATATATATATATATATATATATATATATATATATATATATATATATATATATTATTTCGTTACTTACTAGCTGACAGACTATTTGGGCGCAAGAAGTTGAATTTTGGAATGTTGGAATGTATATATGTTCCTTGGGGACCGTAAGGGTGCATATTAGCTGACTATAAATGAATAGCCAGCTGTTATTTAAGTTCTTATTATTAAAGAAGAGTCCAAATATTATTGTCTCTTTCAAGAAAATTCAATATAGTTTACGAGTATACTCTAATCGAAATTTTTATTACGACACAACCATGTTCTTACAATAATTTTGAGTTTTTGTTGCAAACGCACCTGTGGCTTGCTAGTTAATTTCATATACATGAAATATATCAATGTTTCCGTGATCATGGCGCTTGTAACAGTGCCGAAATACCGGCACTTCATTAACACAACCTACTTTTTAGTGTAAGTGACCACAAAAGTTTAAATGCTTTTTATATTTTACGGAAATAAGTCCGTGTTATCTGTAACACATAAGCCTAATTTTCTGTAAATTATATATACTGAAAACCCACAAACTAGGAAGAGCCTGTACTGCATCAATTGGACTACTGATAAACATATTTGAACTTTCCCCAATACTTATTTACCCATACTTAGAAAAAGCAAAAAAAAATCTGGATAGAACTCGAACCCACAACCTCCAGCTTAGCAGTAATTAACAACTAGACCAATAAAAAACCAGGCCAGCCTAATAAAAAATAAGACAAAACTACACTGAAATATTCCAATCACCTGTTCCAGTACAATTATCGTAAGGCACTCCTTAGTACTATCGCGATCTTATATAATATTACTAGAGGACGCCAGCAGCTACGCCTGCATTTTTTTTAAATTTACCCGTTTTGGCCGATCCCGTGGGAATTTCGGGAAATCCCTTCTTAGTGCACCCCTACGGTCCCCAAGGAACATACGTGCCAAATTTCAGCTTCCTGCGCCCAATAGTTTCGGCTATAGCGTGTTTGTTAGTCAGTCAGTAACGCAAGGATTTTATATATTAAGATTATATCAAAGGATCGGCAATTTATTGGTGATTCAGTACCAGCTAATAAATTAAGCGCCCAAACATTACTACTGCTAAGACGAACGTTTTTTTTTCCGACAAATTAGTTGGGAGTATACGGCAGTAGTTTTCGGACGGGCAATAAAAACGAACACTTTATGAAGTAGTCGTATTGAATGACATAACCTGTTCTACTTTACTGTACGTACCTACTTACGTTTTTGTTCGCTTAAGGGATACTAGACAATGATAACGTGTTTTTTATTTAAAAACCAATTGACAGCAATAGACGTCGGTAATGATTATGAGAATATAAAGGAACATGTAAGACATTATTAAAGTGTTGCTACCTATTCTAACGAGCAGTATTTTGATCGTCCGAGGGATAAACATAAACATTACAGACGTATACTTTTATAGCACAATATATAGAGCAGTTGAGGCATGATATTTTCTACATACCCAAAGCAAGTGGGTTGTTGCATATAGAAGTTCATCCTCGGGTTTTCATAATAATTCAGGTACCTAGATTCTCTTTAAGTTTCATACTAGTAGGCTAGTAGCAATTTCTATAGCTTGAAAATGTATACAACAACTTCCAAGAACATATACAGATAATTTTAAACAAATGAAACGAGCCATGGAGTTTAATATTCCTGACACTTATCTTTTTGCCCCAACCCTATGATGAATATTTTTCAGAATATATACGAGCGAACGATAAAATTACTTCAGGTCATAAAAAGAAGAAGTTGCATTATAAATATGACACCGTACTGCCGTGGCCGTGCATTATTATGTCCCGTGTGTCCATTATTTTTACAATAAGACTGGGGTCTGCGAGACTTCCTTGAACGTTAAAAAGCCGTTTTATGTTTAATTTCGTTTAAAGAGTATTAAAGTGTTTTGAGAGCGGATTATCTTGTTTTAAATTATTTGATGAAAAACATCTGTGGAGTGTCGAGTTCATTAGCTGTCATAGTTAATGATGTGGACTTTTTGTCATTGTCGATCTTTGTTTCTGTGGCATAAGTTTGTGAGCAATCGTTTTGTTTTCAAAATTACTTCCAATCCGGTTTGGCAAGCCGTTTCAACTAGCGTTACTCGCTTGATAAAGATAACATGTTATTGTTTACGCCAAATGCATGTTATTATTTAATTATGTTTTTCTGTATAATTAATAATATTAAGGTGTATATATGTCTCATATCTGTGATCGTCACCTGGGGTTACCACCTAAGATCAGGGTTGGTTTGTGGTTTTTGCCACAATCAGTGACAAGCCTGAGTGGTAACCTCATTTTTATAACATACCTGCTTGTGTTATTTTGTAGTGTCTTATGTTTTTGTAATATTTAACCACTGTGTACGTTGTGAAAATAAATGCACTTTCTTTCTTACTTTCTATACGTGTGACCAATTTGTAGAACATTCACGCAACAGACTGCACGGTTGGCGTAATGTTTTAAGCGACTACCTCGCCGCTTGACACTGCACCGAGTGTTGTGGGTTCGATCCCCCCACGAGACAGCACTTTGTGTGATCCATAAATTGTTGGTTTGACTCTAGATGTTTATTGTGTCCGTTGGTTGTATGTTTGTAAAGTTGCCCGCGACACAGGATTTATTCCTAGCGCGGGAGTTGTCTTTTTAAGAAAAAGAAAAGATACAAACTTTTGCCTCAGAGTATCAATGATTTCTTGGCCTATAAAGTCATTGCTTAAGCTAAATTCAAGTTATACTTAGGAAATCAGGATACGGTTTAGAACTAACTACTCGCTCCTTTGGTGTCGTTGACTGCTCATTTAATATAAATTTTGCCTGAACTATAACAGGTACGTACAAATTTAAAGCAAAGATAATTATAGATCAAATGAACACATCAACATAATTTAGTATTAATAAGACACACTCATACTATCACAAAACAATCGATCGATATTATTTTTGATATATATTAATAACTTACCGAAAATAACAGGGCACAAAATGGTACTTTTTGTTAATGATAGCCAGTTGTTATAAAATGCAACAATCCTACTAATTATAAACAGGATATTAATGACACTCTCTCGAAAATAATTAACTGGCTTAATGACAATAATATTGTAATAAATCTAAATAAAACTAAAATTATGCATTTTCATCAAAGGCTTGTAAGTACTTCAGTTAATGTCACATATAATCAGTCAAAAATAGAAGAGGCTAGCATTTCAAAATTCTTGGGTATTTCTATAGACAGCAAACTGACCTGGAAACCACACCTGAAACGGCAAACGGTTAAGCAGATCAGCGTATCTTTTATTTCAACTGTCAAAAAAAGTAAATACTGAAACACTCTTAACGGCGTATCATGGATTGGTGTCCTCGGTTTTGCGTTATGGTGTTGTTTTTTGGGGACAGTCAACAAATCGAGAACTTGTTTTTAAAATGCAAAAGAGATGCCTACGATCGATGTTTGTTTTAAAAAGGACTGACAGTTGCATTCAATATTTTAAAAAATACAATATTTTAACCTTTCCTGCTTTGTATATCTTGGAAACTTGTTTTTTTGTAAAAAATAATCCCCACTTATTCAAAAAAATGGCCACAGTCAAGAAATTACCCATACGTACTCAATATATGAACACATTATGCCATGTTAAATGTAAAACTGCACTGATGAAGAAAAGTTTCTTTGGTATTGCTCCCCAAGTTTATAATAAAGTGCCTGATGTAATTAAATGCATGCCAGTACAAAAGTTCAGAAACACTCTACAGAAGCTGTTACTTGAAAAATGCTATTACACATTAGACTAGTTTCTGAATGACAAATCTATTTAATGTAAATTATGGAATTATTATTGTGTCATCATTTAATTTAATTTTATTATAATGCAAATGTAAATGAAATATGTATTACAGTTAGTAATTTTTTTATAAATTTAATTTTTTTGCTGACATTTTATTTATTTTTTATACATTTGGATTATTTTAATTATTTTGACAAATGTAATATTGCTGAGATTTTTTTTGTACTATTTTATTTAAGTTTTGACATTTTTTATTTGCTGTCATTCTCTTTTTTTACAATTAATTTAATATGATCAAAGCAGATTTATTTTGTATGCCTTTTGGCGGAACATGGGATGGAGCACTTACATGTATAATTATAAGATCATTGTACCCTGTGTTCACGAATAATAAATGAATTTGAATTTGAATTTGATCATTTATCAATTATATCAAAGGACACATAAAATACATTCACTTTTTCAAGTGTCCTCATCTCACGTATTTAATTTATTCTCCGAATGCTTAAGTAGATTCAAGGAATATCGAGTGCTTATTAATAACAATTGATTAATGGTACTCGACCGCAGAATATAATAATAATAATAAATAATAATAATATTTATTTTCTCTCATAAGGTACAAAGTTTACAAACACAAAGTGATTACAACAAATTACCAAATAACTTAGCTGTTCCTTAGTGAGAGCTGGAGTCCGTACTAGGTTCAAGACCTGTATTACGAATCTCCAGGCACTCCCTAGTATAAATTTATCACACTTTTGGTAAAACACATATTTTGTAACATATTATTTTAGTAAATTTTATTTGTCGGTACCTGTATAAAATGTTCTATTAAGAATATGGGTGGGTATGAATGAAGTGTATAATTAAGTATGTGTGGGTTAGCGTGTAAGGGCCTGTTCACGAGATCGGTCTAAGCGGCGAGCGTCGCGGCGGGCGGCGCGGCAGAGCGTCGTGCACGCCACGACCCTACAGCAGCGGTAAACGCAGCAGCAAATGTGGACGTATTTGGGCCGACGGAGTTACCCATAAATATGGCGATAACCAAAATATCTTTGTGTAACTATACGGTATACCTACAAAATTGTCGACATTGGATCTTCATTTCTTACAAGTATTTTATATTAAAGGAATAATGCATATTCGCAATTAATGAGGCGTTGAATAGGTACCTACACAACGTAGATTACGTTCAGTAAGTAGGTAAACCACCTTTTAACTTTAATGTTTGCGATTTATATTAAAACCTACCATTATATTCTGTAAAACATTGTTTCATTACATCTCGCAACGTTTTATTAACATTTTTGTATTTATACAGCGGATGTGTTGCTATCCATACACGCGACCGTTTTATAATTTCAACTTTAAATGTCTCCGTATTCATTACCACCACAAAATATTTAACAAATAGTTTAACCGCCTAGTTCGTCCCTCGCGTAACGCTGTCTGTGTCGCTCAGAGTCGTGGCGTCGGACTCGGTCGCAGTACATTTGTTCCCGCCGCTCGCCGCACCGCCCGCCGCGCCGCACGCCGCGCAGCCATTCGCGCCAAAAAAAACGCGCGCGTTATCGCTGTGCGCGGCGGCTCGTGGCGTGCTTCGAACGTTTTCATACATTTGATCTTACCGCTCGCCGCCCCGCGCTAAGCCGTCGCTCAGAGCGGCAAGGTCGTGACAGGGCCGTAAGTGTAAGAGACGTGGGCTACGCTATTGAGCGAGTGCGAGCGTATGTGTGTGTTTGGGTGTGTGGTGTAAGTTACTAGAGAAAGCGTTAGCGTCTTCAGTCCTTACCGAATTTATTTTTATTTACTTATTATTGTTTTTACTTTGTTTTTCTTTTTGTTTTATTCTATTATTTGAATAAAATTTTCCAACTCATCATAACTCAAATTAAAGAGCCAATTTGTTACAGTTATATAACATTCTCGATTATTAAGCCGATATATGTAAAATACCTTATTAATCTTATTATAAAGTATATATGTTATTATATTTAAGGTGGTATGTAACAAGACAAAATTAGACAGGAAAGAAAGCTAAGCAGTAATGGTTCATGACTACAAAACAGAAAAAATGTCTTATGCGTAACAGTGAATCCATCATGGGCCGATCTTCATACCATCGATACTTAATCTTATAGATATTGTAAGAATATAATAGGCAAACGTATGTGTGTTACTTCTTCACAGGCGTTTGTGACGGAGTATGTGTGAGGCCTTCCCGCGAAAACTACAGCGATATCTCTCGACGTCTTGTAGCATGGGGAACCTGCAAATTGCAGTTAGTAGCCTACTTACTTACATCAAAATATAAACCATACAAATCACATTAAATATCTTCTGGCCTCACTTTAACAAAGTTACCATTCAGACCTTCATTACTTTTTACATTAGTTGAACGGCATTGCATACCTATTATTACATCAGAGGTATTATATTTTTGATTATGCTACAACCAAAGTAAAGTTTGCAAGGCACTTTTTGTATTTAACAAATAAACACGTCTCGGTTTACCTCGGTGTGTTCACAAAATTGATGTTGAAACAACCTAGCCTTTTAACTGATGTTTAGGAATATGAATTTTTGCTTGGCTTATAAACCTTGAACCCTTATTGTATTAATATTTTTCGTTGCTCGCTCTACTGTAAAAAGAAAACATTGAAAGTGGGACGTAAAGGGCGATTCGAGAAAAGTCTTCTATTGTACTCAGGTAGATAAATTATGGTTAATACTGAAAGTGTTTTCGGCTTCATGTACCTACAGATATCTTAAGTGAGGCACTCAGGATCTGTTATAGGCAAGACTGAGAAATATTTTGGTACTTTGGATTTATGAACTACTGTTTTTAGAATATTAATATTCTTCTTATAACGACAATAGCATACAATTACTTATTCTTTAGAAATGTTTGGATTCAAGTAAGTTCAGAATTAGGTTTTGTCTAAGTAGTTTAGTAAGTATTTTTTGTAACTGTGAGAAGACAGGAAAGAAGTATAGTCTATTCAGTAATATAGAACCATATGGCACTAATTTATTTCAAATAAAATTTTAATTGAATTTGTATCACGTAATTTGCCATAAAGTTTATCAGTCAATCGTTTGTTGTTTGGATAAACGCAAGTTCAGAGCGTACTATGCAATAAGATGTAGTATTGCATAAAGCAAGATAAAGGTGTCCCTACTAGATTATCAGTACTCTTACTCGATACGAATCAGCTTTATGAGATGAGTACGGATAATATCATAAATATTTCCGGAACATTCCAATCACATAAGCAGCGGGCCGTTGAGATAATTGAATAGTGGAAATCAGAGGCAAAATAAAATAAAACCGCGGCTACAATTATTTGCTGACCTTTTCGCGTTGACCTTAGTCCTAAGGTCAACGCGAGTGCCTATCACACTTAATGTAATATAATATTTATAAAATTTTATTGATAACGACAAAACTAATCAGTAGTAGTAGTAGATGATTACTTAATAAAATTGAGCTTACTGAAGAAAGAGGTTTGTCGAAGTACTGCTTTTATTATTATTATAGCGTCATTCTGTCAGCTGACTAGCTGATACTAGACTTAGTATAAACATATTGTAAAGCCATCGCAAATCAAAGTGATCCATATTCTATGCTTTAGACGCCGTGAGAGAGACTTTACCCTTGTAAGGATATTGCATTTCTTACATCGAAAAAAATATACAGGTTCAGTATTAAAGGGATTTTCAAGATTTTCCTTGGAAATATATGGTACTTCAACAACACCTTTTTATAGGCTTGCTTGGATCACGTAACTAAGTAGTAATAAAGAAGGATATTTAAAATAAAAAATGTAGCATATCTAAAACTTTCAATCCCAGTTTGTGTTTGGGTTTCAAGCTTCCTTTCATTGAAAGTTTTGAAACACATTTTTCGCAACACTCTAAGGGCCCTGATCCTCTTTCCGCTTAAGGTCTAATAACAGATTTCAAATTACATGAGTTTATTATATAATGTTTCTGTCATGCAAAAGAACATATTTTAATGAAAATATGTCACTGTATCTAGTAATATTTTCCGCATAAAAGATACAGATAAGGTTACTAAGTAACATGTTGGATTATAACACTAATACAATATGAGGCAGTAGTCTCGTCACAGCCCAACAGTCTAATTATGCATAACAGTCCAGGTAGACGAAATCACAGACAAAAGCTGATAAAAATACAACATGCTTTGCACAACCATCCCATTCACAGCGATAAACAAGAATAAAAATTTACATCATCTGATTACAAAAGTTAAACAATCGCGATGTCCGCATTCACAACAAAAAAAAGCTTCAACCGAATATAAAATTTTATTTTCCCCACAAAGTTCTTTTAAACTTAATTCACGGTTACGCGATGGTGTAACAGTTTCCCAGTTTCACGTTAAATGAGTTCTCTGTTTATGTAATGGAGGCCTCCCCGGCCGTAATTGATTCCGAATTAAGCTGGGCTTGTGATAAAATTCACGTTGTGACCGACAGTGAAATTTCCGTGAAAGTCTTGCCAAAAATGATTCTTAATCGTCATCAGCGCTTAGTTTTGCTTTAACGAATGAATTGTGCGCCTGTAATGTCTTTTCGGAAAGTGCTGATTCGTTTTGTTGAAAGCTTAGAACGTTATAGTCGGGTGATAGCCGTTTTAAGTAGAGTTTCACGGGTGGAGCTTAATTAATCCTTTGCGAAAGTGTTTGGATTTCAGGAGAAATGTTTACAGGTAACAGCAGCTAGATAGTATAGATTCGTGGAATGGTTATATCAATAGTCGTCGTTTCTGTTTTGATACCGGTTACTATGAAATATATTAAACTTAGTAATTGAATTAAGTTTTTCACTTTGATATTGATATTTCTAGTCAATTGTAATAAATAACAAAGGTTATAATTATTTTTTACGTCCATCAGTGGCGGTTGGAGCAGGTTTTGGAGTGGCAGCCACGCAAGGTGGACTGACGAACTTGTTGGGATTGCAGGCAGTGGATGGATGCGTTTGGCTAAAGATCGAACATTGTGGGGAGCCTTGAGGAAGACCTATATCCAGCAGTGGACGTCTATCGGCTGATATGATGAAGACGATATCCATTAGTTGAAGTGTCTTCAGTTTTCAAAAGTTTTGCACAATAACAAAGTAAACGGCTGAAAAAGTAGTCTGAATAGATAGAAAAATAATAAATATGAGACGAACACCTACTAAAACCAAAGTAACAACTTCTAATTCTCATGTAAACATCGTCGACCTTATATTTCATATTGACATTTGATGACCTATTATTTCCTCATTGAAGCGCCCCTAAGAATCGGTAATGCGGTTACCACGAGTCATCCTCACCACATTGCATCACGTATAATAAATTCAACAACTCATACTAACTTCGACAATACTCACGTCAAAAGCCTTCAAGAGCCTACAAAAAAGGAACTTTGCCCGTAAAACAACGTCAGTTGAATATCACAGACGTTGAAAACTGTTTAATAGATTGATGGTTATACGGTTGAACACAGGAACACTGTTGAACAAATCGAGCGAAGTTGGGAACTCGGTCGCGCTCAGACCATTACCGCTAGTTTCGGTAACTCGTTACCGACTCAGGCTCATGCTGAAAAAGTTTCAGTAGTATTGCTGAATCGAACCGCATGTATAACACAGGGATCGCAGTAGCTCAAGTGGAGTGAGTCGCTGGAAAAGAATTGGAGCAGTCCTTGATCTGCTCGTTGTTTTAATCGGATCGCAGGCCAGTCTTTCTGATACACGACAGCGCGTATAATACAAGGCTGTTCTTCAGTAGAACTGCAGAAATAGTGTGCAAGAGGTGACTGAAAATTAATTATCATCATCAGCCTTTAACAGTCAACTGCTGGACTAGGCCTCTCCTTTAAAAGGAGGAATTGGCCTACTATACCACGCTGGCCAAACGGGTTGGTATAGGGTTTGCATCAAGTTTTCCTTCTCTTACAGTGCTGTTCTCTGCATAATATGCTCCCTCTGTCGGCTCTTACGACATCCATGGGATGATATGGGGTGGTGACATTCCGTATTCTTAATCCGTCACCACACGGAATTAATAGCACCACATATTATAGCCATGTATATAAGCGTCAGTGCTCTTTAAAATATACAAAGCAGGCTCATCTACTACTAAAGTCAGAAATAAAAATATGATTAGATATGCGAATATGTACTTTAAAAGCTTATTCTACTGCTCGCACTGTACGATACGATTTCGTTTACTCCACCAACGTTGCACTTTTTCTAGCGTATTATCGGTGATTCAGCCCGAAGTACAATTTGTAACACAGTGGCAATAAAAAGTTGCAGCCGGACAATGTACGTGAACATTTTAAATTTTTTAACGACTGTTACACTCCCATGACAATGCTTGGGAAATATGAATTAGACGTAGCTGGGGATTTTCATGTGGAATATTTTTTACTAGGATGATTCAAATTATTGTATGTGAAGTGTACTTTTTAATATTATATGGCCTCGTGGGTGTATGTGCAATTTGTAGGATGGAAAGGAAATTCACTTGCTGTTTTTATTTTCGATTGATTGCATGATGTTCGACCGTAATGATATTCATATTTGGTCGAATAAGATATAGATGTCGATGCATATAATATAATCTTCTTTATAGTTTATTGGAAACGCATTAATTTTACATCGAATTCATATGCGTTAATCGATTATTATTAGCGACTATGTTGTTTACCACACAAGCTTTTAAATCCAAATAATTAAAATCTCGTGTGCCACAAGATAGAACTTGATCAATATCATCATCAGCCCTATATACTGTCCCACTGCTGGGCACGGGCCTCTTTTCACTATGAGAAGGGTAAGTCCATAGTCCACCACGCTGACTAAATGTGCATTGGCAAGCTTAGCATTTCTTTCGAGAACAGTATGGAGAACTCTCAGACATGCAGGTTTCCTTACAATGTTTTCCTTTACCGTTAAGCAAGCGATAATTAACAATTTAATACGCACTTAACTTCAAAATGTCATTGGTGCGTGCCGTGGATTAGCAGTCTGCCTCTGCGTAGCAGTCTGTCGGTCTAACAACATTATTAATGAAACAATTGTATACACATCAGATATCTGCTTAAGAATGCTTCAAGTAGATACTATTTTTTAGATCCCCTACTAATGAAAAAAACTAACCCATTACCATTTTTGGATCAGTTTCTACATAATCTTAATATATAAAATCCTTGCGTTACTGACTGACTGACAGACACGCTACAGCCGAAACTATTGGGCGCAGGAAGCTGAAATTTGGCATGTATGTTCCTTGGGGACCGTAGGGGTGCACTAAGAAGGGATTTCCCGAAATTCCCACGGGATCGGCCAAAACGGGTAAATTTAAAAAAAATGCAGGCGTAGCTGCTGGCGTCCTCTAGTCACTTATAAAAAATTGTCTCTGAATGGTAAAAACATTATATTTCGTGAGACGTCTCAAACTTCGTATCTATTTTTAATTGCCGAAATCCCCACAGTAGACAAAACTCAATCTACGAAGAAAAATCTTTTAGTGCTTAATTGAGCACGCACAATGAACAACAAAACGAAACTCACGCACTAAAAGTTTGTTCTAGTTATGTTCTTATCGGCAAAATAAACAATACCAAATGTATTCTATAGCAAAGGATAATGGGCAAATGATATGCCGCATGTGGCTTTTAATTCAAAATAAATATAAGTAGAAAATGAGTCTCATAAAATATGTACATACCTATCTTCATACATACATGTTTAAGGTGTCAAATTTTCTCCCAAACTTTCGGCTGACTAAAACCCTTGATCATCCAGCGACAGCTACGACTATCCAATTGACTGTCGCCTATAAAGTTACTAAAAGAACATATTAGGGACTATTATTAAAATAAAAATATACCTATTTTCTCATCAGCACTTAAAAATTATATTTAAATTTCAGAGAGTTTCATTAATAAGAACTATGTTTAGTAATTATGTACAACCACAGGTATTATATACTTAATATTAATTGGACCATCTATTGAACACTGTATAAAGCCTTATTCAGAACTCAGGGTTAGGCTGTTCCCCCCCTCGTGGGATCTCCACCTTGTCGTGGTGGGGGACTTAGTAATAGTGGCTTGGACACCCGCGGTGAAGCTAAGAGAGATCCCGGAAGTGGACGCTCCGCGTGGGCTTGGAGGGGGCCTGCGCAGGATGCGTCCAAAGGTGCGGGTGCGGGGGACAGTTCTGTCTGTCCCTCGCAGTCGGGCGCGGTCGCGGGAGGAGTGGCGTGTCGGTGTTGCGTTGCCGCGCGCCCTATCTCCCGTGACCAAATGGGGGCGCACCATTGTTACGTCGCGGTAGGGCCGCGGAGGAAGAGGAGATGCGGTGTTGTCAGGTTGACGTCCTCCCTATCCTCTGCGGCCACTGGCTGTTTTGGCGGCGGAGCCCAACACCTTCATCTGCCGCCAAGGAGGTTGTGACCTTCGGGCTTTCCGCCGGGGTGTCAGGGTAGAATCCTAACGCGAACCCCTGGCACCCCCAAAATGAATGGCGTTGAAGTATGCGCTGTGGTTTTAGCGGGTATTACTGCCTTGCACTCCAGCTGTCAAGTCCCACCTACGTGCGTAAAAGCATTTCCACAGCGAAGAAAAAAAAGGTTAAGGCTGTTAAGAATTTAAAATCGTTTTATTTATTCAAACAACTTTGTTTATTTTCTTTCTCTAGAGGTTCAGTGTTATTATTAATTGGTCATCTGAGCGCACCACTAGCACGCGTTGACGATTGTATATTCGTTATTCCGTGACAGTTTTTTTGTATGTAGTTCATTAGCATGGACTTATACATGGCTTAAGCCAACTTAGTCCCTTTATATTTATTTATAGAATAAGAATGTCAAAGGCGCTGCTGTAAGTCTGTTGGTATGCAGTCAAAGGTAATATTCTGCGAAATCTGGAAAGACCAGTAAGCGGGCTTCAATGCTAGGACGATGATTCTATCGATATGCAGTAAACCTCCGACACGAGTGAGGAAACAGTGGCATCTCTTGCACTTTGCCAAATAACCGAACAGATGGTCCAAGTGTATTCGTTTTGTTTTTTAAAAAACAACTGCCGCACTAGGAAGAAATCCTGTGTCGCGGGGGACTTTACAAACATACAACCAACGGACACAACTAACACGCAGACTCGAAACTACAATTTATGGATCACACAAAGTGATTTAATTTATGTCCGTGTTAAAATATAATATAGTGTCCGGTTGGCGTAGCGGGAGTGTAAGCGACTGCTACGTCGAAGGTCGCGGGTTCGATTCTCGCTCAAGTCAAACATTTGTGTGCATGAACGTGGATTTTTGTCTTGGTCTGGGTGTTTCTATGTTTCATTATTATTATTAATATAATAATCTAATATTCTACCACATTCACACAACACCACCTAGTCCCAAACTAAACAGAGCTTGTACTATGGGTACTATAAATAATGGATAAACATATATTTTTTTGTAAATACATGCATATTTTACATCATCATCATCCTCTTAGCGTTATCCCAGTTTCAATCTGGGGTCCGCTTACTAATCTAACCGGATTTGGCTGAATATTAACTTTTGCACGGAGCGACTGCCTGTCTGACCTCCGCAACCCGAAGGGGTAGCGATATTCCATGGTTTAGACTAGTGTCAGTTTATTTTAGAAGGTACTGACGCCCTGTAACGATTGTCAAAGTGACAATCTTCATGACAACCGGGACCGACGGCTTAACGTGCTCTCCGAGGCACGGGACAAGCGATAATTAACATTTCTATACGCATATTACTCCGAAAAGTCAGTGGTGCGCGCCGTGGATTCGAACCCGATACCCTCTGCATGGCAGTCTGTTGGTATCTCCACTAGGCTATAGCTGCTTAAATACATGCATATTTTACATACTATATAAATATCAATTTTTTTACACAAATTGTATCATTATTACGATCTACCACCACCTTTTATCATTATTACGTCTGAGTACTGCCCCAGTTTGTCTTGACTTACCGTTTGTAACAAATCAGTCAAGTTAAGCAACATTCGTCAGCACATGGATGGGTGACGGCATTTTGTGGCATTTTATTATACATTCTCTGATGGCCCTCAGAAGCACAACAGCGCCGTCGCTGTTATGCTTCGGAGGACATTACAATACCATCGTGTGGTCAATAAATTCCAACACCAGAGTTGGCCACACACTCACACGCAAGAAAAAATATTATTACGTGAATATGACCAATATAAAATCCGTACTACATATATTACTTTTACTACATTACATGTATTAAACTTATAACAAAAGAAAATCTAACGGCTGCTACACACAGTGCCGGCGGCACGTGCCGCAGCAAGCCGCCGGGCATCATTCCAGTTGTATAGAACGTAGGGTTGCCAAATTTTTTGCCAAATTTTTCTATCTTTAAATGTTTCATATTCTTGTTTCACAATAAAAAAAATAAACAATTCGTTTTTAATTACGTTAATTATTGACGTTCTATTTCGTTCTTCTCGCCACTTTGGGTTCATCACTGAACTCTTTAATTCTGAACTTCTGAAGTGGCAGGGACGGAGATATGATTTTAAGTATAAATTGCCTCCGTGGTCCAGTGGATAGCGTATGCGACCGCTGACTGGAGGTTCCGGGTTGGGCAAAAGTGCTACTGGGTTTTTCCGAATTCTCAGTAGCAGCACGGAGTCTGGTGATTTGTCCGGTAATTGCAACAGGCTCGCCCCCTATTACGTGGGACCTAAAAAATCATGGCGAAATGTGGGTGTAATATTATCATTACAGCTCTGCCTACCCTTTCGGGGATACAAGCATAAGTCTTTACTATTGCCAATTACCTTTTTCTGTAAAAAATCTTTACCATCAGTGGTGAATTTCTTTTAGATCTCTTTGAGCCTAAATAGTTTCCATCATCCATTTAACTTATGTGTAACGTTATATAGATAAGTACTCATGGTTAGCGTTTTATTTTACACGTCACAGTAAGGGTTGGAAATAAAGTATTTTCATATACTTTATTTGTATACAAAAGTATAAAGTATAATTGCTAAAAATAAAGTAGGATACGTTATTTATAAAGTATGGTTGACAACCCTAATAGAACGACCAGACACAAGTAGCAAGTTGCAACCCGCGGCCAGCCGGCGGCTCATTCGTGCGGCCAGGCCGGCGGCTTTGTGTGCCGCCGGCCATGCCGCCGGCACTGTGTGTAGCAGCCTTAACAAAGTTCACGAAATCTGAGCATTACCGCTAAACAAGGCAATCTTTCTAATAATTACATAATTCATTCCACACACAGCTTTGGACTTCAACAACAACAGCCCACATTAATCCAAATATGCTATTAAGCTATTAAGTCCCAAAAGTACGTGTGAAGAATACTCTACGTGACCCAGGATGAGACAGAGATAGCTGTATATTGTGTCTCGTTTTCTTTAGAAGTACTTAAAGAGCTTAATAACTTTTGGATATTTGTTAGATTGTAACGCAAAGTGAATTGAGAAACAGCTCCAGAGGATTCGGTTGGATATTTCAATTATGTTGTGTTTATGCTAGGTAAACTTTTACGTGAAAATGGGTAATTATGAGTTAATCGCTGAACAAGATCTTTATAAGTAATTATTACCTCATCCCAAAATAATACTAATTAACAAAAATCACCCAGGTGAAACTATTAGGACAAGAAGCTGAAATTGGGCATGTAGGTACTTTCTTCGCGACCGTAGGTGTTAACACCCCCAGGAGGGATATCCGGAAATTCCCACGTGATCGGCAGAAAACGCGGGCATAGCTGCGGGCACCTTCTAGTCAGAATATAATAAAAAACTTCTCACACATAGTCATCCGATCTCAAACTGAGCAGGGCTTGTAGTAATGTAAACTGATAACGGTTTTAGATAACCGTGAATGAGCGGCGTCCCGCAAACTCTACCTGCCGTAGAATTGTTTCTTCTCCTCCTCAAGCCTCTTTTTTCTTTTCTACATATCATATTTTAAACTTTGTACCGTGAAGACAATTGCTCTGGATAGATCATCATCATCATCACCAGCCTTTAACAGTCCACTGCTGGACTAGGCCTCTCCTTTGATGAAAGGAGGAATTGGCCTACTATACCCCGCTGGCCAAACGGGTTAGTATAGGGTTATATTTGTATCAAGTTTTCCTTGTCTTACAGTGATTTTCTCTGCATAATATGCTTCCTCTGTCGGCTCTTACGACACCCATGGGATGATATGTGGTGGTCACATTCCGTATTCTTAATCCGTCACCACACGGACTGTTATCCTGACTCTGGATAGTTAACTCTATTAAATTAAAGTATTCAGGCTTTTTTTCATGTGAATGCCTTGTTTTTCATTCCTGTAGCATCATCGTCATCCTTCTAACGTTATCCCAATTGATATCCAGGTTTCACTTACTAGTCTTACCAGATTTGACTAAGTATTATCTATTCTACAGAGTGACTGCCTGTATTCTTGTAGCACAGTCGTATAAAAAGAAGCCAGATTTTTTGTCAATCAGTACAAACAAATGTGATTGAAATAAAGCAAATTCATATACGGCCTTGAGCTTACATTGTATATGTGTGTGTGTGTCTGTTCTTAACTACTCACACAACTTAATTAAGTTTAAAGTGATGATAAGTTATAATCCACAGTTCGTGGCGATACACAGCTCGCTTGTAATAAATGATACCATTATTACAGTTACGCTGTAATCAAAGTTTATTAAAGCTCAACTTGTAATTTAAGATTCACTGGAGTATAATTTTAGCCGATTGATAAGCAATTATGAAAAATTATTGAGTTTGTGGTCTTTGTTTATCTCAAACTGCAAATGTTAGTTGACGCTAAGATTTGTGGTGTGCTGTGGTACTTTTTGACATCATCATCATCAGCCCTGTATAAAACCTGTTCTCACTGCTGGGCATGGGCCTCGTCTCTCTATGAGAAGGATATGGACCACGACGCTGGCCCAGTGCGGGTTGTTAGACTTCACATGTCTTTCGTGAACACTTTTTTTACAATAAGCATATATTATATTGACAATAAGCATAATATATTCTTGCTCTTCAAAACAACTGGTTATTAGTAGTATTCCTTGGTGATAGCAAAAAATGCTGGTCGGGCTATCCTCAATATTGCGAACATGGTAAAGTGATAGTCTTAGATTCTTTACAAAACTTATGTGTTACTTATTAAATTTTTAGACATTGGCGACGAATAAAAACTTTTGTTTTGAAAATATTACATATAGGATTTTTTTTCTTCCACATACACACATCACCGTCTAGTCCCAAACTAAGCAGAGCTTGTACTATGGGTAGTAGATAATGGAAAAACATCAATAATTATATACTTTTTTTGTAAATACATACATATTATACATAGTAACACCCAGACCAAGACAAACATCTATATTCATGCACACAAATGTTTGACGTGAGCGGGAATCGAACCTGCGACCTTCGGCATTGCAGTCGCTTACACTCCCGCTGCGCCAACCGGTCGAGTAGAAATAAAGTGTTTAAATTCAATTCGCGTCTGAACCCACCTGTGAAATTTCGTACTTAATGTATGAGAACTGAAGGCCAATTCTCGTAGTTATATTAATTTATTTAAAATGCAGTTGCGATCGAGTCTCGCTGTCATACTTATGTTTTAAATGGTATTCCCCTAAATTAACTGACACTTGAATCATATCGTGACTAAATCGTAAATTTAACAAAGTGTCAAACTATATGTCAACATGGATCTCTAAGTATCAAAGTAGACTCATTTAGGTATATAATAGACTATATTAATTAAGTGCAGCAAAATAAATTGTGAGTCAATTCAAAATCAGATCGATTGTCGTTCAAAATACAGTGTCGGTGTCTCTCAATCTCAAAATACGAGAATCGGCCTTCTGCTTTGACGGATGATTATATCGTAAGCAGTTACCTTATATTATGTGCACAGTCGGCTTATCCCACCCGCTTCATGATAAGTATTGTTAAAGTACCGACATGACGTAGAAGTATTGTAAAAACACTGACGGGCAAAAACAGGGGAACTGACAAGGATTTATGATATCGGGTAACCTTGCCGGTATAAATCATGCTTTGAACCCCATTAGCTAAACACTGCGGGTGCAATGTGGATATATCGGATACCATACCGCCAATTGCACACTAGTTTTAAGTTATATATGTACTTATGTAAATACTTTGTTTGTTTTGGTGTTCAATAAAGTGTAATCTATCTATCTATCATACATTATTATACAATTCTCAGTAGCAGCACAGAGTCTGACAATAACTCCAGTAACGGCAATAGGCTCGCTCCCTATTACGTAGGACCTAGATTCAGAAAATGCCGAAATGTGGGTGTAATATTATACCTCTGCCTACCCCGTAGCGAATAAAGGCGTGAGTCTATAAAAGAAATATCAAGTGAAATTATTAACTATCCGTCCTGTTTGTATGAATGTGAAAAAGTCCAAAACTGCCGAATGGATTTTTGTACGGTTTTTACCAATAGGAACCTAGTGTGATTCCTGAGGAAGGCATAGGCGTAAAGAACAATGCCAGAATTCGGTCTGAGTTTGTTGTGGCGACCTTAAACTTCATATATGAATAAAACAAATTGTTTTTTTTCTACGATTTTTTATATTTTCACTTTGTCTCGTAAAAGCTGGAGTAATTTTATGATGACAAAAAGCATTCCAATTGATTACGAATACTTTATTATTTGATTGTTGCCATAGATAATGGTGTGACAGGAATAGACGTGAGTGCTATATCCGTATCGATTATTAAATAAGTAATCGATACGATTGACCTTTATAGAGTTGGTTTGGTTTAAAATGCAGATAATTAATATTTAATCAACATTATATCAATAAGCTACTATTTTTGAAGCAAAACAACGTTTAAATCAAATAAAAACGTCACAGCATCGATTTAATGTTGTTTCGATTTCACATAAAATCGATTTACAATGTGCAGCTCTGCTTTTGTCTGTGGCTGTGACAGTTAGGTGCTACAAAATACCTCCGCGTTTTAATGTCAATCTGACATATGTCATCTGATCATTACCTACCTACATTGTTTAACTTTCATACTATAACTTTCCTTTTACCTACATTGTTCATTCTTAACTAAAAATTAAACACCGATATCTTCTTTTTCCACCTTTCCTGAGTGAAAATAGAATCATTTATAGACTCTGTTACTTACGCCAAATTTTTTGATATATTTTTTATTACTGTTCGCTTCAATTTAATTTCAGACATTTTGATGTATGGAGATCTGCCATTGTCCTTTAAGTGGGCGGAGCCGCGAGCAACGTCTAGTTTTTATACAGTTGCATTCAAAATAACCTAATCTTTGCGTAACTAGACTATGAACCACAAGGTTTTAGAGGTTGTCTAGTACTTTTAACTTTTACAAAAAAATGCTGCATCATGTTACATTTTGAATTTGCAACTGATTAATATACTAGACTTATGCTGCGTATACACAAGAGATGTGTGAATAGGGAGCGTGGAATGCCAGAATAAAATTGGCATTTTTCTCCTAGTTTCGCTCAGCATATTGATGTATAATTTGTTACATCCCTGTGTTTTAATATACATATATGAGGCAGTTGCAAATAAATATAAAGGTCGGACTCTTAGATCGCTATGGCCTTCTTTACCTTATAAGAAATGTTAGAATGCTTGTAAATGACTTGAATATATTGAACCTATTATTAAGTTGTTTGAAATTGAGGAAATCGTCTAGCGTGGTATGGGCATGTAATGAGGAGCGATGAAAAGCATGTGACTAGAAAGATGGTGAATATAAGAGTTGAAGGATATAAGGCAAGAGAAAGACCAAAGAAAAGATGGATGGATTGCGCGAAGAATGACATGAATGAAAAGGGAGTGAATAATCAGATGACGTGTGATAGGAGAGAATGGAAGCGAAAGACAATTTGCGCCGACCCCAAGTAATATGGGAACATGGCAGGCAAAAGAAGAAGAAGAAGATATTCAATAAAGATTTTCTTGCGTTACTGCAGTCAGACTTCTAGCGCCCAGAAGTTTCAACTGTGTCAGTCAGTACTGACACAGTTGAAACTTCTGGGCGCTAGAAGTCTGAAATCTGGCATACAGTATATTCCTTAGAAAGCGTAGGGGTGCACTAAGAAGGGTTTTCCCGAAAATCGGACAGTAACGATGCAATTAAAAAATGTCTAGTCGTAGCTGTTGGCATTCTCTAATTTATATAGTTTGAAAAATATTCAACCTCACACCCAATTCGCAGATGTTACATAATATAATAAATACTAAAAGCCTCAAAATTCAGGTTTTATTTGAGCATAACACCTTACAGTTAGAAAGTAGAGAGGTATTTAAATGAGTTCTAATAATTATGCACAAACTTTTGTTAGGCACAAAGGCAACTTTTCACGATGTTGGTTAGTGGGTTTTTAATTTATATAATGATTAATCTGTATATATAAAATCCTTGCGTTACTGACTGACTGACAGACAAGCTACAGCCAAAACTATTTTTTTATTGCGAAGCCGCTGGCGTCGACTAGTAAATGTATATTTTGAACAAGCTTGGTCTGTGGATATTTTATGTTAGAAGGTTTTAATAACTAAAATTTGTTTACGTATAAAGATATCTGCTTTGAATATCTGATAGGAGACTTTTATGTTTAGGAGTCAGTTTACCAAAACGTTGAGCTGAATACCCAACAAACATTTATGACGTTGATTAAACGTTTTGGTGGCATCTTAATGTTATTTAGTATAATCGTATAAACGTCATGAGGACGTTTACTCGACGGCAAAAGGGCCCACTTTATTCAACTTAAGGCGCTAAGAGTTTCGTGTAACTGTCATATAAATCCCTTATTAGTTGCATAGTCATATAAGTCATATACACGTCGGCGATTTCACTGCATGTCATGTAATAAATAGCTGTCGCGGCGTGTATTCGACTTAATGTCGCACAATATGACTTTTATATAATGAAATTGTTGTGTTATTGACATGAGAGAGATGATGCAACTTATATTGAACTAATATAATGACACATTATATATCACTTTAATTTAATATGGCATGTTTTTGACAACTGAGTTAATATTTTAATTTGTAATTTGAAGTGATAAAACTCTTTCCTCAGTTGTAAATCATTGTGCCATCAAGTTTACTGATAAATGTTAGGAAAGTACGGAACATAATTTTTATGCGCTAATAAAATTCTAATGTTTTCTCATATTTTATGAATAAATTTATTAAATAACTGCGTTATATGACAACTATATGATTTCCCGACCTATAAACTGCGTGTTCATTGTAAATGTGTACGCCATGACAGTTGATTTAGGGATCAATAATAAAACAATAAACGACTAGCTAACTTAGTTCAATGAATTAATATTTTAGAAACAATTTTAATACTTTACTACTGTTTTCGATCCATGTTGTACTAAACAGTCAATAAATACCTATGATAAATTTGATTTCAAATGGTAGAAGTTGTATACAAGGTTATTATAAACTATTAATATGTTTATTAATTCAATAGCGGTCGTATTATCATGTTTGTGATACTTGAAGATGTATACAGGTTGCACTCGTAATACTTATTCGACTTATATATAATGGTTACAAATACAACGTATACACGATTATTATCCGTGTAGCAGATGTTTAAAAGGTAATTATATGACAAAATTGACAGTATTATGATGTTTATACTACGAAAACGTTTACACAACGAAAAGTTATATAAGTAAGTTTTATAGACGTCGTCGTAGATGCTATTATATGACGGTTGTAAAAAAAGTCAAAAGAACGTTTATAACACATTATTATACGACTAAACATGTATATGACTATTCGGACACATAATGCACCAGTACATGACGAAGAGTTAAAAAAATACTGTAATATAACTTTAATAAGACCCAAGGTCATAAAAAGATTTGATTATATGACAAAAATGTTTGTTGGGTAAACACCGTTTGGTGTCTAACTAGTACAATATATAATTGAATGTTTAGCTGCAACCAACATCGCCAATCTAAACCTTGTACAAAAGTGATAATAATGTTGTATTTATTGTGTAGGTATTAGTCCACTTGTTTGAAACTTTTTTAGGGACTAAATCTTTGATTTTTCATTCACTATATTTATATAATCATAGTAATTTTAAGTTCATATATTATTTCATTAAAATAAAATTTTACTACACCTGTAACATTTACAACCTCACAAAAATAACGGAGCCGTGAAGATATCTATCGTGTACCAGGCAATAATATTAATAGAACTCTCTTAAAGCAAACTTCTTATCTTGAACTACGTTTATACCCGACAAATTGTCGCAATGCTTACAAATTCCGGATCATTGTAATGAGTAATTAAATTGATGTTTTTAAATTAAAATTAGTTGTTGTTACTGCTTCCACTTCCAAAGAATTAAAAGATCTTACAACTGTTGACACTTGAAAATTTATCTCATAAAACTCCTCAACTTTTCTTCACTTAATATAGAACGGTCTTCCGTCCCTTTCTCTCTAGTAATTTATGAGCAAGCCAACGAGCGATAGAAAAAGCTTTTCAGAGTAATATTTCGTGTTTTATAAAATAAATTTCTTTCAAAGACACAGGCATTAGAGTCGTGGAATGTTTAAAGTTTAATATAATTACGTAACACGATGTTTGAAAAAGTAATGAACTGAGAAAAACGTGATAGTCGGCAAATTTAAATAGTTTCGTTATAATAAAATATTGGAGAAAGTGAGACAAAGAGATAAAATATAATCTATTTCTTAATCTTTTTTAAGGTCATGGCACCAAACCAAACGTAGGTAAAACTTATAATTATAATATAGGTTTTTCGCAAACATACAAAGACTGATGGCTACAAAAGACAAATATACTAATACACTAATTAGTTGCACTCACTGCAGTATTATATTAATATTTAGTTGATGGTATAAATTGCTCTCATAATTTATGTTATAAACAGTCACAACTTTTCTACATATTTAAAAAGTAATGTTTAATTAATCCAAAAGTAGAAGCATACAAAATAAAATACCTAAATAGGAATTTCACAAACTCGTACGTAAAATCCCAGACAATCGAAAGTTCAAAAGCTTGCGGACACAATCCCCCCTTGAAATAAACAGTCAACAATAGCACCAGGAATATTCTTCTAAATCCGCTTTGCGTCAGCAATAAAACGCAGTTGAATTTTCCTTTTGCTGTTTTTAACAACGATTCTAACCCGCGTTATGAGCCCCGAGCACGAAATACTCTCGAGAAAGTATTCGTAAGGTAAATGTCAAAATTTGTAGGACAATTGTACAGCGCCCCTATCGTGAGTAAGATGCAACTAATATTGGCAGCACCATGGCAGCACAAACTACTTTCGACTACTATCCTGCGGTAAATGTCATGCAAATGTGATGAGCAGAATAAGGTTATATTTCTTTGGTGATGAGCTTTCTAACAAATAAGCAAAAAACGGCAGCACAAACTCTGATTTGACATAAGCAAAGTAAAGTTAATGTCAACCTAATGTCATTTTGTCGAAACAATTTTCACCTAGAATTTGTTGGTGAGAAAAGATTCGAAACATATAAATGTATCATATTTATACGTTTTAAGCCTTTTTATGATGAATATTTATGTAGTATCATATTTGATGTGTTCCTTTTGAATGTAGGCTTTGATTCTTGACACAATAAAGAAGTAAACACGCTAATTTCGCCACTTTAAATATGTAGTAAATAACAACATATTCTGGTTGTGAGCATGTAAAAATATAAGTGAAAATTATCTATATACAAAAAACAAAGTACCAATCGACATCAACAACATATCAATTTAATAATAATATGAACAGAGGATGTTCTTTAGAGACTCTTTTAACACACCTGCGTACTCTACTCTACAATTAATTAGGTACTCTACTCTACAAGTATAAAATAACTTATCCTGACTGACATATAATCACACTGCTGAAGATAGAAACATACAACTTGGACCGCGGATTCATTTTATAACACTTAGGAAGGATTTTCATATTGTATCTTTAAGGGGGTAAAATTGGGTTTGTAAGATTGTTTTAAAACCCTCTTATTTTGAAGTAGGTACCATAATATGCGGGCACAGCGAGTATAATAATAAAATTTAGGTGACGGACGAGTATCTGCCGTAAATAATTTGTGAGTCTTATATCAGCGTCTTACCTAGCCCTCTCGGATATGACTGAATATCAATAAAACGAACGCTTAAGTCAGAAGACATGTGATAAGATAGCTGTCTATTAATCTTATTAAGCTCTAGTAATAAATGAAAAACTCCAATACAACAATAACCATTATTTTAGTTTCAACCAAATATTCTTATAAAAATAGGCTTTGAATGTCAGGTACGGTCGCGGTCTAAAAATGTTTACCACTTTTCAAATTACATTCTTTGTCACGCTGGGTTCAGCAAGGTCTAAAATGCTATATCTGAGTACTTAATACTTTTTAATCATTGGTAAGTCAACGATTCCAACAAAAAGAGTGTGAATATTTTAAGGTCGATGAAATCAATGAAATAATCTGACATAATGACAGAATTGCATTTATTTTGCTGTAAAAGTCAATAAAATATAACCTTACTAAACCTAGTTCAACCTCTCTGGTAAAAGTTCTGTATTTTAATATTAATATAAAAACACTTACTTATTGTAATAAAATGGTACCTACTATCTAAACAAAAGCTCACTTATGTTATCAGCAAGCGTTTTAACGTGACAAGCATGCCATCCACTATCATTATAGCTCAAAGTCTGACCGCGCCTTTTCGCATGACGCGCATTTTCTTAATTGCAACCCAAGCTTGAGCTTCGGAGACCAGGGACCTGGTCTACCGAGATTTGACTGAATATCAGTTTTTACACGGAGCGACTGCCATCTTACATCATTCTAAGGTTAGACCAGTATTCAGTAGGTATATTTGAGGACACTGACTTCCCACTAATGACTGCCATAGATCATGACAGCCGGGACTGCTTAACGTGCTTTCTGATGCACGGGAGTGAAACACCGCCAACTTCGGGCTAATTATTAAGAATTTCTTGACAGAAATTCCTAATAATTTGTCACTAAGAAATTCTTAACAGGAAACCTTAGCAACATTTTCCGAGCCCGGCCCGCGAATCGAACCCGAGACCTCATGATCAGCTGTCGTATGCACTACCGCTAGACCAACGAGGCAGTCTTACGCTAGACGATATAAATATTGTATTTTTTTCAAAAAGGTTTTATATTCAGGATGTCGTATTTTCGCCATCCCTTTCATTATAATCTGGCTATGTAAAAGTCATTTGATAAACTTATTAATTACAAATACCAAAATCGTAAATAGCAAGTTTAAAATAACATTATTTGAAGACTACAAATAGTTTCCGTGTAAATATCACGCTTGTAATTAAATGAACGTATATTATAACTGTGGAATATTAAATCATCATTGACACCAGTTGCTACGCAACGCATGTTATCACAGATTGGTTGCCTAGTACAATATCGTCGTCCTTGTGTCATTGATGTGTTCATGCAATTATAAGCCTTAAGGTGGTAAACACTTTCAGACCGCGACTGTACATAACACTGGTTCACTTTATTAGCTTGCTAGCTGTATAAAACTTCATGCTTCTTAGCTATACAAATAACCGAAATCTTCTTTAGACATCATACATTTAAGGTGTTCCAACAACAATTAAACTTGTAAACTTATCTACATCTACACTAATATTATAAAGAAGAATTTTTTTTATTTTTGATTGTAATGGATAAACTCAAAAAGTACTGGACCAATTTTAAAAATTCTTTCACCATTAGAAAGCTACATTATCTGCGAGTAACATAGGCTCTATTTTATTTTAGAAAAAAAGGGGTCCGTCAGGACGCGGGTGAAACCGCGGGAAACGGCTAGTATTATTATATACTTCTCGTTGAACACGGTATATTGTAGTATTCACGCAGTTTTAACCAAAATAAAATAATGTATCACGAAAACCTTCCATAATAGTATTAAATTCTTTATATTATAACAATGTGCCAATGATTTAATTACTCGTATTTTGATTTACTAGATTTTTATTTAATGACACAAGTCCGTCATCTGACAATGACAAGAAAGGAAATTCGGAAACCATAAAATATTTTTTTTTGTTTTCTACAAAAGAGTTTTTACAATTTTATAAATATCAACCATTTCACCTAGTTTGGAACGTACCATTCATTCAATAAGGCGGTCATTAAGCTCACATGGCCACATCTCTATGTACGTTACTAATACGATAGATTTCAAAATTGGTTGGTGCTGGCTGCTATAGTTCTGTCATCGAGGACTCGATACATTTACTTAACAGATTCGTAAATATTTCGTGCTTGAGCCTCTGGTCTTAGAAACTCAAAGAATTCCTGTAACGAGGTGGGTTTGCAGTCGAACTTTTCGATTGGTCTTTCTTAAGAATTTCACCGCAGTACAAAACTTTCCTTAACCTTGTTCACTTTTGTCATCAAACGTCTAAGTTTAAGAGAGAAGGAAGATATTATCGACATGACACATACTCGTAGTAATGAGACAACGTAGCTAAGCGTTCTTTAATATTGTTGGCGACACTGTGTTTCGAGTTTTTGTGTTTCGGCGTCAACATTTTTATTTTGCCAAACAGCGATAGTAAATTGCTTATGTTGCCTTTTTGATGTTTTTAGTTATTATGCTATTTTCTTTGTTGGTAATTATAGTTCATATTTGCTAACACAATAACTTTGTTTTAATTTATATTCTAGATTTGAATTTCAAATTGGAATTAAGTTTTAGTTAATAGGTCTATGGAATTTAGTTTATGCTAAGTATTTAATAGAAAATATTTTCAGCTTAGTTATATACATTTCAAATAAATATGTTTGCAAATTGTATGACTGAAAATAGCTATCAGCAAACAGTAGCTAAAATTAACAAAATAAAAACAATCATAATAATGTTTACTAACTATTACATTGGCTGTTAATTAGCGAATTGATACAATTTGTAGTACTGATGTTATTTAAATAACATTCGCATAATAGTTAAATACTCAAAGTCAATTTATTCAGCGACCGAACATTGCAAGTCAAGGCATTAAATTTGATTAGTCTACAGAACATTATTATACATTTTTTGCGACATATCTACCCAATACTTACTGTTCCCAGCCGTTTTGTATATTGCGTCCTTTGCGACTTTTGTGTGCGTTGCTCAAACGCGCGTTGTTTAAATCTTCTGTACAGAATAGAAAGATTTACAATAAATGAATGAAGACGTCATCACTAGTGAACAACAACCAAGACAAGAAATACGAAAATTTGACCGTTCTGCCAACAGCCTTACATACATTCTCTTACATAGGTCATCATCATCATCAGCCTTTAATAGTCCACTACTGGACTAGGCCTCTCCTTTGCAAGGAGGAATTGGCCTACTATACCACGCTGGCCAAGCGGGTTGGTATAGGGTTTGTATCAAGTTTTCCTTCTCTTACAGTGCTGTTCTCTGCATAATATGCTCCCTCTGTCGGCTCTTACGACACCCATGGGATGATATGGGGTGGTGACAATTCGTATTCTTAATCCGTCACCACACGGACGATTGTTTGGGTACATAGGTACCCAAACAATATTAATCAAGACGCCACAACAAACATTGTTTAGAAGCAAAGCTGCATGTCAGACGCACAGAATTCCCTAATTATTAAGTAGGCACCCAAGATTGGGAACCCGAGGGATCGTGTCAAACGCACGTTCAACAAATTTGTGTCTGGCAACACTAAGCCTGTAAAAAGTGAAACAAGAGCTCAGTTCGATAAAAATCACTATTAATTAGTTAAAATGCACTAAATTGTACTAATTACGTTTACGACGACCGGTTGGCGCAGCGGGAGTGTAAGCGACTGCCACGCCGAAGGTCGCTGGTTCGATTCCCGCTCAAGTCAAACATTTGTGTGCGTGAACATGGATGTTTGTCTTGGTCTGGGTGTTTCTATGTATAATATGTACGTATTTACAAAAAAAAGTATATAATATGTATGTTTATCCATTATCTAGTACCCATAGTACAAGCTCTGCTTAGTTTGGGACTAGATGGTGTTGTGTGAATGTGGTAGAATATTATTATTATTATTATTATTACCAGTAAAAATCTGCAAAATAACCTCAACAACATCTTGGGCAAACATTCATCACTATAGAGGAGCATTCCGTGAGTCAAAACTTAACACAACTATTGCATAATCCGTTTACAAATTTTGAATTGCACTCACACAAGCACAAAATCTTGTGTTAGCGAATATTTTTGGATATAAACACACACCCAAACAACAGTTACTGCATGACTTTGACATCCGAAACCAAACAACTGACTACAAAATACCAGAGTTGCCATTACTGAGTATTGCGTTTCGAAACTGCAACGAACAGATTTTCCTATCGAAACAAAAATCGGAAGATTTCGTATGGATCGTGACAACCACTATACCTCTGTGTGTAACTGAAAGTAAAGAACACACTTATATTATTCTTGGATGTTGTATAATTTGAAACTGCATCATGGATAGCGACTCGGAAAATATTACTTTAAGAAAAAAGATTGTCCTGGATGATTCGGCCTGTTCTAACTCCTCTCTAAACTCTTCAGTTTCTAATTATTTAACCACAAGTTTGCCGGATCTGTCAACGGTTCAAGACTTATATTGAAGAACTTACAAATGAAATTATAAAACTTAAGAGCGAATTACTGAGTTGTCATCAAGAAATTGAGAAATTGTTGACTGAAAACAGTTCACTGAAAAATCAGATTGAAAATAACCAAAGTGTAATTACTCGCTACAAAAGGATATGTTCAGAATCGCCTTAGGTTGAAAAAACGCCCAAGTGTACGCCGAAATCAAAACCTAATAAAAAACATATTAATCAATCAAAATTAGCCAAACAGCAGTCCTCTTTAAGCAATGTGGATAACAAAGTTGACACGAAGGCCTTAACAGATGGCGATACTATCATCGCGGACACAACGCCGACCGCACCGCCGCAACTTATTCGTAAAAAATCTCACATCGTGTTATAAGAACCCTATAGATGACGCAAGTAGTGTCCAAATTTCATTAACTGAGAACGAAGATAATATTTACCCCTATATACATTTATGGAGGTGCAGAATGCAAAGGATTAGCAAAAAATATTTTGGAATTGAGAAGCAATACCGTATACGGAAGTTACAAAATTTTTTCTACGATTAAATCTTTTGCACCAACTCAAGAAATACTCCACTCATGTCCTGAAAATGTAATTGACTCTCAGAAAAATTATTTGGTTTTTGGAATAGGTCAAAATGACACTAATCCTACTCGCCTGGCAATGGATTTGGCAGCATTTATGAGCAAATTTAAATGTATATGTTTGTACTACATATTATTACTTAGTGTCAGCCATAATCCATTTCTAAATGAATGGAAATTAAATAATCTCTTACAATAGATTAGTAAAAATAGTAAAAACTGTAAATTCATATTTTTGGCCCATGACAAGTACACGAGAAAAGTAAATCCGAAAAACTTAGCAAAAAAAATGTTTTAATGTTGACTCTAATGCATGTAAGTATTTATCAAAAACATGTAAACTAACTAACAAATCTATAAAACAACGTAATGTCTACAAAAAAGGCACTATACCCTACTATTTCCCAATAATTGATAAGTGTTCTAAAAACTGCAAGGGTAACATAAAAAATAATGTATGGAACCCTAACACCACTAGATGTAACAGTGACCAAAGTTATTTTTTTCTTGATTGATGATATTGCACCGCATGTATCGAAATAAATGTACCAAAATATAGCATGTTTAATTAATAAAATAGATTTTATAGAAATTTGCTTGACTGAATTGTGTAAGAAAAATATTAAAATTGATATTATGTGTTTTTCGGAAAATTTTGTTAAATCTGGTGATGAATTAAATGTCATTTTCAAAAGCTATAATCTCGCATCCTTCTTCTCTAGGAAAAAGGAAAAGCGAGGTGGCGTATGCATTCTTGTACATAAGTCTATGGAATTCAGACAAATAGAGCTTGTTCGTGACCTCTCCACAGAGAGAATATTTGAGTGTTGTGGTATCGAAGTACCTGCTCTACAATGTATTGTAATCTGTATTTATAGGACACCAAATTCGAGACATGCCTATTTTTTTAAAAGCTAGAACTTTTGCTATATAAACTAGTTCTTAAACATAAAAATCTAATCATATTTACCAGTGATATTAATATAAACACGTTGAAAAATTATAGAGACTCTAAAACGCTTAAGGATATTTTCTGTAGCTGTGGTTTTTATCAACATATTGAGACGCCCACACGGCAAAATTCGTGTCTTGTTCATATTTTTAGTAATATACAAAAAAATCTGTTGGCAATACATACGAGCTCTTTCTGTCGCATCATAACATGTGTCAAACGTTAACATTTCCTATAAAAAATCAAAAACCAACTTTTAAATATTGGTACATTAATACCAAGGACAATTGAGCTGATAATATTAGAAAGTTTAAAGCAGCTATAGGCAAGTTGTTTTGGAGCCATATCTACGACGACATTGATCCCAATAGAGCCTTCAACAACTTCCATGATTTGTTAATCCTTTTTCATAAATTTTTATATTGTGTTTCCCAATTAAAAAAATAAAAATTCATGCTAATAGTACTTCCCCAAAACGTATAACAAAAGGTATAAAAACATGTTGTAATAATAAAAGGAGACTGCAGAGATTATGCTATCAAAAACATAACAATGATTCAAAATCAAAATATAGGAATTACACTAAAATATTAAAAAAGTGTATAACTTGTTCCAAAAAATCTACCACACAGACGCGCGCGAGTCGTAGCGCCGAGCGCACGCATTCCGTGTAGTGTTGCGACCAACGATTAGCGGTTTATTTCGAAGTACCCACTTTTTGTTAAAATGGATGAAAGTAATATAGAAGAGGAAGACCTAGACAAAAGTGACTCGGAAATTATTAAAGAATGTGAACGACAACTTGAAAACATGTCAGATTGGAATAAAAGTGAAAGTAATGAGAAATATTTAAATCCGAACAAGAATACGGAAAAAAGGCCAAGAGAAAATGGTGAAGAGAGTAGTGAGGACGGTTTTATAACGGTTATAAGGAGAAGACCTAAGAGATTGATAAGAAGCGATTCCATGGACGTACAATATAGGAGCGCGACTAATACTTTAGAGGAAACGGAAGAAAATTTAGGCATATTTGAGATCTGCTTAACATCAAAACAGCAATTGCCGAAACAAATGGCACTAGCGAAGTTTTTATACAATGAAAACATAAAAGATGTAACGAGAATTAAATATAAAGGACAGTTTAAGGTGCTACTTCAGTTAAAAGATAAGGAGAATGCAGAAAAATTGCTTCATAATTGTAAACTTAAAGAATTAGACATAAAAGCTCAATATACTAACCATAATATCTTGTCTCATGGAATCATTAAAGGGGTGGATTTGGATTTTTCTAAAAGTGACTTTCTCGCGAATTTGATCAGCGACACAGAAATAATAGAAGTGAAGCGTCTTAAAAGGAGAAACACAGATGGTCAATGGGTTGACAGCGAGACCGTGCGTTTGTGCTTTAAGGATACTTGCCCACCTCCATATGTATGTATATATAATTGCAGATTTAAAGTGGAGAAATACATTTTTCCTGTTTCGCAGTGTTCTGTGTGCTGGCAGTACGGACATAGTAAGAATTTCTGTCCTTCTAAGAAAATAGTTTGTCCTAAATGTGGTGATGGGCATGATAATTGCGAAACAGAATCTTTTAAGTGCCCGAATTGCAAAGGACCTCATATGACGTTAGACAGGACATGCCCGTATTTCATGAAAGAAAAGGCTATAAGATTGATAATGAGCGAACAAAATGTGAACTATAGACAGGCCTTGGAGATTTACTTAAAGAAAGGCGAGATGACAAAAAACTTAAAAGAAAATACCATTCAAAGTATTAACACTACAACCCCCTCTTTGGAAACACCTGGATGCAGCTATAGCAATGCCCTGAAAAAATCGATTGATATGCCAGAAGAGATAACAAGCGATATAGAGGATATAAATGAAGAGGATGAGGACAAAGAAGAATCGACTAAGAGCACAAAAAAAGTGAAGAAAAATAAAAAGAAGAAGAAAACCACTGGGTCTAACTTGCAACAACCTGTAAATGAGAACATGGATACAAAATATTCCTTGCCTGAAGAAGTAAAGATAGGATACGACACGGAAAATGAAGACAAATTTAATTTTCAGCGTTTTATGTTAAGAATGAATAGAATATTCTTATCTGAGGCTAGTTTTGAGGAAAAGGTGACTGACATTTGTAAGGAAATTATTAAAGAGTTTAAATTATTTGTTTTCAGAATGTTTACTAAAGAAGATATATGTAGAAAAATATTTAACATATTTAATGGATAAATCTAAAGGGAACGTTAAAATTAACTTAGTTCAGTGGAATTCTCAAAGTTTAAAGCCAAAATTAACAGATTTTGAATTATTATTGAATAGAGAAAACATACAAATAGCAACCATATGTGAGACATGGTTAGATTCAGATTTCGATGTAATTAACTTGAACAGCTACAATATATATAGACAAGACAGGGAAAATAATTATGGAGGTGTTGCCATCATTACTCATAAGTCTCTTCGTACTCAGGTATGTCCAATTAACCTATATAACTCTGGCATAGAGGCTATACATGTAAAAATATCGAATTGCGATTCATTGGAAAATATAATTTGTATCTATTGTCCATCATCAACTCGCACTAGATCATCTGATTGGGAGAACCTTTTCTCACAAGTTACTAGGAAAGGTATTATTTTGGGCGACTTCAATGGTCACCATTCTAACTGGTCGTGTAAGACTGACTCGAGAGGGACACAAATATTAGATGCGTCATTAGACAACGGTTTCATATCAATTAATACCGGAGCAGCCACGCGTGTTAAATTAGTAGATGGTATTCTTCAGAGCACTTCACCCGATATATCATTTGTATCATCTGATTTGGCTATAATGACTAGGTGGCAAGTATTAAATGAGAGTCTGGGTAGTGACCACCTCGTCATCAAAATAGCAATAAATTTTCAGAGTTCTTTAGTATTCACCAAGAAGCGAAATTTCAAAGTGGCTGATTGGAAACAATTTAAAGAAAATTGTAGACTATTACTTTCTGGGTGGAATAATAATTGCTTTTCGAATGACGACATTCAGACGATGTATGATCATTTTGAGAAAAATATAAATATAGCGGCTAATAAAAGCATCCCGTTTGTGAAAGTTTGTACTAGTCCAATTAGTAAATTTAAGCCCAAACAATGGTGGAGTCCAGCACTGTCGGCAGCAGTTGCAGAGCGCAGATTAGCATTAAAAAACTTTAGACGGAATCCCACACCTGATAACCTAAATGTTTATGAAAATAAAGTTAAAGCAGCCCGCCTTTTAATAAAAAAAGCTAAAGCAAGTAACTGGCAAGATTTTTGCAGTAATATAAATGAACGTACCTCAATAGCTGAGATGTGGCAAAGCATGGGCTGGATCAAAGGTTACCGTCAAGCAAAGTCTATTCCATCCGAGCAAAAACAAAAAGAGCTACTACGATCTTTTACTCCAGATACCGTCTTAAATGCTCCCCCCAATTTAATATCTAACAATGAATCACTTGAATCGGCATTTACGTTCCAAGAGCTTACATATTGTTTAAAGGAAAAAGATACTGCGCCTGGCGGTGATGGAATCACCTATTCTATGATTTCTAATCTCCCAGAGTGTGGTGTTTTACACTTACTTAATTTATATAATCTCATCTTTCAGACTGGATATGTGCCCTATCAATGGAGGAATATACTAATTGTTCCAATACCGAAAGCTGTAAACACTGCTAATGTGGAGCCAAAACTAAGACCCATATCCCTAATTTCATGTCTATGTAAGCTTTTCCACAACATGTTAAATAAAAGAATAGAATGGTACATAGAAAAGCAATTGATATTAGCACCACAAACTACAGGTTTAAGGAAAGCTTATTCTTGCTTAGATAGCCTATCTAGACTTGTTACTTTTATACAGTTGGGCTTATCAAAAAAAATACCAACAGTAGCGTGTTTTTTAGACATTGAAGATGCGTACAATAATGTCTTAATTGACAGGGTGGTCACTATGCTGGATGATATAAATGTTGGTAAAAGAATCTGCAAATATCTCTGGTCGTTTTTGAGTAACAGACGATTAATATTAGAAGTTTTTCAGGAAAACCAAGTGATTATGTAAGGTGTACAAGTAGGGGCTTGGCCCAAGGTGACCCTCTATCACCGTTATTATTTAATGTTATAACTGCTAGTGTATGTCGTAAAATAAAAGATGTATATGTCACACAATACGTTGACGATTTTGTTTTTTATATAAGTCATAATAACTTAAATTACTGTGAAATTAATTTACTAAATGCATTAAATACTATGGTTAATATTTTAGATGAAATTGGTTTACTTTTGTCAGCAAATAAAACAAAATTATGTATATTTAGTAGAGGTCGTATTAAAAGACAAGTACATTTAGGAATAACTCAGAATATTATAAGTTCTGTAGATCATATTAAATATCTAGGCATGTGGCTAGATAGGTCACTTTTGTGGGGTAAACACATTAACAAACTGACGCAAAAAACATCTAAATTTCTTAATGTATTGAAGGTATTGGCTGGAGCTACCTGGGGGGTTCATACTAAACATTTGCGTACACTTTATATATCACTGATAAGAAGCAGGTTCGACTATGGTTGCTTTCTCTATGGTAATTGTGCTAAGACTCACTTATTAAAAATAGATAAGATTCAAAATCAAGCTCTGAGAATTATCGGTGGCTTTATTAAATCTACCCCTATTTATGTTATGGAAGGGGAATTGGGTATTCCACCCCTATTTATACGTAGACAATTTTTAGCTTATAAGTTCTGCGTAAAAACTATGTCATGGACAAATAATGATATTATTGTATTGTTGAATGAACTTGGTGAACAACCACACTGTAGGTATTGGCAAAATAAAAATAATCCTTTACTTTTTTCGGCATTTAATGTAACAAAATTACACGAAATTCAAAATAACTATTCTTTGCCAATGTTTACGTTAAACACTTGGGTATCTAACATTAAATTACATGAAATTATCAAAGTGGATTTAGAATGTGTACAGGAACCAAAACATAGATATGGAATAACAAACTTAAAATATGAGGTACTAAAACTGATAAATATAAAATATTGTGGTTGGCTAAAGTTTTATACAGATGGATCTAAAACTGCTATTGGCCAAGGGGCAGCTTATTTTTATGCCGACGAAAGGCGGGCGGCTGTATTTAAAACTCAGTCGAATGTATCGATAATGACGATGGAACTCATTGCTATCTCGAAGGCACTTAAGTATATTAGTAACATTAATGGCACCAATTTTGTTATATTTACTGATAGTAAATCTTCTTTGTATCATTTGGCTCGATGCGCCTCTGGCCACAGAGGTGTTTCGGTAGCTTATGATGTACTTGGAGAGATAATAAAAATTTGTGAACGTAAAAACCTGAGATTGCAATGGATTCCATCGCACATAGGTCTCCAGGCAAACGAGGAAGCTGACCGATTAGCAAAATTAGCTATAAATGAAGGTGATCATTTAAATATTTTCCCTTTTTATTCAGAAATTTTGTATAAATTCAAATCTATGTGCAATAAAACTTGGAAGAAGTATTTTGATGTAAATTCAAGGATCAAGGGTATATGGTACAAAACAATACAAAGTCAGCTTCCTCGCGTACCATGGTTTCTAGTTAAAAATACGAGTAGGAAATATGTAACAGCAATAAACAGATTACGTTCTGGACACATTCCATCAAAAAAGTTTGAGCATCTGATGGGACGAACTAATTCACCAAACTGTGAGTCGTGTGACAGGATAGAAGATGTTCAGCATGTATTGATGGAATGTGTCAAGAACAAAAGACAAAGAGAAGCGCTGATGACGGCTCTAAATTTAAATTTTATGGATGTTGGTGTAATACAGACCATTTTGGCTAATCCGGCATCTGAAGAGGCAATGTTATTTTGCGAATTATATATTCAGCAGCGCTTGCCTTTGGTGTAATACTTAATAATAAGTAGATTATAAGTTTATATTTGTGTATATTGGTTTATGTTATGATGGGGCTGTCATGTATATTCTACACAAAGTCCCCAAAAAATAAAGAAAAAAAAATCTACCAACTTCAAATATATTTATAATTCCACAAATAAGAGCAAAGCAACTTGGAATCTGATAAAAAATAAAGCTGATACTACAAGAACTTACAAACAGATTGATTGTATAGAGAGTGATGGGGCAATAATAACTGCACCTTTAGATATCGCAAATAGTTTTAATAATAAATTTACTTCGGCCTCAGCCAATAATAATAATAGCGTAAACTTTCAAAATTAATGCTTTCCAAAACCAAAAAGAAACCCAAACAGTGTTTTCTTAAATCCTTGCACACCAACAGAAATATATCGAACCATCAATTCCCTAAACAATATTAAATCAGTCGATTATGACGAAATCCCAACTTCTATTCTCAAATTGTGTGCAGTATCCATATCACCTGTACTAAGTCACCTAATAAATGAATCCTTGATTAACGGTACTTTTCCTAAGAACTTGAAAACATCAGTGGTCAAACCAATCTACAAAAAAGACAGCCTACTCGATATCAATAATTACAGACCCATAACTCTTATACCCATACTGTCAAAGGTCTATGAAAAGTTGATGCATTGTCGTCTGACGCAGTTTCTTCATAAACATAAAATTTTTAATGATGAGCGTAACGGTTTTCAAAAAGGAAAGTCCACCACTTTAGCAGCTTTCTCACTTGTTAGGTCTATAACGGAAAATGTTGACAGGAGTCATCCAGTTACTGTTGTTTTTCTTGATATGAGTAAAGCTTTCGAGCTGATCAATTTTGAAAATCTACTGGACAAATGTGATTACTACGGTATTCGAGGACTAGCTCTAGACTGGCTTCGGAGCTACCTGCACGATAGGACTCAATGTGTAGAAATATCTCGCATAAATGACAAACTACTCTCATCATCGTACAGGTCCCAATTTAAATTCAACAACTCAGGAGTGCCACAGGGCAGCATTCTGGGACCCCTACTGTTTCTACTATACATAAATGATTTACAAAAATGTATATTGTTTGCTGATGACGTCTCGATAGTTATACCTAGCAATCCGAAATACGACCAGAAAGGCATGGTAGAAAGAACATTAAAACATATATTTGACTGGCTCAGTGAAAACCACCCTAGAGTAAATTTAACAAAAACTCACTGGGTTTTATTTAAAAATTATAAACAACAGACGCAAAGTTTTAATATTAGTATCGAAGGTACCAATATAAAAAGAGAGTGCCATATAAAGTTTCTTGGTCTTAACTTAGACGAATCCTGTAACTGGAAACAGCACATAGATGTAGTATGTAAAAAGATAAACAGATTTGTATACGCTCTACGATAGCTTAGAATTATTATTGATGAAAAAACCGCGCTCACTGCTTATCACGGGCATGTCGGGTATGGGCTTTTGTTGTGGGGTAACTCGACTGACATACACAGAGTTTTCATAATACAGAAAAAATGTATACAAGCAATTTGTGGTGCAGGACCACTTGAATCATGTAGGCCACTTTTCAAGAGACTGGAACTGTTGACTGTCGTTGATGTCCATGTACATTTTGGAAGTAGGAATGTTCGTCAGGAATCAGAGCCATTTATTTATCAGAGTAAGTGAACTAAGTAAATACGAGTGCAGGGATCCCACAAAACTGAAATACGTAAGTAGTAAAAGCAGTTTTCACCAGAAGAATAGCCTGGTTATGACAATAAAAATATATAATCACTATCTATCTATCTCTTTCTATAACGTCACGCCTGTCTCCCATTGGGGTAGGCAAGGACTATGGAACGCCACATGCTTCGGTTCAAACATACCTCTTTCGCTTCCTCGACATTCATTAACCTCATCATGCATGCGCGTTGGTTATGGGTACTTTTAATTTGGCCTTTTTTCAGTACGTCACCTATTTGGTCAGCGTACGTCCGCCTAGGGCGTCCCCTACCGACATTTCCATTCATTCTCGCACGATACACTCCTTTCGTATTTCTTCTTCCATCCATCCGTTCCAAATGTCCAAACCAACGCAACATTCCTTTTTCAATCTTTGCCACTACATCTTCTTTTAGACCACACTTCTCTCGTATCACACAGTTTTTCACTTTATCTATCAGCCTTACTCCGCACATACTCCTCAAAGCTTTCATCTCCACAGCATTGATTCTACTTTTATGCTTCTTTTGCCATACCCATGATTCGCTACCATACATCAATGTTGGCGCTAAAACTCCCTGCAGTACAGCAAAGCGAGCTTTACTTGGTATAATTTCGCTACTGATGATGGACCGCCATTCACACTATTTCCTGCTTTCACTCTCCTTTCAACATCTCCCTCACTTTTCCCATCTCTCGTAAACAAAGACCCTAAATACACAAACTCATGCACTTGTTCCACTTTTTCATCTCCTATCATTATGTTACATTCAGTTATACTGTCTTCCCTCTCTATGACCATGACCTTAGTCTTGCTTACATTCACTTTCATGCCCTTCTTCTTATACGCCTCATTCATTACGGTGACCATCTGCTGTAAATCAGACGCTGACCACGCAAAAAGAACCTGATCGTCAGCGTATAGCAGGGTCTTAAACACAGATTCACCCATTCTTAATCCACATTCAGACCCTTTCAGATCGGTTAAACAACTGTCCATGAATAGATTGAACAGCCAAGGAGACGCTACACATCCCTGTCTAACACCACGATCAATGTTAAACCAGTCCGTGTAGGCCCCGTTTATTCTGACACAGGCACTTAAATCCCTATATAAGGATTCAAGTGCCCGTATCAGACTGCTGCTCACTCCATACACAGAAAGTGTTGACCAAAGTTCATCCCTCACCACTCGATTGTAAGCCTTTTCCAGGTCAATAAAGGCGCAGAAAACCTTCTGGTGTTTACTTAAGATTTTCTCTGAAATGCACCTAAAGGAAAAGACTTGATCCGTACAAATTCAAATTCAAATTCAAAATCCTTTATTCATTTGGGTCACAATGTGACGCTTATGAACGTCAAAATAATAAATTTATAAAATAATTACTTATACTCAAATTTAAAACATTATTATTGTATGCTTCTACATTTACATTTACTGCCACGTTCGCAAAGCAATAGGTAGAACCATGAGAAAGAACGGGCAATAAAACTCACGGTCACTCTTTTTCAAAGCCAGGTTTTGCATTATACACAATTTACATTTTGTAAGGTGCTGCAACTGTTACACCTTCTATATCATTTGTATATATTTACTGTACATCATAATACTCAAGCATAATACTTTTGGTTAGCCTCAGAATAGACATGGTGAAACAGGAGCATCCACTTACATTATATATACCTAATAATGCAGGCAATCCGCGAAAGTGATCAGAACCATGATGGAAATGATGCAGTTAAATATTAAAATCTAATACCAGCCCGCAAGACCGTCATCGACCAGTCATCGCAAGTAGTACCCGTTCACGAGTATGACGCATGTGCCAGCCATCATCCCTCTCGCCATATTAGAGGGACAGGGATGACCCGACACACGACGCCACCACAAGAAATGACATTTTAGTGAGCATGACGACAACGGTATACGAACCAGCAGTAAGAAACAATCTGTTGGTATACTGACCATGACCGCCAATTACCTCCATTTTCCAGATCGTTATTATTAACATAAGTTAGTAGAACGCGTGAAGGAATGCAAATGTAGAAAGAATTTTGTGAAGGTGACAAGTGAACAATGATATGATCAGAGATAAATAATGTTAAACTACATTCAACAAATCATAAAAATATCCAAATCCTGCAAAAAAAATCATGTGTTCACGAGGCACCTCCACTTAACATGTAAATAAAATAATCGTGAGTTAAACAAGCCTAAGCCTATCCCCACGGTGTCTTATCATTTAAAAATTCCTTAATAGTGTAATAACCCCTTTGTAAAAGAAAGTTCTTAATTGTCCGTTTGTATTTGTGCATGGGTAAATTCATTATTTCAAGAGGCAATTTGTTGAAAAATCGTATACCAATCCCCGCAAATGAGTTCTGAACTTTATGTAGACGGTAGTTAGTTCCCACCAGTTTATGTTTATTCCTTGTGTTCACGTTGTGCAAATCACTATTTTTGCGGTATAGAATTAAGTTTTTCTTAATGTACATTAAGTTAGCATATATATATTGCGATGCAACTGTCAATATGTCTACTTCTTTAAATTTATCACGTAAAGAATCTCTAGCACCTAACTTATAAATTGCACGTATGGCCCTCTTTTGAATGACAAAAATAGTCTGTATATCAGCAGCTGTATCCCATAACATTATTCCGTAAGACATTACGCTGTGAAAATAACTAAAGTAAACTAGTCTAGCAGTATCCATATCTGTGAATTTCCTAACTTTTCTAAATGCAAATGCTGCAGAACTAAGTTTTACTGCGAGACAGGATATTTGGGCGCCCCACTGAAGCTTACAATCTAAAGTTACACCTAAGAATACGGTTGATTCGACTAGTTGAATTGTTTCCTTATTTAAAATTATATTAGTAGGAACACTTTTGACATTAGGCAAAGAGAATTTAACACATTTGGTTTTGCTTGAGTTGAGTACCAAATTATTTGTCGAAAACCAATCTAATACTTGTGCAAGAGTGTTATTGACGGTACATCATCATCCCATTTACCTTTCTGAATCCCGCTTGCACATCCCAAATTTTACTATCCGTTTCAGAGATCACTCTTTCAATCAGTATCTTTGCATACAATTTTCCAACAACACTCAAGAGGCTTATACCGCGATAATTTTTGCATTCCTGCTGTGACCCTTTTCCCTTGTACAGTGGCACAATTACGGCCTTGTACCAGTCACCTGGTACACGACCGGACCGCCAACATTTATTGATAAGTAGGTACAGCAGGCTTGCGGTGACGCCTTCGCCTACCTTGAGCATTTCAGCAGATATTCTGTCATATCCCGCAGCTTTACCCGTTTTCAAACTTTTATTGCATACCGTATCTGTTCCATACTTATATTACTTTCACAATTATCTTCCTCATTCGCTACTATATTCCTAGTGTCACTCTCTCCTCGTTCAAACAAATTCTCAAAATACACCTTCCACTGATCCAAAACTTCCCCATCACATCCCCAGAATTATCAGGGAACTCCCAATCTTACAGTTCAAAACTAAATTAAGACGATGGCTTTTAGAAAACTGCTTTTATACATTAAATGAATACTTCATTTGCAAATAATATAAATGCCCTTGCTCATGGATGTATAATTGTCTTTTGTGAAGAGTATGTTTCTTATTAGTTTAAACATAAGTATGACAAAATGCATGATATTTTATTGATAATAATTTGACATTCGTCTATAATATTTGTAAAACTTTATCTCAAATTTATCTTGACTTTTAATTTTTTATTATGATGTAACAGGTGCATATTTTATAAAATCTTACTAAACATAATACGATCTTATTAATGTAATTTTGGCTATGATTTTATTTATAATGTAATTTAATATTTGTATGCCTACTGAAGGCGAGATGTGATGAACAAACTTCATTCTGTAACACCCTTATAGCCATGTCTCTAAGCGAATAAATTTTCATTTTTCATTTTTTTTCCAAACATTTGTCTAGCCAAGTTTGATTAGCCAGTTTCGTGATAACATGTGCCCTAAACGGTCACTTGGGATGTACAATTTAATTTATTATTGTAGTACATCGTTAGTTGTTTGCGTTTATTTGCGGCAACGGTTTTAATTTGTGGTCAAAGGTAATTAAAGCTTAAACAACCAACGGTTAGATGATTAAACTAATGTAGAGAATTAATACAATGGTATTTTCTTTCACTTGCGATTCTCAAGAACTTACTTCATCAAACTCATAAGAAATAGGGCCAAAATATAAATACTTCATATGTACACGCACTGGTAAAGAGCAAGATCATTATCTAAATTCATCATCATCATCATCAGCCTGCCGTAGTCCACTGCTGGATATAGGCCTCTCCAATGGCATGCCACTGAGCCCGATATTCGGCTCTTCGTGTCCAGCCACTGCCAGCCACTTTGCGTATATCGTCACTCCACCTAGCCGGAGGGCGTCCACTCTAGAACACGGCTACTCCATCGGTTATCGGTTCTGCGACAGATGTGACCAGCCTACTGCCACTTCAACGTGCTAATTCTCTGAGCTATGTTGATTACCTTGGTTCTCTGTCGGATCACTTCATTACGAATTCGATCCTTCAGAGAAACTCCGAGCAAGCCCTCTCCATAGCTTGCTGAGCGACCTTAAATTGGTGGACTAGTCGCACCGTCAGTGTCCACGTCTCGGCACCGTAAGTCATAACGGGTAGGACGCACTTGTTCAAGACTTTTGTCTTAAGGCTTTGCGGTAGGGATGACGAAAAGGCTCGACAGAGTTTCCTATATGCCGCCCAGCCAAGCTGTATTCTTCTGCAAGCCTCCCTCTCGAAGTTGTTTCTACCCAGCTGCAAGGTTTGCCCAAGGTAGACGTACTCCTGAACAACTTCGAGAGGGACCCCGTTTAGGATAATCGGTTCCGGAGAGACATGTTCATTGAACATTATTTTGGTTTTATCCAAGTTCATCCGGAGACCGATGCAAGCAGAATAATCAGCTAGGCTGCTCAGCATATACTGCAAGTCTTGCACGGTTTCAGCCACGATAACGATATCGACTGCAAATCTTAAGTGTGAGAGGTACTCGCCGTTTATGTTAATACCGCGTCCTTTCCAGTGCAGCGTCTTCAACATATCCTCCATTGCATTTGTGAACAATTTGGGGGAGATAACATCCCCTTGTCTCACACCTCGATGCAGGTGGATAGGTAGGACTGCTGGTTCTGTACTTGGACGGTCATAGTCGCGGCGTCATACAGACCTCTCAGCACTTGGACGTACCGCCAATCGATTTGGCACCGTTGCAAAGACTCTAGAACAGACCAGGTTTCGATGGAGTCAAAGGCTTTCTCATAGTCCACAAATGCTAAGCACAGGGGCTGATAATACTCCTCTGTCTTCTGTATAATCTGCCTCACTGTGTGGATGTGGTCTATGGTGCCATACCCTCCTCGAAAACCGGCCTGTTCGGGCGGCTGAAACTCGTCGAGTCTACGCGCGAGACGGTTCGTGATGACCCTGAAAAACAGCTTATAGACGTGGCTCAAGAGCGAGATCGGTCGATAGTTCTTGAACAGAGTTTTGTCTCCCTTTTTGAAAACAAAACGACTATGCTCTTGCTCCACGCCCTTGGAGTTCTCCCCGAGAACAGGACAGAATTAAATATGCGTTGAAGCTGCACCAGTATAGATTTTCCACCTGCATTTAGCAGCTCCGTCGTAATTCCATCTTCCCCGGGGGCTTTTCCATTTTTAAGCTGCCTCAGGGCCACCACGATTTCGTCTTGGCTGACGTCTGGCAACTCTTCCGTGAAGTGGCGGGTTAAAGTGGCTCTTGGATCCTCGGAGTCGGGTTGGGGACGGGACGCTTTCGAGGTGTAGAGGTTGCCGTAGAAGCTCTGAACCTCCGTAAGAATCTCCGGTCTAGAAGTGGCGACTTTCCCGTCTGACGTGGTCAGCTTCGTCAGATGACTTCGACCTAAATGCTGAGTAAAAACTTTCGACCCCCGATTTCGCGCGTTTGCATCTTGTATAGAGCGTGTATTGGAGCTACGGAGGTCGCGTCTTACCAGCTTGAAGATCGGTTTATTTAGATCTGACGAAGTGCCTGCCGGGTTTTCTCGTCGCATCTCATTTACTCTCAAGCGAAGGTTGAAAACTTGCCGTCAGCAATCTCCATTATTAATAAGAACTTGGCTGATATATCACAATGGACCAATAGATATGGACTTAAGATTAATCCTACTAAAACCCAGGTTACTATTATCGGCAGTTCTAGAATGATGACGAAAGTTCAATGGTCAATGCTTCCCCAGGTGTCTTTTGGTGGTGTTGTAATTCCTATCAGTAATGATGTGAAGAATCTGGGGATACACATTGACAAAACGCTGTCTTGGTCTGTTCACTTGCAAAATGTTAGTCGACGACTCTACGCTGCCTCAGCATCATTGAGAAGATTGCGCAACTTCCTGCCGATATCCACTAAAATTGCACTGGTGCAATCTATCCTCCTACCCATTCTTGACTATGCCGATGCCAGCTATCTAGATCTCAATGAGGACCAGCTAGATAAACTTGAGCGACTTCAAAACTTCTGCATAAGATTCATATACGGTTTACGTAAATATCATCACGTCACTGAATTTCGCAACAAGCTCAAGTGGCTACCAATCCGCCTTCAACGGAATACTCACATTCTTTGTCTTCTTTTTAATATTCTTTTTAATCCTTCCTTTCCCTTGTATCTCAAAAATCGGTTTGAATATTTACATAATACACATTCTAAGTGCTTACGATCATCAGAAAATCAAAAACTGAAAGTCCCTACTTATTCAACGATTTTCTTTGAAAAATCTTTCACTGTGCAAGCTCTACGCTTATGGAATGCGTAGCCCGAAAGTATCAGACGAGCTAAATCCTTAAATATGTTTAAAAATCTTGTCACTAAGCATTATATGGCAGATTCTTCATGACTGTTATACACACATACATATAGTTTAGTTCATGTATTTATTCATCCATGTATTGTTTGTCTATATTAATATTATATTTATAAATATTTTATTTATTAATATACATATAATTTTATATATATATATATATATCACTCAGTGGATCCCAAATAATAGGAAGCGACAACGGGGACGGCCCAGGAGAAGATGGCGCGATGAGTTAGACGCTTATACAAAAGATTGGCAAATAATGGCAGCGGATCGTGAGAAATGGAAGTCGGAAGGGGAGGCCTTTGCCCAGCAGTGGGACATCAATTCAGGCTTGTAATTAATTAATTAATATATATATATATTTATTTTATTATTATTTATTTAATATAATGTATGATTTTTATTTATGTATGTATTTATAAGTTAAGTTTTTCACATAACTTTATTTTCTATCTCTTTTTCGCATGGTACACCATTACCCACTATTTTACTTTATATTCTAATAATTTATTCCAAACTAGGTTGTCTGGAAGAAATCGCAATGTGCGATAAGACCACCCTTGTACCACTAGTGTTAAGTTGTCAATGTAATTTATTGTAATTTTGTCTATTTACTGGTGTACAATAAAGTGTTTATCTATCTATCTATCTATCTCTATGAGCTGCAGAGATTCTTGCGAAAGTTGAGATCTTCTGCCGGTGTGCTGCGTCTTAAAGAGTTTCGTCCCCTCATCCCGAAGGATTTCCACCACTTTATCGAGTTCCTGGTCCATATCTGCGTCTACTGCGGTTTCCAAGGCAGCGAACCGGTTTTCCAATTTTAGCTGGAATGTTTCAGATCCAACCACGGATTGGAGGAAATTTGGCCGGAGCGTAGACTTCATAAGGTGAACGCGTTCAAGCTTATAATCGATATTCAGAGTGCCTCGTACAAGTCGGTGATCACTTCCGGTGTTGAACCTAGTGATCACAGAGACATCCCTAAATATTCGCCTTTTGTCCGCCTTATCTAAATTAAATAATCCTAATCATTATTTTGTGAAGAGTGTAAAGTTAGATCTACTCTCTCACAGAATATAGAAGTAAAGTGACGGTATCTATACTGTTGCGTTTCGTTCGGTGAATGAATGTGCCCAAGGTACCATCCTCTTTTCTATCTGTCTAATCGCACGGGCATTCCATTTTCCATCCAGGCTGCAATGCACTTGTGACTCCTGGTATTACGGGTGTCCATGGGCGAAACACTTACCATCTGGTTATCCGTCTTCTGGTTTTCCATTTAAATTAAACCATCTGTTTTAGACAGTAGTTTTTACTTGGAAATTTTCGTCACAAAATTACCAGTAAGTGCCTCATGAGCTAGGTTCCTAATGATTTTCTTCTTTTTAATATACTACCAACTAAATTTTCAACTTATTGGTCTATAATATCATGGCAGATAAAATATACTTTCCAAGCACACGACAGATTATATGATGAATAGTACCTATGAAATATGTCTAACAATATTTAACGTCCGTAATTATATTGAAATCTAACCAAAGCTAAATGCAATAATTAGTCACGACGATGTACTATGTACGTTTGTTATCTCTATGATATCGGTTCAAAGGTTATTGGAAACAGTGGTTTCAGTATATACCTAACTAGTAGATTAATTATTGAAATAATATGTCAAAAATTAAATGGAAGTTAGTGTAATTATATAGTTAACTAATCCAGTAGTATGCCAAATGTCAAATGATTTATTTATTTCATTGGTTTTGTAGAAAACCCTTAAACAAAGTAGTTTTTTAAAAGCTAGATAGTGCTGGTGTTTCCGACTTGGCTTCCCTGGGAAGTAACATGCGAAGAAACTCAGAGTTTTGCAGCCTTTTTCTTAACGCGGTGGCAAGTTTATTGAAGGCTAGTTTACTGCGCTAGTTAGAACATGCGACTATTATGCGAGATCTTCGATAGAGGTTGTTTCGACTTTCCTTGGCAACAGTGGCCGGTCAACACTTAGATCAACCAGATGGTGGGAATGCCGAGATCCTCTTCAGTAATTCTTCCAATAAGTCTCACCAACAGTACTGTGACGTATTTGATCGAGTCCTAGCTTGCGCTAGTTATCAGTAAGAAAATGTAAAAGGTGCACGAGAGCAATTGTACTCTTTTCCAAAATAAGAGCGTTATCATGTATGTTTATGACGAAGGGTATCTTCATTTTGGCCGGTATCAACGCTTCACAGTTCTAGGTGGGCACAACTGGGTCTCTTTACATTGAATACACACAAAACAACACACTGTTTATTCGAGGACACAAAATACAGTATCTTCACAATCTTAATATGCACACGTGGCTCGGATGGATAACTTTTGGAAACGCAGCGAAGTCGGACGTAGGTAGGCCACACTTGTTTCCTCCGCTGTGTCTGTCGCCAAAGTGTCCGTTGACAGCTCCAGGTTCGCTTATAAAAACATGAAATTACATTGACAGCTGTCAATTGCCGACCTCAGTGTTGCCAACCATCGTAACCAAATACGCCCAAATCTATTAAGATTTGACGTTCCGTTTTTCAATCTCCGACATATATATAAGCCAGTTAGTATTAAGTGTCCTAAGTACTAATAAATATGTATATAATAATATATTCATTCATGGAGTGCAAAGGCCAGTACTATATATGGCAGTTCCCAGAAACCCTACCAACCCTTAATTTCAACCTAAATGTTTTGTCGTTTCATCTCGACGCTTTTTCATAAAACGTGAGTGACATCTTTGTTGACTATTCAAATATTACTGATTCCGTTAAAAACGTTGAATTTCAACTTTTCGGTAACGATATCTCACTTCATTTAATCCGCTACGGGTTTGCTCTCATGTGACGTACTGGTTCGTGTTAATTAAATATTCATTAAACCTTATAAAATTACATCCAGCAAATTACAACCTCAATTATGTTGAGTGCGTCAATTTTTTGTCTGTGAATAATGAAGCCAGTCTTGGTAGTGAGGGAATAAGAATACAAAGTAGTAATGTAAGAGGAAAAAGTAGTAGCTATAGCCTAGTGAAGACACTAACAGACTGTTACGCAGACAGTCTAGGGATGGAGTAAACGATGTGTACCATATAACGCTTGCCTGACGCTTCAAAGAATACGTTAAGCCGTTGGTGCCGACAGTCATGCAGATTATTTTCCCTACGACCAGTTAGAATCTTCAAATATCCTACGCGAATTCAAGCCATAGTATATATCCTGTAGGTTGGGACAGTCAGACTATATACAGTAAAAAACGATAATTATGTCAAACCTGGTAAGATTGGAAAAGTGAATACGCCCAGTATTCACTTTTCTCTAAAAATATCTTTGATCGCAACCGTTAAATTGTTAGAATGATTATGACAATAATACTAAACAAAAATAATACCAAAAGTGATTCCATAGTTAAAATTTATCCGTAATAAATTAGCAAAAATCAATTTGACAGCTATCGCAGTATCAGTCCATTGGGTCCAATCAAACATATTAATTTATATTTCACATTCATTTCAACCGATTGCGTTCAATACGTCGAATAACTTTCGGTATCTGCGTGAACGATTAAAACATACCAAAGTATGATAATATGTGTAGTATTTGCTATCACAGCAAATATAACCACTACACGAATCGATGTAACACTGGCTCACCACTACACACAGATCCGAGGAAGCACGTCTAGCGCGCACAGCGCTTATCACCCGACTGACTGTCCGTAGTGATAGTGACAGCTACAGACTATACAGATATACTACTAGTGACAGGCGTCAAGTGACGCTACTTCCTCTATTGGTGCACATGAGACAGTGTAATGTATCTATTGCATAGATACAAACACTACATCTCTTCTCTTAACATTTTGATTTATCATTATAATGTATGTCTATTTCATTGGCAAATAATTAAACGTCATTGCCTTATTTTTCTTATACCTAGACCTTATACGCAAAATACAAGCCAGGACGTTGAGTTGCGGAAACAGCCCAGGCTACCATACCATACATAGATGCTGTCTTCTTCTGTTTGTTTTGGCCTTACCGCTCTTCTTTTGCGGTCTCCGTATTCTTTTCCTTTTTTCTTTTGCAACTTCGGTCTCATAATCCGTCTTGTCTCTTAAAATTGATTTAATAGTCTTTTTATCCGTCTCACTGATATATTTCCACATTTGGTTTTTATCCATGTTCATTCTCTTGAAAAATACTTCTGACGTTTTTCCTGTTACCGTATGGGAGGTGGCGTTGTACTTCATTCAGTATTAAAAATTTTAGTGTATCTTTCATACCCTACTTTTCTCTTGAGTCGTTTTACTATCTTTGGTTAGATGCTATCTTCATTTGTGGCCAATATCGCACTGTGTTAAAATTTTAATATCACCATCATGACAAACCTTTAAACTCCTCGCCAACGAACCGCCGCGAATCAGACGAACAGCCATCAGTAGTGACCAATAGTAGGCAGCCCAGCCGGCCGAAGACTTCTCTCAGAATTTTTATACAACAAGAATATAATCGTTATTTGGCAATGGGCCCAATAGATCGATCGCAATATCAAAGTTCTCGTCCATTTATAGGTGCTACAGAACTTGGTAAGCTAACTAGAGTGCATCCTTTGCAATTCTTCATCGCCCAATCAACGTCCCCATCGATCTTAGGCCACCAGATCCCACGTGATCCCAAGCACGAAGGCGACCACGCTTGGATGCCTCTGATGCGCCGCCAGCAGAAGCTTTCTTCCTCCTTCGGCTCCTTTGAATGACTATTCCTTTTCCTATCAGTAAAATGTTCTCACATAATTACAATTCATCCGTAAATATTCTGTATGATTTCCTGGACTTATCTCTCTAGTCACCATAAATTCCTTTTTTAGCATAGTGATCTCCCGATCGCTTCCTGATTCCTATATTATTTGCTGCATTGAGGTTGCACAGGGTTTCGCCAGCTCGAATATCTGGTGAACGTAAGTCTCTTCTGATGATGGACTGGATTTGGCGATCTAATCTTTACATGATCTCGATACTGGCCCGCGTTTCTTTTTTTTCGCAAAAACCGTCTTTCCACACGAGTACACGGATTTGGTCTGGGCACAGCAAAAGCCTCTTTTTCTGTCTGGCTATATTTTCTTTCACATTGGGTGTCCAATTTCCGTATGCTATATTTCATATTCTTGGTCCTTTACTATCAACTTGCGCTAATACCGATCCCAGTCCTATAGGACTTGCGTCTGCTTTTACCCACGTCTTGTCTTTAATGTCGCAATATCCCAATGTGTCTATTTCCAACAGCATTATTTTTTCATTCATTCTCATTAATTCCAATCTTCTCTTCAGTATTCTTCTATATTTGCCCTATTGCCCAATTTCCTAAAAAGCTCTGTAATTCCTCTCCAGTCCTTGGCATTCCAAATCCAGTTCATTTTTTTCAACGGCCTGACTCCTACCGGTATCAGTTCGTGACCCAAAAGTGCGTTGTCTGTGCTTTATGAATTCATTTCTTTTTATTTAATAAACATTGTTTTATTTAAGCACCTCCATTAGTCCAGAAAGCTCGTGCTGCCCCTCGTTGCACTGTTGCATTTACTCCTACAGCGAGACTGGGACTCTCCGAAAGGGTGGCATAGCTGGTTTGACCGATGTATCAAAAGATATCTATCTCACCTTTTATAGCTACGTCGTCGTTCCATTGGCAATCCACACCTTCCAAGGTGTTGTCCATAGTGATAACCTTGTCCAATGCCATCTCATCACCCATTGTCAACACTTTTCTTATGTCCGATGGCATGGATTTATCCAGTATTTGGTCCATTATGTGATCATCAGGTTCTTCAAACATACACTTCCGAGCCCGATCCCTCAGCTCAACAAGAAACTCCTTGAAACGTTCCCCTTCATCTTGCTGAATAAGCCGGAAACCGCGCCGTTCAAAAGTCGTGTTTGTTCGACTTCTATTTTATCACTGTAAGCCGACTGATTTACTGTTTCCAATTTAATGGAATTCACAATCCCAAATTATTGGAATTTCTTAGTCTAATTTCAATTTAATTAAATTTCTTAGTCTTATTTCAATTTAATAAAATTCCGTAGTCCAATTTCAATTTAATGAAACTCCGTAGTCCAATTACAATTTACTGAAATTCCGTAGTCCAATTCCTATTTAATGAAATTCTGTAGTCCAATTCCAATGTAATGAAATTTTGTAGTCCAATTCCAATTTAATGAAATTCCGTAGTCCACTTCCAATCGAATGGAAGACCACCTCCAATTCAATGGAAGACCACTTCCAATGGAATGGAAGACCACTTCCAATTGAATGGAAGACCACCTTCAATTGAATGGAAAACCACCTCCAATTAAATGGAAGACCACCTCCAATTGAATGGAAGACAACTTCCAATTGAATGGAAGACCACTTCCAATTGAATGGAAGACCACTTCCAATTGAATGGAAGACCACTTCCAATTGAATGGAAGACCACTTCCAATTGAATGGAAGACCACTTCCAATTTAATGGAAGACCACTTCCAATTTAATGGAAGACCACTTCCAATTTAATGGAAATTGTCGAATCAAATCGAATCAAATCGAATCAAATCATATTTTATTTGTTATACATAGGTTTACAATAGTTGGTTATAGACAAATATAATAGTACGCTATGTTTTGTCACTTAGACATACAAATACTAGGCATTTAAATACATTTTAAGATAATTAGAAACACCAATTTTAATTTTAATGGTCGAGTGGAATTCGCAATCCTCGAGACTTAGATTATAGACAGAATAGAATAGAATAGAATAGAATAGAATAGAATAGAATAGAATAGAATAGAATAGAATAGATTTATTTATTTGCCTTATATGTAGGTATTACAATGTGATGTTACAATATTAATGGTGTATCCTTGTACATTCTGCCAGAAAAGCATGCAAAAATTAAAACGAGTCTTAATCTTAATTGTACATAAGGTTTTTTCATAAAGAATTATCAATAAGAAAATCGTTTACAGAGTAATAACATTTATATATTAACAAATTTACTAGTTCTTTTTTGAAACTTTGCGGTGGTTTGGTTTAAATACTATCAGGTATTTTGGTATAAACGAGAGGTGCTATGCAGATTACACTTTTTTTTTTAATAATGCTGTCTTATAGAAGCCTGTGTGAAGCAAATTTTGGTATTGAGATCTCATGTTTGAAGATCTTTTCCTTGTGTCATTAATTGAAGGAAACAACTGTTTATTAGTTTTAACGAATATAGATAACTCTAGAATATACATACATGGAAATCTTAATAAATTATGTTTCTTGAAAATAGGAGTGCAACTCTCCGTAACTTTTAATCCAAACATGGCTCGAAGGCATCGCTTTTGAGCTTTGAAAATGCTTTCTCTTTCGCTACAATTTCCCCAAAATATTAACCCATATCTTAAAACTGATACAACTAGGCCATGGTAAGCCATTAGTAATGTTTCAGCGTTAACCTTTTTTGACAAGTTAAATAGCGCGTAAGCAGATGTGCTGATTTTTTTACAAATGCTCTCGGCTTGTGCTATCCAGTTTAATTGATCATCTATTAGAATGCCTAGAAATTTAGTAACGTTATTTGTGTTAACATGTTCACCATTATAATTAATATTTATGCTAGTAGGGCGATTTTTTTGGTGGAAATGCATGATTATTGTTTTTTTATATTAATAATTAGGTTTTTATTAATTAACCAATTTACAACGGAATAAAGCGCATTACTGATTTCATGTTCATATGTTTCTTTGATACGGAATTCTACTAATAAAGTGCTATCATCTGCAAATAATACCTTGGAATGTGGAGTTTGAAGGGGGAGAGCATTAATGTATAACAAAAATAGCAACGGTTGGGCCGACACTACCTTGTGGGACACCAAATTCTATAAATCTACACGGCGAGAGGTATTTTAATTCAATTTTTGTTTTGGGACAGACTCTAGAGATTTCTACATATTGCTTGCGGTTCTTTAGGTATGATTTTATTATATTTAGAGCGTTTCCACGTATTCCATATGCATAAAGTTTATTAAGGAGAGTGTCTTGTTTCACGTAGTCAAATGCTTTAGACATATCCGTGTAAATTGCACAAACTGGTGTTTCAGCGTCTATATTTGGCATAATTTTATAAAGAAAATCGAAAATAGCCATATTTATGTTGTGATTTTTTCTAAACCCCTTTTGTTCATTACACAATATTTCGAATTTTGTTAAAAAATTATAAATTGTCTGATAGATAATTTTCTCTATTATTTTAGAAAACACGGGGATGAACGCTATGGGCTTATAATTGGTCATGTCTTCTTTACAGTTTTTCTTGTAAAGGGGTTTCACTATATTTGTTTTGAGTCTCTCAGGAAATATACTATTCGATATGCTGAGGTTGATGATGTGGCTTAGTGGTGAAGCTATGATATTAGAAACAAACTTGATCACTTTTGTTGAAATACCATCATAGCCAACACTTTTCTTATTTTTCAAGTTCTGTATTACAAGCATGATTCTTTAGGATCAGTGGGACACATGAATATTGAATTTTGGCTAAATTTAGGGTATACGGCAATACTAACTTTATTTTTTGTTATATCTGTAATCTGATCAATAAAGAAATTGTTAAAACATTCTGCTATTGCCGCAGGATCTGTCAATGTTGTATTGTCTTTTCTTATTTGAGATATCGAATCACTGATTTGTATTTTGTTATTAATAATTTGCCAAGAAGTCTTCGATGTATTTTTTGAGGTTTTGATTAAATAATTATTTTGAGCTTTCTGTTTGACAATTTTTTTTAATCTTTTGGAGTAAGTTTCAAATGCGCACCTTTTCTGTCTGTTGGGTGTAATCTATTAATCCAGAGTGGTTGTCGTGGTTTTTTACTGCAAATTCGTATGCCACGTGAAATCCATTGAATTTTCTTATCTGAATTTACTTTAATTAATTTGTATGGAAAGCATTGATCATGGAGTAACGTAAGCAATTCCAAGAAATTATCATAGGCCTCATTAGGGTCTTTTGTGTTATAGACATCAGAAAATGTTAAGCATTGGAGATATTTTTTATATTTTACTAGGTTTTCACAAGATGTATCTCGTATTTTCACTCGCCATGACTTTATTTGATACGGTTTACTAAAAGGTACTTTTATTATTTGAGCTGTATGATCCGATAACCCGCAGTCGATCACGTCATATTGGCAATTATGTTTAAAATTGAGGGCAAAATTATCCAAACAGGTTTTACTTTTGGGGCGCGTCGGCTGATTGATTTTATTTGAAGTTATAACTTAAAAGAAAGCATTTGAAATCCTTCACCTCGATTCCTTCATATAAGGATTGTATTGACACTCTTAGTAACGTTATATTTCCATCGATACCTTCAATAACAGATCAGCCTCTACCCACAGCCTTGCTCACCCATCGCTTAAGAGGGTAGCCCATGGCCACTGCGATGCACGAGCCACTACTACACTACTGCAATACTTTATCAAAATGCCTCTTTTTATGAAAGAGTAACAAATGTTCCTGACTCGGTTACATAAAACAACAATACGCGGATCATAATTTGAACAGGTTTAACAAATGAAATCACACAAGTGTCTGTATCCACGTTCAAATCTCTTATCGCTATTCATGTTTGATTCACACCTTATTTAACTCAATCTGAGGGTTTATCAACACTCTTCCGAAATTAATTTTGGCAAACCTGATCTTGAGTCATCATTCAAATCACTTTCCATATATAATACGTCATTTTACAACCCCATTGTAAGGATGTGTCGACTATAATGACTTACTTAACGACTCCCGCATTAGGACAATGAACACCCAGACTCGAAACAACAACCCATGAACCACTCAAAGCGCTGCCCCGTGCGGGGACCGAACCCACAACACCTCAGCGCAGTGTCGAGCGGCGAGGCTGGCGCCCAAACCACTACGCCAACCGTGCAGTCAACTACCTAAACACAGTTCCAAATTGAATATATTCAACAGTAAATTGATTTTTAAGAACGATGTTCAACATATTATGACTCATGAGTAATGACTACTAACACTTGTATTTACATAAACGTAACAAACTTTACACAATAAGTTTATTTCTTTCTTTTTATTATTTTAATTTTTCACTGTGTTATTTTTACAGATCATGATGTATACGCATATTAGGAACCTCGTTCAGTTTATAATTCTATTGCTTAGGTATATATGTTTACCACAAGTGTACTGGACTCCGTCATGTGTGATTAAATAAATAAATAAATTCATTCGATATTGACTACGAGTAAGCCCATCATTAGTCACATTAAAACTAGTAACACCCACGAAAATTCGAAACGCCATTCGTATATGTATCCCACTCTAACACCAGAAAGACTTCATAAGTCAAAGTGAAGTAAATAATTTTGTTCTGTAAGGCTGCTATTTTAATGTAGTTTCCATGTACTTGCCTTACTCTAAGAATTAGCAGAATACTGATTCTGAGTCAATTCAAAATATATTATCTCATTCCGTTCAAACATAGTTTCATCTTATGCTGATATACAAAGCCAAAGGGTTCGCTTGTTCGTTCGTTTGGCCGAACGCGCGAGCGCTAGACAGCCCATCCATCGAGGAAAGCCACAGGCTACACAACATCACGCCACAAGCCACGGGAGCGGAGCAGCAGCCCCAAACACCGCGGGTGCAACCGCGGGCTCATCCAGTGTTATATAAAATACGAGAATTGTCCCTCTGGTTACATGTCTAAAAGGCAAAGTTACACACGCCTATTTAAGAAATGAAAGGTCAATCATAGCAATTTAGTACAAGCTTACACTCTATGAACATAGTACGCACGATTCGATCAGTCCAATAACTTAAGCGCCACTGCCCTGCGAGGGACAGTCCAGACCGAGTTTATTGTTCCATGTTTAGCCGAAAACCAGCCGAAGCTGAGTGTTGGTTCCAAACCCAATATTACAAGTATACCAGAAGAATGACTAGTACGTTTCACTCAAACGTACTTGCTTATATTGGAATAATGCAAGTTAGACTGTACGCTCAGTTTGGTTTATATTACATACTATGTCCATAAACGCTGTACGCGAGACCAGAACGCTGTAGCCAGATCGCAGTTGTATTCAAACAATCATTTGCTAACATAAAATGCAAAAGTCATAATTAAATTGCTCAGTCCTACCCACATTTTTTTTTCTTTAGCTATTGAAACGAAGCTTAATCGTGATATCTTGTAGTACGACACTGTAGGGGTCAAACGGTTCACAGTAAACGCCTGTTCCGACCACAATAAGAAAACAAGTAGGCCCAACGAGTACCTACACTAATAATTACATGCATTATTTAACTATATTAATTTTGTAAAAGCCAAGTAAGGTATTTGAATAAACAATGGCTTTGTTTATTTAGCTATTTGACAATTGATACTACCTTTGATGATTTGGCGGTACTGAATCGAATAACTCATTAGGAATTATTTTGCGTTAACAACGCCCTCTATCGTAACACAGGTAAATTTCACTACAAAGCTATTATAAATTTAAATTAAACGTAACGTAGTGTGCTACACCGACATCTAAGCAGCGGATACCTTGTGCATAAAACTCAAAATAGACGTACTTTTTTTCCTTTTTTTTAAATATTGTATTTGTTTCACTGACCTGTATTTATCCTCATCGCCAATTGTAGTATTTGCTATCACAGCAAATATAACCACTACACGAATCGATGTAACACTGGCTCACCACTACACACAGATCCGAGGAAGCACGTCTAGCACGCACCGCGCCTATCACTCGACTGACTGTCCGTAGTGACAGTGACAGCCACAGACTATACAGATATACTACTAGTGACAGGCGTCAAGTGACGCTACTTCCTCTACTGGTGTACATGAGACAGTGTAATGTATCTATTGCATAGATACAAACACTACAATATGTAAAACGTTTTATTGCACACATCCATCAAAACCCAGAAAAGATGAATTTTAATTACTTTTATTGCAGAAATGTTGTAAACATTTTAGGCTAATTGGCAAATGTGGCTACAAATATGGCGGACTAGCTAAGTGATCAAACAAATACAGACTCTTTGGTTAATTAAACTTTTCTCTCCTAGTTTCAATACGTAGACATTGGACTAATGCAATTTAGACTTTCTTCTAATTTTGCCTATGCATGCAGTTCTTCTGTTTCAAATCTAGGTATTTAAGGTTGCCAAACTGTGAACCATTTCTTTACTACTCGCAGATAAATATTTATATATAAAACAAGTATGTAAACATTTTTTTAATATCGCTCGCTTAGCAATGGCTCGCCCCCAATTACATTGGGACCGAAACAAAGCGTGAGTGTGTACCTCCTGCCTCCTGCTTACTCTTTCGAGGATAAAGGCGTCAAATGATGTATGTAATGTATTTTCAAAAGTTGCTACAGGTTAAGTTTAATTGACAAGCGAATAATGTCTCTTTATTTATACAACACTGCTAAGAGGCCTGAAATAATGTTAATTTGTGATGAGCAATAACAACCATGATGACCTGTACAGTCTTCCTTTAAATTAATCACTTTCTTCGAGTGTTATTTCACTTAAATGGCCACTCCTGGTCCTCAAACAGCTTTATAACCGCTTCGATTCAGTGCAAACAATGATGAGCATTGCAATCTAAATTGAATACCTACCCTAGCTGTAATCAATAGTTCACCAGACTTCTCCCCAGTCTCAAGTTTTTTTAATATCATTATTACTATAAGAAAAAAACCTTAAAACACGCATCAATCTAATACTAACAAGATAAAAAAGCCAGACGTCACGTAGATATAACCAAGTTCGTCTGATTATTTCACCGAGGCGACGGGGCACAAAAACAGTTGACCCTCGAGATGTGCTCTGTTTACTCTGTCGGCTTCAATCCGCCAGGGATTTGCGGTGGATTTTTGTGCCACGTGGTATTGTTGGTTTATTCTACTTCGTTCATTTTGGGTCTCAACCAGATGTTCAAAACATTTTACTATCCTCGACACAATTTTGACATTTTTATATGAGTTCCAACATGATACTTACGCGGTAAAATTAATAATGATATAATTTAGGTTAAATTATTAAAAGTATAAATTTAATTTTGTTCGACACATTGTCATATTGATCTGGTCTAGGACACAATGGTCTGGTCTGATCATACTAATTTGGACCACAAAATGTGCAAAAGTTTACAAAGATAAAGCCTTTTAATACATACATACATACATAGACTCACGCCTGTTTCCCGGAGGGGTAGGCGGAGACTACGAAACGCCATTTGCAACGATCCTGACATACCTCTCGTGCTTCATTCACTCCCATCAAGTTTCTCATGCATGCTCTTCTGTTTAGGGTACTTCTGACCTGTCCTTTTCTCCAATCTGGTCAGAGAACGTCCGCCTAGGTCTCCCCCTTCGTCCTGTCTCATTCACATTTGCCTTATATATCTTCTTTGTCAGTCTTTCATCATCCATCCTCTTCATATGCCCAAAACATCTTAACATGCCTTTCTCGATGTTTGTCACTACATCTTCTTTTACCCCACACCACTCTCTTATCACACTATTCTTTAGTCTGTCAGTCAAAGATACACTACACATACTTCTTAATGCTCTCATTTCTACAGCATTTATTCTGCTTTCAAGTTTCTTCTGCCATACCCAACTTTCACTACCATACATAAGGGTGCCTACCCTTATGTATGGAAGTGTATGTTGGGTACCAGACATAAGAGTAGGTACTAACAACCCACTATGCACAGCCAAACGTGCCTTTTTGGACACGTTTTGACTGTTCATAAACGACTTCAGCACTCCATTCACTCTATTACCTGCAGTAACTCTTCTTTCAATATCTTCTTCATTCTTACCATCTCTTGTAAACAACGTACCTAAGTATACAAACTCATTCACTTGTTCCACTCGCTGTCCATTCATCAAAACATTACAAGACGTAACGCATAACCATAAACCATAACTTTCGTTTTAATTACATTCACTTTCATTCCTTTCCTCTCCAACGCACCATGCATGATTGTTACCATCTCCTGCAACTCCTCCGCTAAAGACGCAAGTATTACCTGATCAGCAGCTTAAAGGAGGCATTTGACGAGTAACCCATTCATCTTTAATCCGCAGTCACTATGTTTTAAATCTTGCAAACAACTGTCCATGAAGAAGTTAAACAGCCACGGCAACGCTACACATCTTTGTCTAGTACTTTTCTCGATGGTAAACCTGTCAGTGTATGCCCCGTTTATCCTCACACAAGCTCTAGAATCCTCATAAAGGGATTTCAGAGCTCGAATGAGGCTGCTGTGCACCCTATTCATTGACAACACCGACCACATTTCATTCCTCACCACTTTATCGTAAGCCTTTTCCAAATCCACGAATGCGCAATAGACCTTTTGACCTTTGGCCAAAAACTTTTCGGCTATGCTTCGAAAGGGAAAAACCTGATCCGTATATCCCTTTCCCTTTCGGAATCCCGCTTGTACATCCCAAATTTTCTTGTTGGTTACTTTTATAACTCTTTCTACCAATACCTTTGCATACAATTTGCCAACAATGTTCAGAAGGCTAATGCCTTTATAGTTTTTGCAGTCTTGTTGTGAGCCTTTTCATTTATAAAGAGGCACAACTACAGCTGTGGCCCAGTCATTAGGTACTCGGCCGGTGCTCCAGCACAAGTTATATAAGCGCTGCAACTGACCAACTATGATGTCCTGTCCAGCCTTCAGCATTTTGACTGTAATCCTATAATATCCTGCAGCCTTACCTACTTTCATACTTGACAGTGCCTTCACGATCTCATCCACGCCAATAACGCTTTCATCATTGCTATCACTACCATTCATTTCATTGATGGTTGTCTCTACCACCGTTCTTTTAAATAAACCTTTAAAATACTCTTTCCATCTCTTCAGCACGTGCGTGCAATTCACCTTCCATTCTTGTCTCTGATCGATGTGTATTCTGAGGATTGAGTTCTTCCTCGAACTGCACGAACGAATTTCCAGAAAAACTAAGTGTTTCTCCGGAAATCGTCAGATAGTCTGCAATCAAATTCATCTTTCTTTTTCTCTTTTTTCCTTTTAACCATTTCTTTCACTATTCTTTTTGACCTAACAAACTCCTTTCTTGCTTCATCTATGTCCTCACTCGTTGTTTTTCCCATTTGCTCTGGCAGCCAACCAATCTAACCAAGCTTTCTTCTTCTTGACACTGCTGATTGTACATCCTTGTCCCACCATGTATTCTTAACCTTTCGTATTTTCCTTCTCTTGATCATTCTACATACTTCAGGCGCTACACATACTACCTCTTCTTTAAAGGACTGCCATAATTCATCCATATCGTTTATGCCATCGAACCTCTAAAATCTTGCTATCAATCTTCGTTTATATTCATCTTTCACTCACACACACATCTTTCTCTTGCAGATTTACTACTTTTATTCTTTCCAAGACTCTATTTTCATTATGTTGTCGGTGTCGCCAACTTTTAAAGAGCCCACTTATCCGGCTCATCACCAAGAAGTGGTCTGCGTGGATGCCGATCCCTCGATACACCCTTGTATCCAACACATTCTTTCTCAATCGTTTATCTACTATTACAAAATCAATCATACTTCTCGTAACATTTTTCGCCTCACGTGTATATACACTTGGTCGTGTTACACCCTTTCCTTTTTGTTTCATTCACACAAAGAACATCAATCTTTCTATCATCCATCATCTGACATACTTCATCCAATTTGCCGTCCATCCCTCCTCCAACATTCAACGTTGCAAACCGACTTTCCGTAGGCCGCTTTTCGCCCTCGCGGGGAACGAGACGTGACGGGTTGCGAACCGCGTCGTTGCCGTATGGAGAAGTAGTTTTTGTTCCCATAGCTTTCCTACGACATTTAGGGATCTAGACTGCCCATCCCCGCAGAGCCCTGTTCGGGGGTAAGGTGGAATATCAGCTGTGCCCTGTGACCACCAACACAGGCACCCTCCATTTACGACCCGTTTGCCCTCTGGCCACGAATCCCTCGGCACGGGTCGGTTCTCACCTTAGATCGGGGTTTTGTGTCGGGTATGCTGCCTGAAAGTTGGTTTAATTTCGGAGCTTTCCTTCTCCTAGACAAGTTGCCAACCAAGGCTAACGAGGCCCATCTCCCCGAACGTTTGGTTTAATTTCGGAGTTTTCCTTCTCCTAGACAGGTTGCCAACCAAGGCTAACGAAGCCCATCTCCCCGAAATCTCCCCTTTTAATAAATAAATAAAATATACCTATATACTCGAATTAGTTGGTGCTGTTCTCTCTGTCCAGAATTCTGAAAATCAGATGAATCTCGTTTGCAAAATGTGACAGCATGCCCAATTAATTTCATATCATGTCACTTTCTACACAATGTTTACTTTTGTCCTGGTATGGTATAGTCCACGACATTATATTTGTTCAACCAGATGATATCAACCAGAACAAAGTAAAAGAAACCGTATTATTTTCGTCTTGACTTTCGTAATGTATTGCGTGTATTGTGATGGAGGAAAACAATAATTGTTTAAGAGGCTTGTGTGGGAATTATTAACTTGAGAGTTCTTGAAAAAGTATTCTTGCGAATGTTACGTAACAGGTAAAATTACTCATGAAATAAACATATAGGTAAGCGAAACAATATTTAATTTATTGGGTTGAACAGAATGCTTTATAAACCAATCTGATCTTTTGCACTTATGGGATCCTCTCATTTATTTGAACTTTAGTTTAAATCAGAAAGTATTGGTGTTGTCTTAATTTATCAAAATTATAACAGCGGCAAGAAAACTTTAACCTATAAAGCGAATAAATGTTAAAGTGGCGAGGCAGAAACTAAAATATGGTAAAATAAATGCTAACCTATTTATATTATGTAAGTTGTTAACATAGTATTGATAGATTGATACTTATTATTGCATAGCGGCGCCTTCTAGGTGTGGTGTCGAAATTTAATGATGAATTACTTAAGAACATCGTTATCATAAAATAAGACCGATATTTTGTAAATGATTCAAATTAAGTAGTGTATTCATCACTGTGTTAGAACTATGCCTTGTTTTAAGAATACCGTGTCGTAGATATTTTAGGCTCATATTTATTTTATTTTTCAGTCTTACTCTTACAACTTATTAATGAGAAAAGAGAAGGTCATAATTATCCACGGTTACATCAAAACATCAAAAGGTAAATGTCAACATCAAGCGCTTTTTACTAGTCCCTATTGGGATTCCTGCAACTCACAAAAATCTTACAAGTAAAAATGAAACAACTATTTAACCGGACAGATTTCCAGCCTCCAGACTAATACTGTTAGCTTTCAAGCAAAATACTCCAATAACAGTTTTCTCTTTTCGAAAATTTTACATCAGCTGTGTGAACACAGTTAGTGAGTGAGTGTGTGGGCACAGTTAATATATACAAAAAAGACAACATGATTTGATGGCTTGCTCTTCCAGCAAGCTTACCAAGCAAAAAAAACTTTGCAATATCCTGAAAATGATGTAGGCGAGCAAACTTGAACAAAAACTAATTCATTTCAGAAACCCGACCATTTCCACGTTCTTTATGTTCCAATATGCTCCTGAAATGCAGGGAAAATCTACTTAATCTTCGAAGGCGAGCTAATTGGCGGTACTGGCCACAGTCTGCAGGTAAATGCGACCAGCATAAACTGACCCCTATTTCCGTTCAATACCAACTACTCGAAGCCATTGGTAAAAGTGTTTTCTGTTTTAATTTTGTTGAGGTTTTCAATCTTCTTGTTTTAATGGTGCGCTGTGTAATCTGTTTGATTAAAGTTAATGGTATCATTTGTAAATATAACAAAGATCTGCTGAATCTGCAACAATGATGGCGTATGGAAATAGAATGAGGCAATGTTTTGCTGTTTCATCTTTTAATATAACTATTCTAAATTAAGTTTTGTACGAAACGCTTATTCATGTTAAATCGTTATAATGTTGTATTCATTAATTATTTTTATCTAAATCAAATCTAGTATCGCAGTAACAATTCACCAACGGACACATAAGACACCTAGTCTTGAAGGACCAATTTATGGATCTCACAAAGTATTATCCTGCGCAGAGGTTAAATTCGTTAAGGCTGCTACACACAGTGCCGGCGGCACAAAAAGCCGCCGGCCTGGCCGCACGAATGAGCCGCCGGCATAGCCGCGCGGGTAGGCCGCCGGCCGGCTGCGGGTTGCAACTTGCTACTTTTGCGTGGTCGTTCTATGAGGGTTTTCAACCATAGTTTATAATAACGTATCCTACTTTATTTTTGGCAATTATACTTTATACTTTTGTATACAAATAAAGTATATGAAAATACTTTACTTCCAACTCTTACTGTGACGTGTAAAACCAAACACTAATAATTATGAATACTTATCTATACATATAACGTTACACATAAGTTAAATGGATGATGGGAACTACTAAGGCTCAAAGAGATCTAAAAAAAATTCACCTCTGATGGTAAATATTTTTTACAGAAAAAGGCAATTGACAATAGTATAGACTCACGTCTGTATCCCCGAAGGGGTAGGCAGAGGTGTAATATTACACCCACATTTCACAATGATTATTTAGGTCCCACGTAATAGGGGGCGAGCCTTTTGCCGTTACCGGGCACATTACCAGACTCCGTGCTGCTACTGAGAATTCGGAAAAATCAGTAACACTTTTGCCCAACCCGGGAACCGAACCCGGGACCTCCGATCCGCAGTCGCATACACTATCCACTGGACCATGGAGGCAATTTATACTTAAAATCATACCTCCTCGCCACTTCAGAAGTTCAGAATTAAAGAGTTCAGTGATGAATCCAAAGTGACGAGAAAAAAAGAAATAGAACGTCAATAATTAACGTAATTCAAAACTAATTGTTCATTTTTAATTTTTATTGTCAAACAAGCTATGAAACATTTAAAGATAGGAAAATTTGGCAAAAAAAGTTGGCAACCCAACGTTCTATACAACTGGAATGATGCCAGGCGGCTTTCTGCGGCCGATGCAGGCGGCACCGACGCCCTCCAAAAGCCGGCGGCATGAGCCGCGTGACAAAAGCCGGCGGCCCATGCCGCCGGCAATGTGTGTAGCAGCCATTACATTCTCTGGTGCTAAAAGCTGAGGCCGACAATAATGATAAACTATTCTGAACATTCAGAGAAAATTAAAGAAAATTTAATGAACGTTAAAGAAAATTACAAGTCTATTATTTAACCTCTTAACTTAACCTATAGGGGTCAAATAAAATTATTCGTGATCAATGTAGATAATATTATATTAATTACGAGACGTGTTTATCCTTGTCAAACATGCATATGGCTCCAAGTCCGCTGAGAGCAGTTATCAGAGTATGCGAATTCTAAGGCAACATACACAATACATTTATTGTTAGTTTTTATACATTTACATGAACAAAACGTGGCTCTAACCGAGTAAATTATACACTTTAAACTGCCTCAGGAATCACACTATCTATTGATTGAAAATCCGTTTAGTAGTTTTCAAGTTTGTTGCGTTCATACTGGCAGGTAGGACGTGGCGGGGATTTCATTACATACCTTAAGAGTTTGTTTGCTAGCCGAACGCGATAATCTCAGGAACTACTGGATTGAATTGTAAATCCTTTTTGTGTTGGGTAGTCCATTTACCGAGGAAAGCAAATAGGCTCAATTACTTCACGCAATGAGCCACGGGTGTAGAGCAGCAGCCATAAATACTTACATAATACGGATGATGTAACCCTGACGACAACTAGTCATGCTATGTAATTTAAGCTTAAGCTTATACCCAATATCGTATGTCAAGAAGTATCCCGATTCAATTTCAAGCTGTTAAGCTTGCTGCAGATATCGGCCCCGATTAAATGGATTTACTTAACAAAATTACACTTTGAGCTGATTTTAATTGACAGTTGGGTTATCCAATATTGCATAGGCGCTTAGGTAGCTACGTATATAGGTATTCTAATTGGTCGAGGCGGTACTTGGCACACTAATTATTAAGAAATATATTGACTCAAAAGTCTAACTCCACAACCTTACCTATGGGATACATAACCAAAAAGAGACAGACTGAAATCAAATCTTATCTAATCTAAACATATAAATAAAGGTTATTTCAAAATGACTGTATTTTTTCAAGTGCATATAAGTAGTTAGTTACACGATACAAAGTCATAAAAGAGCATTTAAGAAAAACAAATTGTCCAGCTTTCTTTCTGTTCTGGAATGGCGGGAACGATTTGAGTGAAAAGTTCACGGAAAATAGAGGATTTTTTGGAGCTAAATTATCCTGGTATCAAAATTTCAAAACAATCTTAGTGTAAATCATGTGACATTATGATAACTTTTTTATATCAGTTATTTTACAAAATTACTACCACATATTTATATATTATATAAATAATGGTTGTATCACTACATAAACAAAGTCCATCTTCCGTCCCTATATATGGTTAAATCTTTAAAACTACGCAACGGATTTTAATGCGTTTTTTTTAATAGATAGAATAATTCAAGAAGAAGGTTTATATCTATAATATATAAGGTGATACGAAGTTCGCCGGGTCAGCTCGTAACTTATAAACCATATATACCATTCTCGTCTGTCATACCAATTTTGGCGTGAGTGTTCAATGATTTCGCGGCTCTAGGTTCAATCGCGATATAAAGCCGTGTTTCAATCACGTTGATGTTCTGTAGTGCTTTATATAATATACGTGTAGGGTTATATATTATGTATTTTCCAAAACGCTAATCACAATGTTCACTCTCAGATTTGTTTAGGGACTTGTCACTATAACAAATTCAAAAAATAATACGCCTATAAAATGTATTGATGATTTTTGTAGTTAAATACGTCGACCATATACGTAGGTGAGGACTTATAATTAATTATATTGTACCCAGTTGGTATTTCTAGAGTGCTTTTTGTTGTATTTTTTATTCACTCATGCCTGTGTCCCCGAAACGATACGTAGAGGTGTAATATTACATCCACATTTCGTCATGTTATTTGCAGGTTCCGCGTAATAGGGGCCGTGCCTATTGCCGTTACTGGGCACTTTACCAGACTTCGTGCTGCTACTAAGAATTCTGAAAAATTCAGTAATACTTTTACCCGACCCTGGAATCGAATCGGATCAGCAGACGCATACGCTATCCGCTGGACCACGGATGCTTTGCTGTATGATTTTAATACTGACATGAATATTATACACAGGCTGTATAGAAACTGCTTTGACATATTTTTTACTCTATCTTGCTCGAAAAAGTCACAATCGTATCATAAATCCTGTTTTATCTTAAAGCTAAAATTATTTTTAAACTCTCAGTCACATCAGCTCGTCCCAATCCCTAAATAGAATCCAAAATTATTTTATATTATTTATGTCTAAAGATTTACAAATAATTTATACTAGTAATCTAAACTTGGAAGAAACATTAACACCAACAAGTCCCTAAATCACACATAACGGCTAATTCTCGAGTCGGCCATTTGTTCAAGCCGTTGAGTTTTGATTAGCTACATACACGCTCCGTAAGTGGCCGACAATCGGCAGCCTCATTTATTCCGGATTAAGAATTAATTCTCGAGTCCCGAATCCGTGATTAATTACTGCAAGCTCCCGCGGTTTCGCGTCACTACTTAGAGTTACGAATTGGGAGGACATGTGCTGTAAGAAAAAATAATTACTAAGAATTAAAAGAGTTGAGTTCTTTTCAGAGCTTTGTAAATTATTTAATTGGTTCCTGGGAGTTTATGTTTAACAAGTAATATTTTTTTTTTCAAAAATTTAATAAAGCTTATGAAGGTCTATTGTAGAAAAGTGTTTTTGCAAGTGATTTACATATATGTATAATCTGAAACAATTCATAAATTTTGTCATACCACGTATTTTGTCATACGGTATATAAAAGAAACTCCTCACTACATAAGTTTTGAAATAGTGGTCAATAAGGCCAACCAGAGTCGAAAGTCTATCTTAAAATACTAATTGTATAAACCTTACACCGTCAATTATTAAAACGACTAAATAATAGTGATGAATAGATACACTACTCTATTCTTACTGCAAGCACCAATTGTATCCCAAGCGTAAGACCAAAAGCAATTGGATTTTGATTCGGCCGAGTGAAGTCTAAGCGAGTGGACGTGTGTCAATTCCGCTACTAAATTCTTTGCTCTAAATTCTGTGATTGGTTGAATAGCCTAAATATCAATTCCTTGTCACTCTTTAACTGTTTTAACCGGAGGGTCACTCCCAGTGGGTGGTACTAGAGTGAGATACATATACGTTTCGAAATTACAACTCGAAGAAACATCTCAAAAAGTGAGGTGATTTGCGGGGTTTGAACTTGCGCTCGCAGCGGTGGGGAGGCCCGACCAGAGCTCTTAACCCCCTAGCCACAGGACGTGTAGCAGCGAAGTGCGAAACAACACGCTACATGCGGCCCAACTGACGTCACCGCCTGCGATCACCAACAGCTACGAGACGGGGATACTGCGCTACGTGCGATACCGCTGACGTCACCGCTACGACCGACATCGGCCACGCTACGAGACGCAGACAGTGTGCTACGTACGATACAGTTGACGTCGCCGCGGATATCGGCAGTCGGGTGAGCTACGCGACACGGCGAACATCTATCTACGGCATCATACACTTCTTTTACAACCCAATAGCGCTGAATTATTATACGGCGAGTATACGTTTTTGTTTATAACATCGCGAGAGCATTCCTAAATTAACTACTGATTGGCCTATTTATTACTGACCCGATTGTTACCGACCAGTATGTCGAATGTTCTACGCTCCCCCCCGAACAAACCTAAAATATCTAACACGCTTAATCAAACTCAATCTGAACCGGATATAAGTTCTGCGGTCATAATGAGCGACAATATAAATACGAACAAAAGAAGTAAACGCCCGAGAAACGAGAATTCCCCACGGAAAGAGCCCTTGTTAGAATTGCAAGAACTTCAAGATACGCTCACTAACTGGAAAAAAGAACAGGACTCTAGCATCGAGAAGATGATGTCAGAACAGAATGCTATAATGTCTACTTTGGTATCAGAATTAGCTGACATGAAAAAACAAAACAATATTATTCAGGCGACGAATGTGCAAATAATTAAGTCAAACGAAGAGATCTCGCATTCTATGGCCTTTATAAATCAACAGTTTGAAGATCTGAAAAAAGAGGTTGAGCAATTAAGAAAAGAACGAGCAGAACAGAATATGTACATAGTTAACTTGGAAAAAAAGATTCAAGACCTACAAATGAAATCAAGATCATCAGGAGCTGAGATAAGAAATATTCCACAACAACAGAACGAAACTGATATTTCTCTAGCTAAGACAATATGCAATATCGGCGAGGCGATTGGCATGCGTATCTGTGAGTCCGATTTTCGCGACATATACCGTCTGCCAGGCAAGGTAACGGATGACAGCTCTCCGCGCCCGGTAGTCGTCGAGTTCAAGACAGTTCAAGCCAAACAGAGTTTGTTAAGCGCGACTAAACGTTTTAATAAAGACAGGGCGGTAACAGACAAACTAAACACTGAGATTATTGGCTTACAAGGCAAACGACAACCAATTTACATTGCTGAGCAGTTACCCCCTAGTCATAAAAAGCTATTCTACCAGGCCCGTAGTTTCGCCAAAAATAAGGAATATAATTATTGCTGGATCTCCAATGGGAATATTTTTCTTCGCAAAGCAGAGGGTGATAAGCAAATCAAAATAACATCTGAGAAGTGCCTACAAAATCTTGAAAACAACAGTATGTGACTATATTGTGCTAGTCTGTTTACGTTCCTAACTATTTATAATACAACTAACAATATATATTATTGTAACAATTTTTCATATACTCATAGCCAATTTACACTATACATCAATTCCACTCTATATCTCAATTATACACTATATCTCAATTACACACTATATCTCAATTACACACTTATCACACACACACATCTTAATTACACATACAAAAGTATCCCATACACTCTCTCACACACACAGATTCAAATAAGAACAAAAACTACACTACAGTTTTTCCATACACTACACAAATGTTATTACAAAGTTGCTTTCGTCATCAATCCTGTCAGATTATATTCTACAGTTCATAACATTGTAGTACCATCTGTACTTACCGTAAATTTTTCCAATGGCTAACATACATAACATTAACAATGACTTAGATACTCTATTAGGAAAATCCTTTAACTGTACCCCGGAAGACTGCCTAAAATTTGTGAACTCATCAACCAAGCTAATAACAGTATTCCACTTAAATATACGTAGTTTGAATAAAAATTTTGACCAACTGGAGGTGCTGTTCGAACGTACAAAAATTGATTACGACCTTATAGTACTTACTGAATGCTGGCTAAGCAAAGTAATCAATTTGCCAGTTCTAAATGGGTATGACTCATACTCTACTAAAATTAACGCTAACAAAAATGATGGGGTGGTTTTTTATATAAAATCGGAACTAACTCATAGGGTATGGGAGCCAAGTTTTAAAGATGGCAACTGTCTTGTCTGTGAAATAGATTCTAGCTTGGCTGTACTAGGCATTTACCGGTCACCGTCATACTCCTCACAGGACAATTGCAATAACTTTTTAAATAGTTTAGATAACACTTACCAAAAGTTGAAGGACTTTCCTAACATTGCTCTTGTTGGTGACTTAAATATTGATATTGCCCATAATAATCGAGATAATCGGTCCCTAAATCTATTGCTCCTAAATGCATCGCACGGTTTGTTACCAACACATGTATTTCCCACACGTATATCCAAGTGCTATGACCATGTATTTCTAAAGAGTTATAAAACCTCTACAACTCTAGTGCTGGAAACACATGTTACTGACCACAAACCTACAATATTGGTTATCTCTAACTCTAACCCAAACAGGAAAGCTTCGGCTTTTACATTTAAATTAAATTATGAGGCAATTAAATCGGAACTTCTAAGTACGGATTTTTCAGCCATCTACGTAGAAACTTGTGCTAATAAATCTATGGATATTTTTATTACAATAATAAAAACTGTGATTACGAAACATACTTTAAAAATTAAAATTCCCCGTAAAAAAATAATATTAAAACCCTGGATAACGACTGGGGTCCTTAAATGTATACAAAATCGTGATAAGATGCACGTTAATTCAAAAAAAAAAACGGATAATTTAATACTAAAAATCACATATACTCGGTACCGCAACTATTGTAATAAACTTCTTAATAATTTAAAAGCTTCATATGAACAGATCCAACTAGAAAAAAATAAAAATAATCCGAGAGTCTTGTGGGAAACGATTAAGCAAATAACTAATACACAAAATAAGCAAAACAATGCATCTGAACTTTTAAGCGTCAGTTCGAATCCTAAGCACTCAGCTAATAACGTCTGTACTTACTTCACCAATGTAGGAAAAAGCCTTGCAGAGAAAAAATTATCTTCTAATTTCACAAACCTAAATACTACCAATCCCCCCAACCGTCACTCCACATCTAATTCCCTTGCAATTCTGGACATAGATAAAGAAGAAATTGAATCTCTCATCTTACAACTAAGAAATGATTGCGCAGTAGGCTGGGATGGAATACCCTCCTCAGTCCTTAAGGATTCCCGGCATATTTTGGCTCCTCACATCACATTCTTGTTCAATCGCTGTCTCTATACAGGTACTTTCCCAAACGCCTTGAAAAAAGCCATCGTACATCCTATCCACAAAGGTGGGGACAGAAGCTGTGTCAGCAACTACAGACCAGTCTCAGTACTGCCAGCTCTCTCTAAAATATTTGAAAAGGTCCTCAATAATAATCTTAGAAAGTTTTTGGACAGACACCAAATAATTGCGCAAAATCAGTATGGTTTCCGTCCTGGCATGTCTACTGAGGATGCAGTACTAGATCTCACAAAATTAGTTGCAAACAAATTGGACAATCGAAGTAAATGCATGGGCATATTCTTAGATCTGTCTAAGGCGTTCGACACAGTTTCTGTTCCTCTCCTCATTTCTAAATTGGAACTAATTGGAATCAGGGGACTACAACTTGAGATTTTTAAAGATTACCTCAATAATCGCACACAGCGGGTTAAGATTGGTTCTTGTTTGAGTGATGAAGAAATAGTCACCTTTGGTATTCCTCAGGGAAGCATTTTGGGCCCAACGCTATTCCAAATCTATGTGAATGATTTATGTACGCTTAATCTCCCTGACTGTAAAACCATTGCATACGCAGACGATACCGCAATTCTAGTCTACGGAGATACCTGGGACTTGGTTAAGCGTAAGGCTGAATCTGCCCTAACTACTGTCATGTCATGGTTGCATGCTAATCTCCTAACAATTAACTTACAAAAAACCTTTTATATTCCTTTCGCAATTCGACACAGTTCAGCTCCATCTCAATCCTTCATGATTACAGCTCACTCATGTTCGCCAAATCAGTTGCCCTGTTGTTGTCCGGCTCTTGTTAGAACAGATAACGTGAAGTATCTCGGCGTCTTAATTGACCAGGAATTAAAATGGGACAAGCATATCCAATCGCTGACGCATAGAACTCTTCGTCTCATTCAAATTTTTAAATCACTCAGACGATCTGCTAGTTTTGACATTCTCAAAGTAGTATATTACGCTCTGTGTCAATCAGTGATCGGATACTGCATAACAGTGTGGGGTGGGGCAGCCAAAACACATCTCCTAAAGTTGGAAAGAGCTCAACGCGCCATTCTGAAGGTGATGTGCAAAAAACCTTTTAGATACCCTACTGTGCAACTATACAGCGATTGCAAACTCCTTACGGTTAGACAGCTGTTTGTACTTCAAATCACTCTCAGGTACCATAGCATAGTACCTCCTTGTAATCCAAACAAACGCACGGTTATCATTCCCACATTAAAACATAAAACTTCCTTTGCTGAACATCAGTTTCCTACATTAAGTTCTTATATCTACAAAAAAGTTAATAAACAACTAAATATTCTAAGTTTAAATAAATATAAAACAAAAACATTCTCACAAACTGGTTGCTCCAACTCGACTATCATAAAACGGAATTATTACTCAATTTCATCAAATAGTGTAATTTCACGCAACGAACACACACACACACCCTCACACACACACACACATACACGTACACACACACATACACATACACACACCCTCACACACACGCATATAGGTGCACACACACAAAAATAGATGTTGCCTAACACTAATTTGAAGAAACGATAGATTGTCATTATGTCCCACTTGCATTGTATTATAATGAGTATACTCTCACAACCGAATTACTGTCTCTCAAGATACAGGTATAACCTAGTTTGGGAGACAGGGTTCCTCTTATAATGACTAATTACGTTGCTGTATTAATTATAGGTGCCATGTAACATACTTTTTTGCATTAATAAATTATTATTATTATTATTATTATTATTATTATTAATTGCAATGCCAAATCCGCAACAAAAAAAGTTGAACACAAATTCGTAGGAAAATAGAGGAGCACAATTAACAAACAGCAGGTGCAACCCGTCCTAGATACAGCTCTGTCTTTATAGATGAACTGGATTAGGTGGTCCAATTTAATCAAATTGAACTTTAATTAAATAACGTACCTGCTTCTCTGAGAATTTAATTTTCTTCAAAATAGAATAGATGTGGAGGATTTTTGTTTTATGCTTTACCAATAATATATCGTATTTTGATGAGCGTTATGTGGAAAGTCAATTCTTTTTGCAAGATATGTTTTCGGATTTCTTTTCATTTTGCGGTTTCAGTTAATAAGAATTTCAGATGAAGTGATCGTAGTTGTCTTATTTAAATTAATACTGGAGTGTTTTCGGAGCACTTCGTTCGTAGTTTCACTTGAGATTGCGTTTATGTATCTAGATAACATTAAAGTCTTAAGTGTGGCACCAAAAAGTAAACGTCATATTATTATTAAAAATGTTTTTATATTGTAATATATTGTAACAGTAAATAAAAACAATGAAAGTGGTCAAGCACTCGCATTGTAGAGAAAACGGGTGATTAGATGCTGATTGTAATGCTGCAATCAAGAGCAGTTAATTACCTATGTATAATATAGGCCTATATAACGAACCTAGCAAGTCTCTAGAACAAACACTGCGTTTATATTCACCTTATCTTTTCAGCAGTACGCAGTTAATTCATTTAACCCTTTGCTTCTCCTAGTGTGCTATCTTCTATAGTCAGCAGTAATACTGTCATGAATCTACAAACCGTGTCCTCCAGGTTCCAAACCTATGCTGCACTCTAGGTTCCAAGAACGCGCTAAGCTCCTAATCCGTACATCTGATGATGTCTTCTCCAATCTACCTTCACCTTTAATTATTCCCTTAATTCTTAATCCTACTAGATTATTGCCCGTTCATCACTAATAAGACTACTCTCATTCCAGCTTCTCGCACACACAACAGCTTAACGACCACTCGTCAAACTGTCAAGCCAGCTTTGCTGGTTTCGAATCAAGACTGACTTCATTGTTAGTTACGCAGACTCTCCAGTAGCCTACCTCACGAACTACCGAAGGTAAAAGCGTGAACTCTTCACGTTCTTCACCAATGCACGTTCAGTCGGTCATCCTTGTGCGATGGAAAGTAATACAAAATAAAGCATCTAATGTCTTCACGAGAACTAAAGATTTTTACTACTACAAAAAGCTGCGATAAGCACAATCCATACAAGTCAAAATCAGACTCTAATTTTGGATACACATCATCAGCCCTTTATACTGTCCTACTGCTGGGCACGGGCTTCTTCTCACTATGAGAAGGGTAATAGCCACCACGCTGGCCAAGTGCGGGTTGGCAGACTTCACATATCTTTCGAGAACATTATGGAGAACTCTCAGACATGCAGGTTTCTTCACGATGTTTTCCTTCACCGATAAGCAAGCGATAATCACCAATTTAATACGCACATAACCTCGAAAAATCTTTAGTGGGTGCCGTGGATTCGAACCCGAGACCCTTTGCGTAGCAGTCCGTCGGTTTCTCCACTCGACTATCACTGCTTTTTAACATTATTTTAAAGACTCCCCCCGAACTAGAGAAAAACCTGTGTTGGCAAAGACTTTACAAACATTCAATCAACAGACACAAAGAACACCCAGATACAACAATTGGTAGTGGAGATGGTATTGTTTTGTGTGGAAAGCTAACCTACAACACTCGGTGCAGTACTTAAGGGTAAGGTGGCGCCATATATGCAGCCAAATTCACACGTTTGTACACAAAACTCAAATACAAGCCTTATTTATTTCATTTACAATATTTTAATGACAACTAATTAACACATATTCAAATATTTTACAATGAATAATTAATATATATTATATTTATAATTAATTGTAATTTATACTTTGTCACATTCCGTAATTATTATTATTGCATGATAATTGAACCCTAATTTTGGATTGCAGTCATTTGAATTAATAAATTAACGCCCAACGTTGCCATTAGTGTCATTTGGAAATGGTAAAGAACATTTATTTTACAATTTATTGTAAAGCGTTTCTACACGTGTATATCACTAGAGTGCACACACCCATTAATTAATACACCTTGAGCGCACGCGCGGGCTACAGGTGTAGCCCACTTGTAGTATCAATTAATTCTATGAAGAAGTAAACAAATGAATGCAACTTCTTATTATAAACTGGTCTTCTTCATTATAATATCAAGTATAAATTAAAACTACTAAAAAATCATCAATATTTGGCAGGCTTCAGATGCCATAGTCTTATTTTTATTTAGGAACGTAAATATTTCCCTTAAAGTTTATCTCTAGCAATGGCATTAGCAATTTAATTAAATAATTCGCAATAGACTGTTCTATTTGCGAGCAATCAGGACACACACCTTTCTGCTGTTCACTACAAACGCGCCTCATACATTTGCTGCATTGCTTGCGTGTGCTGCAGAATAATTAATAAGAGTGGCCATGAGTTTTATTGCCCGTTCTTTCTCGTGGTTCTACCTATTGCATTGCGAACGGGGCAGTAAATGTAAATGTAGAATCATTAAGTAACGTAATTAACTTAAATTTTGACGTTCATAAGCGTCACTTTGTGGCCTAGATGAATAAATGATTTTGATTTTGATTTAAATACTAACCAACTCCTCCCCGAATAGGCATATTTTGTTGCTGGAGATGTTCTTTTAATCCTGTAGTAGCCTGCCTTTCAGTTTGATAACTCTTGGTACCTATATTTTGCTGGGAAACGCTCAATTGGGACACGATCTTGCTAGATAGAATTCCACTTTTTAGAGATATTGACGTCTTTCTTCATTTGTTATATTATTATGAGACCGTTTATACCTGCCATTTTACTGACTGACCGTTAATACGCCATGATATAAAAATATAAAATATACAAAAAATAAATACAATATTTACCACCAACGAACACCAAAAAGATGTAGCTCACCAACTTTTAGGACGATTTTTGGGCACGTCCTTATGGCGATGTAATAGGCATTCTACTAGTAGGAGCGGGGAGAACCAATCGAGGGATACACAAGACGATTACGCTGTGGCATACCTAGTTCTGACTATATATGACAATATTACACCCTGGCTTACATATGTAGCCCACGCGTGTACTCAAGTGATTTTATTCTTTAAATTGACTTTTATAACATTTTGTTCTAAGAGAAAGTAAAAAATTTAGCGACCGGCTTTTTGTTTTATGTAGTTTGTGAATTCCATAATGCGATGTCTATGTTTTGTATCTATTTAAAAATGTTTACCATTTAAACTGTACCTTAAGTTTAGCGAGTCACTTTCTATTTTTTTTAACATAGGTACAATCAAACAAGTCGGCACTGGACCAGTTTGAAAAAAAAACCCTTGGCTCGCTCATAGTGTTGAGGCACACTAGAAACTGCTTTTGTATACGAGTGTCAATGTGCATGTAAAGTAGCACTGGAAGCGACTATGTCTTGCTGAGCGATTCTCGCCCTTATGGTGGTCTAGCGGGAAGTTGTTCGACTGTACGTACTCGTTGCTGGAGCACCCACAAACATTTCTCAACTACTGCTGGCCTCGGGCCACTTTACAATAAGAGAGGCCCTAGGACATATTCACCACATTGGCCAAGTGCTGCTTGGCAATCTTTACTAGTCTTTTGAGAGCATTGTAGAGAACTCTGAGACGTGTCGGTTTCTTCACAATGTTATACGTCACCGTTTCGCAAGCGATAATTAACAATTAAACACGCACATGACTTTAAAAAGTCAGTGGTGTGCGTTGACGGCTTGAGTCCAAGCCCCTCTGCGTAGCAGTCTGTCAGTCTCTCCACTAGGCTATCGTATACAAATCATTGTACCGACATAAACCTGCCGTCCTTCTGACATTATATGATTAACATGTTAAATCAATTACGTATTCATTTGTACAGTAGAGTGATCATTATTAACGCGGACAATCGCATCCATTGTATTTAACTTTACTGTTGATAGATTACCTGATCAATTGTTAACGCTGAATGTTCTGTGATATACGTTTTATTTGCTGGTGACAGCTAATCGTGTTATATGTCGGGAACAGTTGCCTCTATGGTTTGCGCGTGAATGAGAGCCACCAGTAGTGAGTTACAATTTAATGTTTACTAGCTGTTTCCCGCAATTATATCAGCGCTATTATCTATATCTTCTACACTGCCTAATTTTCAAGGAATTTTGAGTATTGCGCCTTATCCCCAAATATTTCTAGGATAAATTGTAGCCTAAAGCCAACAATATAACTATTTTTATCGTAAACATTTGTACAAATACCTGTTTATCTTGCAGTAAAAGTCCAAAGTTGCAAAGTTTACAAGACGCACATGATTTCACGAATCCTCCTCTTCTTCGCCTTTACAATAAACCTTGTCACTCACATTAATCAATGACTGCCCTGTTGGTCTAGCCCAAATTAATCTCAATGTCCTGACTGTTAATGTGGAGGTCATGGGTTTGATAACCATGCATGCATTGCATGCATGCATGCATGCATATCGTCACGCCTTTTATACCCGAAGGGGTAGGCAGAGGTATATTTCTACACCCACTTTTCGCCAGATATACTTTAGTCCCACGTAATAAAGGGCGAGCCTATTGCCGTACCGGGCACATTTCTAGACTCCGTGCTGCTACTGAGAATTTTGTGACAGAAAAACCCAATAACACTGCCCGACCCAGGAATCGAACCCGGGACCTCTCGATCCCACGCGCACATTTATGCCGCGAGACCAACGAGGCAGTCGTAAAGGGTTTAATGTCGAGTGTTCCGTCTCTACGCAAAGATGGTATTTGCATCGAGTTATCCCTTAGTCGCCTCTTACGACACCCACGGGAAGAAAGGGGGTGGTGACACTTGTATTCTATGCCGTCAACCACACGGCGGTTTGATACCCATCCAGAACATATCTTCGTGTGATGAGTACGATAATTTGTTCAGTGCTTGGTGTAATTAATCTCTATATATCTATCTATATCGTCACGCCTGTCTCCCATTGGGGTAGGCAGAGACTATATCCATTCATTCTCGCACGATACACTCCTTTCGTATTTGTTTGAAATAGAAATATTATTTGTGATAGGTCAAGTCGATTATATCGATTTAGTAACGTTTAGTTTAGTCTATTGAAAATTTCCGACTATGGTCCCACTGAACTGTCATTCACTTTTTTTGGTTCATCGTCGTTTCCCGCGGAACACGGACTGGTTCAACATTGACCTTGGTGTTAGACAGGGATGAGTAGCGTCTCCTTGGCTGTTCAATCTGTTCATGGACAGTTGTTTGGCCGATCTGAAAGAGCCTGATTGTGGATTAAGAATGGGTGAGTCAGTGTTTAAGACCCTGCTATACGCTGACGATCAGGTTCTATTTGCATCGTCGGCGTCGGATTTGCAGCAGATGGTCACCACGATGAATGAGGCGTATAAGAAGAAAGGTATGAATGTGAATGTTAACAACACCAAAGTCATGGTCATAGAGAGGGATGATAGTGTAACTGAATGTGACGTAATGATAGGAGATGAAAAAGTGGAGCAAGTGAACGAGTTTGTGTATTTAGGGTCTCTGCTTACGAGAGATGAAAATGTGAGGGCGATATTAAAAGGAGAGTGAAAGCAGGAAATAGTGTGAATGGCGCCTTACAGTCCATCATCAGCAATGGTATTATCCCAAAGCAAGCTCGCCTTGCTATACTGCAGGGAGTTTTGGCGCCAACACTGATGTATGGTAGTGAATCATGGGTATGGCAGAAGAAGCATGACAGTAGAATCAATGCTGTGGAGATGAGAGCTTTGAGGAGTATGTGCGGAGTAAGGCTGATAGATAAAGTGAAAAACAGTGTGATACGAGAGAAGTCTGGTCTAAAAGAAGATGTAATGACAAAGATTGAAAAAGGAATGTTGCGTTGGTTTGGACATTTGGAACGGATGAATGAAAGAAGAAATACTGTCTAGAGTTCGGGCTAAGATTGGGTAAGTTTTACAGAGATCAGTGGAAGCGATAAATTCATCCAGTCTTAGCCCAAGGCAAAGGATCTAAACACCATTACTGTGATTGCACAGTGATAAATATAAAATATAATATTAATAAAATGTCTTACCAAATCTTACTGATGCTCCTGGTGATGGTCTTGAGTGGACCTATAAGATTAAAATAACAAGAAAATCGAATAAATACCACAGGGTCCAGTTCGGCGTCCTTCATCAACAAAATCGTCCGGCGCCAACCACGTGCATCGGATTCACTCAAGTTTAACAATGTTCGTTAAAATACTATTTTTATCACAAATAAACCTATGCCAGCTGATCAATTAGCGGCAATACACTACGGGTTTTTGGTTTACAACCAAATACAAGATCAAATGCGCTCACAAAATGGAATCTTTCCAGAGCTAGGTTTTTTCGCTGACCGCGGGAAACGACGATGAACCAAAAAAAGTGAATGACAGTTCAGTGTGACCATAGTCGGAAATTTTCAATAGACTAAACTAAACGTTACTAAATCGATATAATCGACTTGACCTATCACAAATAATATTTCTATTTCAAACAAATACGAAAGGAGTGTATCGTGCGAGAATGAATGGATACGTCGGTAGTGGACGCCCTAGGCGGACGTACGCTGACCAAATAGGTGACGTACTGAAAAAGGGCCAAATTAAAAGTACCCATAACCTACGCGCATGCATGATGAAGTTAGTGAATGTCGAGGAAGCGAAAGAGGTATGTTTGAACCGAAGCATGTGGCGTTCTATAGTCTCTGCCTACCCCAATACATACTAATAAATACTATAATACATACTATTTATGTCATTCAAAGTCGATTTACATTTTGTCACCGTAAACTAGATACACTGCATACACTTGATAAAATCTATCAGACAGTGCCGAAAGCACAGACTGACGATAACTAACGGAAACCCACAAAACTAAGAATACAGTCATGCTGAGCTGAAGAACCTGAAATGCGCCGTAAAAACTTTGAAGAACCGTGGGCCGCCGCCCGCCAGTCAGTTTCTTATAGCCTTGTTAGAGGAATATCATACATCTTTATTTCGAGAAATTGGGACTTAATGCAATTGTTGCTAAACATCGAATTCGTAACGCATTAGAACTTTGCTTCCTTACATGATTGAAACTTACTAAACAAAGTAGTAAAATCGTCGAGCGGGCTTTTTAACAATGACGTTGCATTGACACTTTCGTAAGGTTGATATTTAGCTTTACGCATGGGGCCAGTTCTCGTCATTACATTTGTTCAATATGCAATTTTGATCTAGTGTCGGTGTTATACTTATGTCATAAACGGTATACTCCTTAATTATTTGGATAATATCGCGACTACATCGTAAATTAAACACAATGTCAAACTATGAGTCAATGTCGAACTATATGTTTGTAATAGACATAATGACATTTAGTGTATCAGAATACCAATTTTAAGTCAATTCAAATTCTCACTGCATTTCGTGAGGCTTACCAGCCGATAGTCTTAAGGCGCATGTAGTTCGTAAATACGGTAGTGTATTGATTCTGAATACAAATTAGTACAAAAGTAAACATAAATAACATCCAGAAACTTTATATCCTTGTTGAGTAAGGTGCTTAGTTTCGGAAGTGTTGGCAGAAATAATTTGATGTATAAAAGGTTTTTGGTTAAAAGTTATAAAATAACATTTGAAGTAACCCAGAAAAAGAATAGTTAAATAAAATATGAAATATCGCTGTTATTTATGTAATCTACATAATTTAACATGAATTTGATATCCTGGGATAAGTTACATATAACTAAAATATTTAAGAAAATAGATTAATTACAGTCAGAACAGCCTGAGGTAAATCAGAAGTTTCGTAAGTTGGTGTGATGAGAGATATAAATCGAAGTATTATTAGAGAGCATGGGGAAGTTCTGAATTAGTGGAAGGTATATTTTGAGAATTTGTTTAAACGAGGAGGGAGCGACAATAGGAATATAGTAACGAATGAGGAAGATAATTGCGAAAGTGGAATAAGTATGGAAGAGATACGATATGCATTGAAAAGTATGAAGGCGGGTAAAGCTGCGGAATATGACAGGATATCTGCTGAAATGCTCAAAGTAGGCGAAGGCGTCACTGCAAGCCTGCTGTACCTACTGTTAAATAAATGCTGGCGGTCCAGTCGTGTACCAGGTGACTGGAACAAAGCCGTTATTTTGCCACTGTACAAGGGCAAAGGGTCACAGCAGGAATGCAAAAACTATCACGGTATCATCCTCCTGAGTGTTGTTGGCAAATTGTATGCAAAGATACTGATTGAAAGAGTGATTTCTGAAACGGACAGTAAAATTTGGGATGTGCAAGCGGGATTGAGAAAGGGAATGGGATGTACGGATGAAGTCTTTTCCAGGTGCATTGCAGAGAAAGTCTTAAGCAAACACCAGAAGGTTTTCTGCGCCTTTATCGACCTGGAAAAGGCTTAAGATCGAGTGGTGAGGGATGAACTTTGGTCAAAACTTTCTACGTATGGAGTGAGTAGCAGTCTGATACGGGCACTTGAATCCTTATATAGAGATTCAAGTGCCTGTGTCAGAATAAACGGGGCCTACACGGACTGGTTCAACATTGACCTTGGTGTTAGACAGGGATGAGTAGCGTCTCCTTGGCTGTTCAATCTGTTCATGGACAGTTGTTTGGCCGATCTGAAAGAGTCTGAATGTGGATTAAGAATGGGTGAGTCAGTGTTTAAGACCCTGCTATACGCTGACGATCAGGTTCTATTTGCATCGTCGGCGTCGGATTTGCAGCAGATGGTCACCACGATGAATGAGGCGTATAAGAAGAAAGGTATGAATGTGAATGTTAACAAAACCAAAGTCATGGTCATAGAGAGGGATGATAGTGTAACTGAATGTGACGTAATGATAGGAGATGAAAAAGTGGAGCAAGTGAACGAGTTTGTGTATTTAGGGTCTCTGCTTACGAGAGATGAAAATGTGAGGGCGATATTAAAAGGAGAGTGAAAGCAGGAAATAGTGTGAATGGCGCCTTACAGTCCATCATCAGCAATGGAATTATCCCAAAGCAAGCTCGCCTTGCTATACTGCAGGGAGTTTTGGCGCCAACACTATATATATAACAGAACTTCACGCCTTTTATCCCTGAAGGGGTAGGCAGAGGTATTATACACACCCAAATTTCGCATGTATAAATAGCATATAATATGTTTAATGTTCACTTCCAGTATTTTAATATCTAGGTGCTAACGGTAAACAATCTAACTGCGTTAAACTTAAGCTTAAAGTGGATCTCACATGACTTATCCGGTTCTCGGGTATAAGCGTTATTATACTTAGATTAGCTACAGCTTAGCCATACACTAATTGTTAAGCTAAGCATTTTGTTACTTTCAGCTTCATGGTAGTAGAAAAGAGTTAAAAAAGATGAGTTTTAAAATAATATATGTTTGATACACAAAATTTGTTGCTGGTATTTTTTTTATTGAATCACGCCTTTATTCCCGATGGGTTAGCCAGAGGTATAACATTACACCTACATATAGTTCGCCATGTCATGAATTTTAGATCCCACGTTATAGGGAGCGAGCCTATTGCCGTTACCGGGCACATTGTTAGACTCCGTGCTACTATTTAGAATTCGGAAATCCTCAGTAACACTTTTGCCCGCTAATCAGTAGACGCATACCCTATCCACTGGACTACGGAGTCAGTATTGGCTAAATGTTAAATATTGTAAAAGTTTATTTTCCTAGTTACCAGCTTTTTAAGTTGAATGGAACTCATATAACTAGGGCTATTTCATGAACGATGCAATGAGAGCATGATGGAGATTGAGACGAATGTAAGTGCGAGATAGAGAATATATAATCCGACGGACATCCGATCGCAGTAATGGAAATGTTATACTGACATACACCGGTGACCTCGGCATTTATAACAAGTCGTAAGAGAAATAGTAGACTTTGTGAGGAAGGTCTGATCTCTTCTAGATAAGCTACACCTCTTTCCACCGAGTCCCTAATTTCGGGGATAAGGCTTTGCGACTGTAACACCAGAAAATACTAGTACATTTCAAATCAAAGGCTTAGCTGTCTAGTCTCTTAGATAAAAATTCCCCACTGGTTATCATGTATCAGGCTAGAGACGTCCACTGCTTTATATAGGCCTCCCCCATGGTTCTTCAAAAAGACTGATCTTGAGCCAAACGCATTCAACCGGTTCCCGCAATCTTAGATATTAAGATCGTAGGTCCACCTTGTGCCTACCCCTGCTGTGTCGTCCAGTACGTGGTCGCCACTCCAGAATCCTCCTGCCCCACAGGCCATCGGCTCTTCAAACTATGTGCCTTGCTCACTGGTTATACAGTTTATTTAAGAGAGCCTAGCTTTAATAGAAATGTTTAAGAAGAATATTTATTTCTAGTACGCTTCCATCATCGAACAACAAATTGAAATTCCCAGAAATTTCAATTTTATTCTGAAACCTTCTCAAGGCCATCTTAAAATTTCGTCTCAATAAAATTAAACACTTGTACTCGTAATAAAGTGGTACTGGTATTCCATTCATTTACCTTCACATTCAATTATTGATCTAAATACACAGCCACAGAGATTATTAGTATAGTAGGTGAAAAAAAAATTCAACTGGCATTCACCTTCGTTATATGACGTGATAGTAGAATAATGAATAGTTCAAATGTTAGTATGGCAAGCAAATGATATTAGAAATTAGGTACGAATGCCACTGACTATCTAGGTCCTCAGGATTTCACAGTGGCGTAAAAGTTTTACATTTTGCCGAGTGTTGCGTTAGCGTTCTCCACGGTGTTAACACTTCGTGTGATCTACAAATAGGTGTTTCGAGTCTGGGTGTTATTTGCTTTCATTAATTGAACGTTTGTAAAGTCCCCGCGATACATGATTTATTTCCTAATGCGTGAGTTGTCTTTTAATATAAACGAAGAAAACAATATAAATGCCGCTTATTACTTTGTACGTTGTAGCGATTTCAGCGACGCCGACGGAATAATAACTGGAAGCCGGTTGCATATTATACGTTATTCCTTTTTCTCTAACCAAAAATGATGTAATAAATAAAGATTGCTTTCTAAACTCATAAACACAACTATGTTTGCTTTTACCAACTTATTTTATTGCTTCAATTTCTGAAGTACGAACAGCTAAGTAGAATTCGATTGAAGGATCGCGGGCAAGTAAATTCTCTATTAATAACTTCGCAATTGCCGTTCGACCGGCAAACACGTAACTTTAAGTTGGTTAGATGCATAATAATATCCTCACTATAAATTGGCGAGGCACCGATGGATTCGAAGCATTAATTTGTGGTAAATCGAGTGGAAAATAGAAATTTTGTGCAGCCTCTGACTTCCAGGCTATGACAAACTTATACTTACACTGAACCTTACAGGATCTACCTAAAACGCTTGAACAAAATCAACCTAATATAATTTATAATAATGTTGTTGTTTCAAAATATATGGGGTTCGGTGAACTTGGTGGTGGCTTGCTCTCAAAAGCACGGTCGCTTGAGACGTGATGAGAATATTCTCACTGTTTTTAATGAGGATCACAGATTTGATTTATATATATGACGTAAACAACTTTATCACAGTCAAAAAAAAAGATCTTTGACTGTGATACAGTTGATTTTTTTTAAAAGAGCCATCTTCCAGGACTTGTTTTGCTTTCTAAATCAAAAAGAGGCTGTTTTATTAAGTTATTACACAAAAATTTAAGGAAACTGAAATAGAGGCAACATAATTATTCTTATTGCGAATTTATCCGAAATATTATTATTTATTAAAATGAAATCGTTCCGTATTCATAATAAGTAAAAAAAAAGAATTAGTTGTATAGCAAATTATTGTGACGGCCGATGTCATGTCAAACCGTCGTCACGAAACACAATAATTAGCAAAGAGGTTTGAAGACTATTTTATTATTTGGAAATGAGTTTTTAGTTCGATGACGTATACACTCTGTCAAGTGTTCGCCAAATTCACCAGTCATTGACAACAAGGCGATGGCCGTGCGGATAACACATTCAGTTCACGTTCTGAAGGCGTGGGTTCAAATCCCAGTCATAACTGTTATGTGGATTTTGGTTTTTATGAAATTTGGAAAATGTTTATGAATATTTGGCAAATATTTAAGAGATTATTTAAATATTTCGAGTAAAAATTAGAAAATTCTAGAAACTTCAGGAAGGAATGGAAAGGTTAAAAAGCGACAGGAGATGGAAACACAAATTTAAATATTTCGAATAAATATTAGAAAATTCTAGAAACTTCAAGAAGGAATGGAAAGGTTAAAAAGAGACAGGAGATAGAAAAACAATTGAATTATGAAATAACGATCGAAATTAGTGAATCTAGAACATTCCTAGGGGTATATAAGGCGGTGTAGATGCGCTGAGCGCCAGTTTAAGTTGAAAAGTGGTAAAGTGAAGAAGTAAAAGGAAGAAGGAAGAAGAAGTAAAATAAAGTGAAGTGAAAGTATAGTGCAGTGAAGTACAGTGAAGTGCAGTGAAAAGTGCAGTGCAAAAGACGCTAGTGTTGGTGCTGTCGGCGTCGAAATTAAACGGCGCGTTGTGTGTGAAGTCGAATAAAGTGTCATCAGTGCTACTCGGTGTTTCCTTCCAATCCCGTTACCCCGTCCGTAACAATTGGTGTCAGAAGTGGGATTGGAAGGTTTAAAGATGCCGGTCATGCCGAGGGAAGGGCCTACGACACGTGCGAGGGCGGCCGCTCAAGAGCTAGGCGACTCTAGCCAGGAAGTTGTGAGCAGGGATGCTCCTTCGCAAGCAAGCGGATCTGAAGGAGGGGTATCTACGTCCGCAAGCGCAGCTAACCCTATATGTCTCGCAGACCTCGCAATAATAATCCAGCAAAACTCGCAGCAGCTTAAATCCGAACTCCAGCAAAACTCGCAGCAGCTTAAATCTGAACTCCAGCAAAACTCGCAGCAACTCGAATCTCGACTCGAGCGGTCACTACAGCAAAACTCGCAGCAACTCAGCGAGATAATGGAGAGCCAGGATGAGATTCGCCGTTATATATCGGAGAACGCTCGTAAGATCGCCGAGATAGAGATCTGTATCGGTGAAGTGCAATCTCGCGTGACTACTATTGAGGAAGAGATGCAGACCCGCATGGCGTCAGTAGTATCGGAAGAGGTGCAGTCCCGCATGGCGTCAGTATCAGAAGAGATACATACCCGTATAGCTACGATAGAGGAGGAGTTAAAGAACATGAAGTCCAACAGCCCTTCGGTCTCTATCAACTCATCAAGTTCTGGTGGTTATTTAAAAGTACCATTATTCGATGGTAACACTTCCTGGGAGGCCTACAGAATACAGTTCGAAGCCGCTTCTGTTAGCAACGGTTGGGATGTCGACCAGGCCAAGTTTGCACTTATCCTGGCGTTGCGTGGAGAAGCATTGTCGGTGCTTGAGGCCGTGGGAAAGGACGCTACTTACGCACAGCTGTTTGAGGCTCTAGAATTCAGGTTTGGAGACGAGCACTTAAAATATGTGTTCCGAGCCAAGTTACGCAACCGCCGTCAGTATCCGAACGAATCCTTGCAGCAGTGGGCGTTGGAAGTGACGAAGATGGTGCGAAAAGCTTATCAGTCGACACCCGCGGAACAAGTTCAAAGCATGCGACTCCAGGCGTTCATCGACGGAATTTATGACAATGAAGTCAGAGCTGCCGTGCGCCTGAAACACCACAACAATGTTAAAGACGCATTAGCACATGCTCTAGAAGTGGAGGCTTTTCGACAAGAAATTACGAGTGATCGAGACAGGGTTATTGTAGCGGAAGTAGAGAGAACTGGTCGCAGATCTTTTGTCCTAAAGTGTTATAACTGTAGAGAGCCCGGACATTTAAGGCGTAGCTGTCCAAAACATGTAGCAGAAAGGCGTAAGATTGACGCTAGTGTTCAAGTGTTGAAAGATGATCAGGAAGCAATTACAGCCAAGATTTCAATGCAAGCGCTGATCAGAAGACGGAAAGCTCCGAAAGTTCGTATTCGACAACGCACGGATGACGATGACAATAGCGTTCTATGTTCGCTGACCCTGGACACCGGTGCGACACGAACGGTTATAGGAACTCGTTTGACAAGAAAGAACGGAAAGATTCTAACGCCGTCAACTTCACTTCGACTGACGACGGCTACCGGTCAGTACATCCCAGTTAAAGGCGAACAGATGGTGGCTATAAAAAATTGGTTGCCTGTAAAGTCGGTATACGGGCGAAAGTTTTACGTGACAACGACTTTGAGTGGTAAAATAATTTTAATGTGAATATTCATTCGTATAGTAGGAAGAAGGATGAAAGACGCGTGCCTTTCACTTTTTATGTCTGTCTCTCTCGCTCTTAGGCGGGACGCGTGCCTCTCACTCGCTCTCATTGTGAGCGCATAACGTGAGCGGAGCGTAACGCAGTTTCTTGAAGTGTCACCCGGCAAACCAATTTATAAGACGTTGTCACGTCAAAATCGGTGACAACCTTTACTGGCAACGAGCGGTGATTGCAGACATCGTAGACGATTGTATAGTTGGGCTGGATTTCTTTAGAGATCATCAGTGCAGATTAGACATTAAAGGTGGTATACTTAAGTGTGGAGATGTGGAAATTCCAATGAAAGGTGGTAGCATGGGGAAAGTTTTGTGCCTCAAAGAAAGCAAACTTACACATAGATCACAGGCTTCTATAGCTACGAAGTTTAATGATTTGGTCCATGTCAATAGGAGAGCGGTGTATTATGGGTTTAAGGATGCGCGGGACGCGCATGTCTTAGAGGGGTGTAGTGTGACGGCCGATGTCATGTCAAACCGTCGTCACGAAACACAATAATTAGCAAAGAGGTTTGAAGACTATTTTATTATTTGGAAATGAGTTTTTAGTTCGATGACGTATACACTCTGTCAAGTGTTCGCCAAATTCACCAGTCATTGACAACAAGGCGATGGCCGTGCGGATAACACATTCAGTTCACGTTCTGAAGGCGTGGGTTCAAATCCCAGTCATAACTGTTATGTGGATTTTGGTTTTTATGAAATTTGGAAAATGTTTATGAATATTTGGCAAATATTTAAAAGATTATTTAAATATTTCGAGTAAAAATTAGAAAATTCTAGAAACTTCAGGAAGGAATGGAAAGGTTAAAAAGAGACAGGAGATGGAAACACAAATTTAAATATTTCGAATAAAGATTAGAAAATTCTAGAAACTTCAAGAAGGAATGGAAAGGTTAAAAAGAGACAGGAGATAGAAAAACAATTGAATTATGAAATGACGATCGAAATTAGTGAATCTAGAACATTCCTAGGGGTATATAAGGCGGTGTAGATGCGCTGAGCGCCAGTTTAAGTTGAAAAGTGGTAAAGTGAAGAAGTAAAAGGAAGAAGGAAGAAGAAGTAAAATAAAGTGAAGTGAAAGTATAGTGCAGTGATGTACAGTGAAGTGCAGTGAAAAGTACAGTGCAAAAGACGCTAGTGTTGGTGCTGTCGGCGTCGAAATTAAACGGCGCGTTGTGTGTGAAGTCGAATAAAGTGTCATCAGTGCTACTCGGTGTTTCCTTCCAATCCCGTTACCCCGTCCGTAACATTATGTATCACTATAGTTGACTAGAGGATACCCGCAGCGACGCCCGCAGGTTTGACCGAAACCCGTTGGAATTTCGTGAACTCCCTTTACAATGAAAACTTACGCTTTCCAAGTTACATTCATACCAAAATCTAAATCTAAAATTATTTACGCAGCAGTTAGCCTCAGATCTCAGCATTTCGTTTCCTATTTAGTTTATGACTTGACTCATGTACCTACTACTTATATCTAGCCAAACTATCACAAAAACTTTGAATTAATTTGATATTTGACTCGTTTTAGATGATCCGAAATTATATTAAGAAAAATAAAATACCTATTCAAAAGAAAAGCTTTAAAAGAACAGGCACTTCAATTGGTTTAAAGTTATGAGGCAGCGAAACAATTTGAATTCCGAGATCTACTATCATCATCATCATCATCATCAGCCTGTAACAGTCCACTGCTGGACTAGGCCTCTCCTTTGAAAGGAGGAATTGGCCTACTATACCACGCTGGCCAAACGGGTTACCTAAATAAAAAATAAGTCAAAGGATTGGTATCTGAATACGTTGTAAGAAACGTTAAAAGTTACCTACCTAATTATAAAGTCTACTTTTTTCTCTCAAGAAGTCCTACAATTTTACTAAAATTATTTTGTTTTGTAAAGGACTATTTAATTAGATATTTTTATTGTTTGATGTATGGAAATTATTAATAATTTACGAATGAATATTGTAAAAGAAACATAGTTTTGTCATTATCGATTAGGTACCTACATATTTACGATTGTATCGATATTTTTTACGTCTATACAACACTAATTATATAGAAAATAGTTACATTAGCCCCAAAATATACAAAAAATATTTTAGTCCGTATGGGACTCTACTGGTTTAACTTAGAGAATATGATTGCTATAATTTCACACGGGGAGATATGTGCTCCAATTATGAGCGTATTTGCTACAAAAACCAATGGGTTAGGTTAGAAAGTTGCATTTACCCCAAAATGGGGCTAATGTGACTTTTTCAGACCGCATGAGTTACTTATGAGATTTTAAGCAAATCCTAGGGCTTTTTGATATTACTTTCAAGTCGAATTTAATCCCAGATATATGCTTAATGAAATAGATGTAAAAGAATACCGCAAAAAGACAGGTAGTAATTTTTGAGGCAGGCTAAAATGACAATTTTTTTTTAGTTGCAATAGCCTCCATTGACCTTATGTGTTTTACTAAAACTAAAATAAAACACAACTAAACTCCTTTTTATTATTCTAAGATAAAAAGAATTACAAAAATAAAAACTTCACTTGAGACAAACATAAAAAAAAATCTGCTTAATTTTGAGAATATTTTCACTAAGAACGAGAACAGTGTACGCACACTGGCTTGTTGTATGGGACACAAATGTGGGTTGTTATTCCATTTTTCTTTTCAGGACAAATTCTACATGCATGTCCTTTTTATGTCATGTACTTTTTATGAGTCGTAGTGACTGGTCATCCACTGTTACCATATCACCTGTTGTACAATTATTTTATACCGTAGTTATGTAGGGTGTAGGCTGATAGGCTCCAGGTGATTTATAAATAAAGATTACTCACGTGTTTTTCATCGAATGACGCAACTGAATCCTACATAATCGATTTAATAATATTAATCCTACATGCTGATCGTTTCTTTACTAAAACTGAAGCTACTGAGCAGTTAAGGTATAGGGATGTATGGGGAAGTTCATAAAACATACAAACCAACTATTATCCGAAGCCTGTGAGGCTACACGTCCATACTTAAAGGTTAAATCAAAATATTACGATAGTAATAGGTATTTCATTTTTTTTTTTAAAGACAACTCCCGCATTAGTACTAAATCCTAATGCGGGAGTTGTTTATTTGCTGTGTCGCGGGGGACTTTCCAAACATACAACTAACGGACACAATGAACACTCAGACTCGAAACAACAATTTGTGAATTACACAAAGTGTTGCCTAGTGTGGGGATCGAACCCACAACACTCGGCGCAGTGTCAAGCGGCGAGGCGACCGCTTAAACCACTACGCCAACCGTGCAGTCATTGGCTAATATAATTCATGTTTTTCATAAATAAATGTAATAATCCTAAATGTTATGTACAGTAGTGTCATGAACACGATAGTAGTGTCAGACATGACACTACTATCAATTCATAACATTTAAATCATACGATATTATAATTCTTACAAAATTGTGTATAACATATATGTATATTTTAGCTCCTTGCAAGGTCTGCCAGATAAATAGTGGCCAGAAGGCATGGTAAAACTATAAGAGTAGCAATTCACTACGAAACCAAAACGAGTATCTGCATATGGACCAGAAACAGAAAAGTACATACATACCCTATCAGAAAATCCAGAAGTCTACAATGCACTACGGAATCAGTATGTCAATTTAAAATTAATAGAAATCATTATTCAGCTTGCAATCAACTGACGCTAAAATAAAAGGCTGCAGGCCTGCGACCGACATCGTGTTAAAAGCCCAAGCTAATAATTATATTCAACCCATGAACGCCGTACGTATAATAAAATCGGTTAAACATCCATTGATCCGTCCGGCCACACCGATTAAACAGTGATTCAACCGGGAATCAAACGTGTGACCGCCCGCAGTTAGGATGCGCGGCGAGTCGTCCCCTAGGGATGTATTGCTATCCACGGTTTAAGTTATTGGGAATAAAATTCGCATTGCTTAGTATAACATAGTAAATAGTAAAGTATATTAATTGTGTTATTGGGAGGTTATTTTACAGCGATAGTGGCTAGGTAGTCAATTGTCAGGCTGATTTACTATTGAAATAAGATAAAGAAAGAGAAAATATTATATTTGTTGCACCATGATACATACAACATTTTTGAAATAAAAATGGTAAAGCTTCGCTTATGCCAAAGAAAGCAGCCTGAGCTTAGACTAAAAACTCATTTTATTAGACTTGTAACTTCTCTTTGTTACAATGATGCCTATCATAGTACAAAAAAATTACGTGTTGCAGTCACATAACAAACATTTAAATAATGGGCTCAAAAAAGTGTTAGATAATGCTAAGTTTAGTCCCTTGTTAGTATCGGAACCACGACGTTCCTCACAGTCGTAAACGGTGATTCTATTGTCTTATCACTACGGGTCCAGTCGATTGACTATATACCACCACCAAACGTATCTAATTGTAAACTCTATCTATCTCTTGTATCTGTAATGTTACTGTGTATGGTGGACAATAAAGCATTCTTTATCTATTTAAACGTGACATTGGCGCCCAACGTGAGGCCACATGTATATGAAAGGTAACGCGTAAGTCGCGAAGCATTATCTGCTCCTTCGCTTAACGAACTTACTTCTTCTCACCAGCCCTATCCATAAAAGATAACAAAGAGAATCATCTCCTCTAAGTCCTATCTAGCATTCACGATATAATAGAAACTAAACTGAGTGGAATCATAAGATTAAAGCAAGTCTTTTATTGTCTTTGGGTCCACCACCACTCAACCAACTTTAAAAACGTACTGAAACATGAAATAGTATTTTTATGACAATTGGTTGAAGTTATAATGACGTCAGATTAGTGTTACAATTCTTCAATTTATTAAATATACCCCATTCTACGCTAAAAGGATAAATTATCACAAAATTTCCACCCATCCGGTGGAAGCTTTTTAATAATTATCTTCCACATCGATCTCCCTAATCTATACGGGCCAACGAAAAGAAAATTAATGATCAATTCTCTGCTTCAACTCAGTCTAACTGCAACAGCGTCGCAATGCCGCTCGTTAGCTCATGTCACTCAAGGGCAGTGAGACGTGAATTTTGATTATGGACACGGACAAAATGATAATAAGCCTCTGAATTAGAACACCGCATACTTGGTACTTGGTACTTGGTAGCACGGGTTGTTTTCGCAACTCCACGTTCTGGCGTATATTTTGCGTGCGGGTGGGAATGGTCTTGTCAATCGAGCCACCCCAGCTCTTCGAGGAAGGCCAGCAGACTGCTGCTGCTTCCCTCAGGGTGCTGCATCTGGTCAGGTACTAATGCCTATACTGTGCGACCTCAGGGCAGTCGAGGAGCGGGTGGGCTGCCGTCTCGTCTGCTGCCATACAGGCCCTGCACAGCGGGCTGTCCGTGATACCTATAGTAAATAGGTGTTTATTAAAGAATCCGTGTGCTGTGTAGGCGGCGCCTGTGTTTACGGTGGAGTAGTCGAAGTTTCTTGTTTAAGATAGGTATTTAAAATGTATCATTTCGAAATTCTGATGATGGTTTTTATGTGTATATGATTTTTCTTCTTTCATTTAAGAGCCTAGATAGGTGGAGCATCCGCCAATGCTTTCGGTTTCTTACCCTTTCTTTGAACTGTTGAAACAAACCGACCCTTCATGACTTTTTCCTTTGTCTGTTCCATATAATTTCGTTGAGGTCGTTATCCTCCTCTTATTCCTTCGACGTATGATTAAACTGTAGAAATAGCATGCCCACGGTGCATTGTAACAAGTTATACCAACCGCATCCTTATCAACTTACAAGCAGACGCTAATAAATCTTTGGTTTGGTTCCAGGGTCAAAATAATTACATTTTATTTAGTTCGTATTTTAGATTATAAAAAAATATTGGACACGTATTTTTTCTTTTTTCGATTAAATAAAAAATAACAAAGATATAGCCCATTAAAGTTACGTGTGACGTCATCTAGTGCGAAAAAATGCAGCACGGTGTGACGTTATACGTAACTTTAATGAGCTATATCTTGGTCATTTTTGGTTTAATTTACAAATAAAAAAATACGTATCGCTTATTTTTGAATAATCTAAAGGACGGATTTAAAATAATTTTTTTCGTCGACTAGCCTATTGAGAGCTATAATATAAATTTACTAATGAGTGTCAGTAATTCCGTATTTGCAGCTGGTATATGCAACCCATGTTGAAACGTGAGAGCTACTAGAAGCTAGAAGTCAGTAGTTACAATTTTAATAATTATACCAAACAGTGATTGAGTCCCGTTGCATAAATGTAAGATAAAAGTAAGCGGCATCATCGATAGGCAACCATTTCCCTGACAATTTATATTAAAATCAGGTGATAAATCAAAACTCTGTTAACATTGTATTTGGTTGAGAAAGTTACTTCAAATTATTTCTTTCCCTCTTAAAGTTTCAACCGAAGGGAACGCGGCGTCCATTATTATGGTTTCAAAGAGACGTTTCGAAAATTAACTTTTGGTACTTTAAGCTAGAGATGAATGCTATATTTAGTATAATTTTGTCATAAACTTGCAGCGTCGATTTATTTTGGGATAAATTTTCAACATAGCTGTCTGGATGTTGCTAATTCAACGGCCAAATGTCACAACAATTCACGGCATGTGAGATACGGTTTAAGAGGCTACGTTAGAATACAAAATTCAGTTATCTGAGAAATACAAAATGACTTAAAGTACTTAAATTAGAATCTTCATTTATCTAACAAGCACTCAGATTTCACAAACTTATTACTAAAAACTACACATTTTTATGGTTATTACTTATTATACAAGATAGGCATAAGACACCAATCTCTAAGTATTCTTTTTAATTTCACAGCAACGTGGGAATGTCAAATCATACATCAGAAGATTGATCACTTCGGGCAAAAACCAATATGTCTGAACGAGAACAGACAAATTGATTTTGTTGTCATACAGGACAAACAGTTTAGTTTCATCGATTTTCTTTGCTGGCCTGGTATTGCCAGTGGATGCCTTGATTTAGCCCACTTGGGTAATCATTAGGTGAACATGGAATTATCTAACTAAGGCAACTGTATTATGACAGTCAGTAATCTAAAGTAGATATTGATAAAAGTTCTAGTTTAATCAAGACCATTTTAAATAAGTAACTAAATAAAGGAAATAAATAAAAAATCCAATATTCAATCACGCATATCATTTTATTAACAGTGTTGTAGCTAGGGTCTCTTCTATTTTTCAATTAAATTACACATTAATTGACAATAATATAAATTATCCTTACAATTAAGGGTACAAAAGTAAAATGTAAAAAATTACAAACTATCTAGATAATTATTAGGTTAAGGGAGAATGTTGAATTACTAAGCAAATAATAGAAAAACTCAAAGCCAAATATTATGAAGATTAGATCATTTTATTTATTAACACTAAGTATATCTTAAACTTTCAATTATTTTTTTTATACTAACTGCTTAAATATTAAACAAAGTTATTGACCATGATAGACCTTCACCGTTTATTAAATCAAAAAGGTATTTATTAACATACTTTTATTAAATAATTATTATTATTATAGTAAGTACTTTCATTCCATTAAAAATTCAATAATTCACATTTTTTATGATATTGTGAAATGAAATATAATTAATATTTCTGTATTAATATTAAATAAATTTTCTTTGAAGACAAAATTAATGAATGAATGAATTAATTAATTAATGAAAAAATGTACACATTATTTTTCTATCTATGACTAACTTCGTATGTATTTCAATAACTCCTATTAGATTACAAAGTCTTTCTGTTTTCTAAGTGTTTAATGTTAAAAAACATTACAAATTAATTACGTTATTTTAATGTTATACATAACTTGAATAATATTTACATTATTAAAAAAATTTGACTATAATATTATGAAAGTCTTTTGATTCTTGCAATGTAAAACATGGTAACCAATTAATATAATTTGAAATTGAAAATAATTGGTATTTTAAGAAAATTTCTTTTCAAATATACTTCTACGCATTTGTCCAAGAAAACAATAAGTTGATTAGGATCAATTTGAAGAATATAAAATTCTAAAATAAAAATACGAAGAGAAATAAAGTGTTTTATGACAGACCAGATGTTGGGTTCTATGCCAATGAACGAAGCAAAAACTCAATCAAGAATAATAAAAATATTATTCAAGACGAATAAAATGTACTTACATTATATATAGTTCACAAATTAACTAGAAACAGACCAGTTTTAACTAAATTTTATACATCGTCTAAATAACTATTTTATTAAAATCGCTATCAGTCTGACTTCAATAACAGTACAACAGTAACTGTATAACAGCACACAGTTATTATTATTTACATTTATGAATGGAAAAGTTTTATTATTTCCATACTGATTTCACACTTAATCACTTCTTATAACACTTAACTAGGACTTGCATTTGATTTTTAACCGTAATAAATTATTTCAAATGACATATTATTCAGTTTTATTTTAACTGAAATCAAATGAAGATTACTATTTTATTTATATTTATTAGTAGGAGGAGTCGATGAATGGTTTGACTTTATTTATTTTCGGAACATCTTTTTCTTTGTAGTGATGTTTTAATTAATATTAAAAAAAGCAAACACATAATTCGATTATTAATTTATGATAATTATTATTTTATGTAGAACTTTTGGTTTTGAAGAATGAAAATAAGCTAAAATAATTAAAATGAGTATTTATTTCATTTGGCGAGAAACGGCGCACCTACAGGTATTTTCACGATCTACGCGGCCAAAATTATTTTAATGCTTAATTGGTATCTAAACACTGTAAATAAACAAACAAACAATTTTTTTTTACTTTTTACTATTATTTTCAAAAACAAAAAAAAATATAAACATAAAAAACATAATAATTATAAGTTTTTTGGCTTTCTTCGTCATTAGGTGGGTCCACACAGAGCGAGCAGCCTCGCGAGGCATTTGCCGCGCGAGGAAACAGTCCCCGAACGAGCGAGGCCATAGAATAAAGCTGCGTTCACATTTATCTGACGTGATCTCTCGTGACGGTCTCTGTCGTAATTACTTACCATTCACATTTGTTTGTCGCCGTCTGTCGCGATCTGACACAATTTAAAATCAGTTCTGTCTTGACTCTCGTGGAGTTCACACTTTCGCAATGTTTTTGATGAATTATCCGATTCATATTAAGTAGATATCCAATTATATCCATAAATTATTTACATAGGATTATATTATTTCGTATTCAATTAGCTCATCTATAGGTACTGTATACGAATAATATTATAAAAAGGAAGTCAATTAGTTCGTCGTCCATTGCCCACAATTGCAAACGCGCGTCTGACGCTTTACGATAGACAGTGGCGCGTCCACATTAGTCTGACGAGTTGTGTCGCGCGAGTTAACTGTACGGAACCCAACAATGTTAGCTTCGTCAGCACATCTCTCCCCACCAAATTATCTAGATAATCCTATTGTCATCTTAGCATTAATTTATTATATATACCTTTGTAGATCTAACATTAGCGATTACTATTTTATATTTTAAATATACTGTTATAATTAAATAAATGTTTTTTACAATTAATCTGAGTCCAATCTCTTAATTCGCGCTGTACCGTCCCCACACCCCTCCCCCCTCTCTTTCGCAGACCGGGACATTGTCTGTCGCGACACGACAGACGACGTCACGACAGATTACATCAGACAAATGTGAACGCGGCCTAGAGCGCGGCAGCCTCGGCACCGTAGGAAAAAACAAAATTGTAGTTGTCATAAAGTTTGAATTCAGAACATGAAAATATACAGTCCGTTCACAGTTATTTTACCTCTGACAGATGTCGGTGTTTATTTTCTTTATGTTGGAATTGTACTCTGTGATAACAGGAAAGTAAAATAGGGTTACCCGTGCATAACATTTTACCCAATATTAGTGGAAATGCTTCAAAAATTCAAATGCTTGAAGCTCATGGCCGCAAAGTGGTTAGATTACCGCCATACCACTGCGAGCTAAACGCAATTGAACTTATGTGGAGTCTCATTAAAAGGCGAGTCACAAGCAAAAATTTAGGACAAGAGGCAACCAACATTGTGAATTTAGCTGAAGAAGCTTTTCAATCTATCACTGCAGAAGACTGACAAAAACAATGCAAACATGAGCGCCACATTGAAGACAAGCTTCGTGAAACAGATGGGTCTACGGATGCTGAAATGGGCAGGTTCATAATAGAATTAAATTCTGAGTCTGATACAGAATATGACAGCAGTTACGAATCATCATAACATTGGCAGTCCACATGGATCATTCTTATAGACTCACGCCTGTTTCCATGCAGGGGTAGGCAGAGGTGTAATATGACACCCACATCATTCTTATTCAAAATAAATATGAAAATTAAATTTACAGTTTTTGTATTTGATAATAACCTCACGTTGGCGTAATTATGATGCGTTTACCTTTATATATTAAATAGACAACATTTTTATTATAACTACTTATCTTCATAGGAAATTAGTTATTTCGTAAGAAAATAAATGTACATGCATATAGCCATGCCAATATCAAGAGGTTTTGTTACAAACATTACTTCCAAATATTTAATACGATCGCTTAGGCAATAAAAAAATAAGTACATCATCATCATCAGCCTTTAACAGTCCACTGCTGGACTAGGCCTCTCCTTTGAAAGGAGGAATTGGCCTACTATACCACGCTGGCCAAACGGCTTGGTACTGGGTTTGTATCAAGTTTTCCTTCTCTTACAGTGGTGTTCTCTGCATAATATGCTCCCTCTGTCGGCTCTTACGACACCCATGGGATGATATGGGGTGGTGACATTCCGTATTCTTAATCCGTCACCACACGGAAAATAAGTACATTTTAGCAATAATGTATATAGCAACACAACGCCCAGGTTGGCCAATCTAACAGCTAGAGGTAAAATAACTGTGAACGGACTATAGTTGAAAACTATTATGTATTGCGCATGTATCAAATTGTCGACTTGTGAATTAGAGTGAAATAGTACATTTGCCATCTATCGGTCTACGTATCAATGTGAGATTGTTAGTCTCTCCTCTCTCTTATTTTTAAATTTTGTTTATAAATATAGTACTTGGAAATGGTCATACTGCAATAGGGTTGTGGCATGTGTTTTTACTAGCCGGCTGCATGACTGACGCCAATTGCTGTACCTACTTTGGGTACTAGACAATGGTAATAATGGGCCATAATATACATATTTACTTATACTTACTTTTTTTGTAAATATATACATAGAAACACCCAAACCAAGACAAACATTCATGTTCATGCACACAAATGTTTGTCATGAGCGGGAATCGAACCCGCGACCTTCGGCGTTGTAGTCGCTTACACTCCCGCTTTGCCAACCGGTCGTCGATTATTGTTATACCTAAAGGATGGAATAGGTAGACATGAAAAAAATATAGAATGAATTATAGGAAATGAATATCTGTAGGCAAGGATACTGTAACCGAAGCACAGACTGAAGGATTATTATTCGTACAATAAATAGCGTCCAAGATGAGAATGTTATGATAAATGTATCCTCCGTCATTCAGTGACCAGTGGATAGGGTATGCGACTGCTGAGCGGAGGTCCCGGGTTCGTTTCCCGGGTCGGGCAAAAGTGTTACTGGGTTTTCCCGAATTCTCAGAAGCAGCATGGAGTCTGCTGACGTGCCCGTTAACGGCAATAGGCTCGTCCCCTATTACGTGGGACCTAAACATTTCATGGTGAAATGTGGATGTAATAATATTATAACTCTGCCTATCCTTACGCGGATACAGACGTGAATCTATAAAAAAAATGTTAAACATACAAACACACTTGCGAATTTATATTATTAGTAAGGATTATTATGTTCGAGCGAGGCACGAAACAGCGTACAGACCGCGGCAAAACAAAAAACCAAACTCGATGGCTCGGCCGCTCGGTCACTCGCCCGCGGCGGCACATGCGCTTGCCTCGGCCGCGGCACGTCCACACAGAGCGCGCAGCCTCGCGCGCCAATTCCTCGCGAGTCTGCGCGCTCTGTGTGGACGTGTCTAATTCGGTAGCTCGGGCGCATGCTAAGCTCGGCCGCGGCGGCACATGCGTTTTCCTCGACCGAGCCACGTCCACACAGACCGAGCAGCCTCGCGAAGCATTTTCCTCGCGAGGCTGCTCGGTCTGTGGGGACCCGCCTATTGTCGTTCGTCGTCATTCGTAAGTGGGTAACATTTCTTCTTGGCTGTCTGTAATGCACTATAGCACGAAAAAAACTTCTTATTACTCTTTCTTATAATTTCGTACTGTCCTTGTGTCAAATCGGCATCTACAAACATTTCCAAAGCTTGCATTGGTGTCAAGAAGGGCTGCCCTTTTTCTGATTTCAAATGATAAAATGCCTTTTTATATTTAGTTGCTCGTGTTGGAGAACTAGTAATATCTTTTAGGACATTTGATGCATCCTTTTTACCAGATTCAAAATTAGAACGAAGTTCTTCAGTCTTTCGCCTCTTGCTCCTTTCACTTGCGTCTTCGAACAACTTGGATGGTCGCCCTGGCCGTTTTTGTGTATCAACGACAGGTATTTCAAAAGTACCATCCAGCCAACACTGCTTGTTTTCTATAAATTTATATTTTTATAATGAGCTTTCGTCCGCCTTTGTACAACTTGTAACAATTTGGTCTTCATTGTAACCTTCACATGACAAAAGATGATCTTTTATATATTTTAATTTGGCATCAAAATTAGGCAAATTTTCGTTCGTCATGAGGTTAAATAAGTATTGTTGTGTTACAATGCTTACTCCTGATGCTTCCTGTGAACCTTAATCAAACATAAACTGTGTTAAAAGTCGCTAAAAACATTTTCAATTTTAGACGAAATATCGCTAAATATCTTTGATCCGTCAAAAATGTATCTAACTGGACATATGCGGATACGATTTTGATAGTACTTATAAGGAAAAGGATCAAATAATAACCTACATTAAAAAAAATAGCCCGATCTACCCCGATACATAAACAAAAACACTAGCAAATAAAAAATATTGCAGAAAATCACAGTATTAAAATGGGTTTTTTATAAATTAAAAAAAAGATGTAGTTTGACAGTTGAGCATGAATTTTTTTATGTAATATGTAAGTCTCTTACCTTGTCCATCAGAATCCATTACTTTCAGTTCGTAAAAAGAACTTGATAACATAAAAAATCACTTGGTAAGTTTAATGTTTAGAAATGCGCCGATAATAAGCTAATGAAAACCTCGAAAAAGTAAGTTGGTGTACGCTATACAGAAGTAAACTGTAAAATTATTGTATTATATATAAATCTAGTTTAGCACATAACTTTTTCTCATATGGAAATTGAACCCACTACATACACTGTGAAAGAAACGGCGAGACCACTTCGAAATCTGTTCAGTAATATAACGAATGGTACAAGTTCTAAAGCTGTGGTCTGACCTTCGACACCTCACTTAACTTTCTGAATGGAAGACTTACTTGAAAATGTTGGAAGCGTTTAACCTCTGAGGCTTTCTAGGAAAATGAGAGAGGAGATGAACTAAACTGTGTAAGATAATTTGTTGAAGTCACGAATTGTAGATGTGTTTTATTGATAAAAATTACTAAGAGTACCTTTGAAGTACCAGTAGTATTAAAATGTAAAGGTTTTATTAAAATGTATTAAAATATGCATTTTATAAAAAAAAATTGCCATTAGTGAACATTAAGTAAACAAAGTAGGTACCTTTGTTACATTAAAAAAAACACATTTCATTCTGTTTAATATTATACATAAAACTTAATCCCCCAAGACTCTTTATATATTTTACGCCAATTTGCATACGCCGATGTAGGAGCACATTACATAGAACAATATAAATTACCGGAATGAAAAAGGATCTCCTTATATACAAAACAAGCAAGACGTAAACATTAAAATTGATATTTTCCCGTTTATTCACAAGTCACCAGTCAAAGGGCGGGCATCATCTTCTTAATATATAAAATCCTTGCGTTACTAACTGACTTACAGACACGCTACAGCCGAAACTATTGGGCGCAGGAAGCTGAAATTTGGCATGTATGTTCCTTGCGGACCGTAGGGGTGCACTAAGAAGGAATTTCCCGAAATCAACACGGGATCGGCCAAAACGGGTAAATTAAAAAAAAATGCAGGTGTAGCTGCTGGCGTCCTCTAGTTTAACATAATTTCCTTTGTCAAAGGAATCAATTTATAAAAAATAACAAACAAAGTAAGATAGCTATATTCGAATCATAGAACAAATATCATACAGCCATGTATAAAAATGGGGTATTATTGAGTTCATACAGAATATAACATGCATTATATTAAAGCTGCTTTCTACAGTAAAATATACAGTTGTTTTCGGTGTATCGTGTGATATATTATACTCCGGGATGTTATGGAATGGGACATTTTTCCTTTTAAAAATGAAACTTCACGTCCCTTTTGCATATGTTATATCAGTGTTTTAATCTTAGCAGATGTTGATTCTAATACAATGTATGCATAATTGGATATGCATTTTATTATAATTTAAATTATATACTTCTTCTGTACTTGTATTTGTTACCTAACCTCTTCTATACGGTTGGACTAATTTGGATAATGTTTTGTGTATATTTCTAAGGGTTCCTGGAATGTTTGAACATACAATTTGTACCATGTGTTAGCAAATTTGTTTAGTAGGATAGACAGATGACACGGTGACGTCTGCTTTGTCTACTAGTCGAATAGCATCATCTCATTGTACTAAAACATAAGCCACTAGAATTTTATTTTATATTTTATGACATAAAACTTAGACCATACTCATAATGTCTCGTGCTAACGACCTTTCTAAAGAACCTAGATTATAATTTCACAAAAGGATGGGTAATTCTGAGAACAGTTGTCGAGTCAGTGTAATTCGTTTTCTGATGTGAAAAGTTCCTTTGATTTTTAAAGTGAATTATAATAGTCTTACCCTGGAGGTAACGAGTCTTTTGTATTTCCAGTCTATCGCCTGCTGACCTAATCAATGGTACTGTCAAACAGCAATCGTAGTCCACCGTCCTTGTACCGTTCACCTGGTAATGAAGATTAGTTTAATCTAAGTGAAGTCTACATGAAAACGAAAACTGATAGAGATGACTGCCGCGTTGGTCTTGAGCATAAATGTACGTGTGGGATTGGGAGGTCTCTTTATAGGGTTTTACCGTTAGAAAATTCTCAGTAGCAGCACGGAGTATGGTAATGTGCCCGATACAGCAATAGGCTCGCCCCCTATTTCGTGGGAGTAAAATATATGTGGCGAAAAGCGGGTGTAGCAATATATCTTTGCCTACCTCTTCGGGGATAAAGGCGTGACACTATGTATGTATGTATGTATGATAGAGATGAAGATGGTGCGTAAATAGTAATGTTTGGAAGAACGGCTCACGTCATCAATATTAAGTATATGACTGCGCCAATGCAAGACAAAGGGAAAGAAATTACAATGAGTGGATTCTGAAAAGTTGAGCAAGCCAATGAACACACGGCAACATGTTAAGCTAGACACTTTAACCTTTGTATCATTTTTATTGCGTAGGAAATAAGTATAAAAATCGTACTGCAATTGTATAGCTTGACTTCTCGCTGTTTATACATAATAATAATATGCATCATTGTGTACAATATAACAACTGAATATGTGTGTTTTGTAACGTATAATAAGGGCAATATAAGTTCAGTGATTAGTTAAGCTGTTTTGTGTCTGATTTCAATATACCTATGTGTAAGTGAATGCCTCGTTGGTCTCGGGTTCGATTCCCGGCTCGGGCAAAGTGTTATTGGGTTTTCCGTTTGGAAATTCTCAGTAGCAGCACGGAGTCTGGTAATGTAAACTTTTGAACACTGTATATATATATATATATATATACATACATACATATCGTCACGCCTTTTATCCCCGAAGGGGTAGGCAGAGGTGTATTTCTACACCCACTTTTCGCCAGATATACTTTAGTCCCACGTAATAAGGGGCAAGCTTATTGCCGTACCTAGCACATTTCCAGACTCCGTGCTGCTACTGAGAATTTCGTGACAGAAAAACCCAATAACACTACCCGACCCAGGAATCGAACCCGGGACCACCCGATCCCACGTGCACATTTATGCCGCGAGACCAACGAGGCAGTCGTATAGGGTTTGATGTCGAGTTTTCCGTCTCTACGCAAAGATGGTATTTGTATCGTGTTATCCCTTAGTCGCCTCTTACGACACCCACGGGAAGATAGGGGGTGGTGACACTTGTATTCTATGCCGTCAGCCACGCTGTATATATATATATATATATATATATATATATATATATATATATATATATATATATATATATATATATATCCGCTTCATCACAATGTTGATCAAGCGTGCCATATAAGTAGTTTTTGTTTGATCCGTTTTCACTTGTTGATCCGGCCATGATTTCTTGATCCATTGCGAGCGCCCCATTCTCATGTGGTTCCCTTCGGATCAACTAACGCCAACGTCTTTGCTAATAATAATTACGCCATTTTTATACAAATCCACACTTTAGGTACTTTAGATTTACTTGATCCGATTCAAATGGGCCAATCGCAGCGCAGTATTCTTCACGGAGGGCAGTCATTGGTTCTTGGTCACTTTTATGTATTATTATTCTGTATTTCTCATCAATTTTCATAACTTGCGGAATTTCTTACATTAACTTGGTGTCCTGTATTTCCATTTTTCCAGCAGTTTTTTTTACGTCGGGGTTTTTGGTTAAATATTTGTAGTAGGTAGGTGGTACATTATCTTCCAGAGGGGCCCGTGACAAAGTGGCGACCCCTCGAATCTTTAAAATATTCGCGAGGTAAAACGCGTTCGTCACCGTCTGGTTTATAGATGGGTCATCCTCATCATCCTCCGAGCGTTATCCCGGTTGCATCCAGCCCTTTGCCTTGGAGCCCGGGCTCCGCTTTCTAGTCTAACCAGATTTGACTGAATATTAGTTTTCCACAGAGTGACTGTTTTCTTACTATAACATGTATTACCATTTAATTTAGGGCACGGATTGTGTGACTTTTTGTGGCTGGTCACCCATCTATAAACCAGACGGTGACGAACGCGCTTAACCTTGCGAATCGATAGATTCGAGTGGTCGCCACTTTGCCACGGGCCGCTCACTTTATACGCCACATTTGCGTACTTATTTGAATCCAAAACTTTATAATATAGACCTGCTGGTCAATATTATGTGGCTCCAGGATTATGTTAGTTGAGTATTTGTGTTTGAATATTTTAGCTTACTTTTTAACGCATAAATGTATACCTTAATCTGTATATTTATTTGGCCCCTTTAAGACATACATATACCCATCAATCAATACTTAATTGTTTCACATTACAATTATTTAAATTTTAGTTTTCCATACATAGGATGATCTAGTGAATTTATATTCATTACCTCCATGCATTGTCAAATCCGAAAGCATACTATGTATATTAATCCGCTTTCAATATGAACTGATACTGATAATCTTATGCACAACAGCTTATATGAATTTTAGGTGGCTCCATTACGTATGTACGCCACGCCATATCTGCGTACTTATACATATGAATTTGGGTCGTTTGGCTGATATGAAATATAATCATCATATCAGCCAAACGACGTCCACTGCTGGACATAGGGTGGCTTGCCACAAAAGATCACATCCCTCCGTGAATCGTAAAGCACGTAAAGCCATCGGTTTCGGTTATCATCTTTGACAATCGTTAGGGCAATCGGTGACCTCAAATATCTGGTCTAAACCATAAAATATACCTACGCCTTCGGGTTGTATAGGTCAGACGGCAGTCGCTCTGTGAAAAAATAAAATAATATTCTGTCAAGTCTTGGCATCTATTATGAAAATGTTTCTGAAATTTCTTTCGAAACACAATACCCACGATGGAGTTCCTTCGGACATCTTTTTTATTAATGTGAAACATTTATAGACTAGAAAATAATAGTTTATTTGTTGGAATACTGTTTTTAAAACTTCAAACAACAACTTTTAACAAAGTTGTTTACTGTTTTTAAGTGCATAGTATTTTGCCGTCACCAGCGTTCAAATGGTCCTGTTACATTAAATTTAATCTTAAATACTATAGTGCTATTGCATAAGTCTTACTGTTCATCACACTGTATGACACATTTTAAATTAAAGGTCAACATTAATAAAATTTGCACGTCATAAGTTCTCAGTATCATCATTTAAAAGTGATAGGAATTAAGTAGTTCCAGTAGAAAATTGTGACTGGCAGAACTTGTAGCTTTGGTAGAAAATTTGCCAGAATCTGTGGTAGAAAATGGTTACTTTGAAAAAGATGGTAGTTTTGGAAGATATTGTTGGTTTTGTATGAATAGTTGTTTTGGGGGAAATTGTAGTTTTGGTAGCAATAGTTGTTATGGCACAAATGGTTGTATTGAGATAATGGTAGTTTTGGTAGAAATGATACTAATGACACAAATAGTAGAAATGGTAGGTTTGGTAATGTTGAAAGAAATTGTTTTTTGGTAGAAAACGGTAATAGTAGTAAACCAAAACTACCATATTACCGGAATACCGTTCTGAGAATGATGATTGGTAGTAGGTGCTTTATTATTATGACAATGCCCGCTATTGTATATAAACTTCTTGGGTGTCTGAATGTTGAAACACTATAAATTGATGATGCCTTTTGCAGTCCACTACACGACTTAAGCCTCTCCACATGGTGGTTTTGCTAGTAGGACAGTAGTAGATAAAACAACGCGATTATAATGTCTAGTTTGTATTAACTATTAGTATTACATGGCTATGATTAGCTGCTTATTATCAGGCGGGCAGACAGTAGCTCGTTTGCCACTTCTACTGTATAAAAGTGGTCAAGTGCGTGTCGGGCCACGTAACATAACGTAACTTTTTTCAAATTAATTTATTGAACAGTTTTGTCCACGTGGTTACAATGCATAACCATGGCGGATTACAGCTCCCTAGTGCTTATAATTTTTTTGTAAAACCGTGGACGGACATGGTGAAACTATAAGGGTAATTTTCGAAAGCTAATCGAATTGTCATAGGTTATTACAAAATGGTAATATGCACGTTTTGAAAAATAGTGTTGCCGTAGTTATACATAACGATGTATGTTATTGTTGTATTAAAAATCTATTACGTTATTTTGTTTAAGACGAAGAAAACCTACTTATTTAGAGTAGGTACTATTGTCCTCTGTATTGTTATCAGTAAAAAGGATTTGGCAATTAGCTCTCACCCATAACTGACAAATTGTATATAATTAACGTACTTATATAGGTACGGAATTATGTGGTATACGTATACAAGTAAAACATAGAGTTATTCATTACCGAAAATCATATCAACATAGTACCAACTGTAAATTTTGCAAATTCTTAAAGGTGGTAGGGCCACGCTGGTTACAACATGAGTCGCTCGACCGTGGAAGTGCTACCTTCACACAGACCATCGACGTAAAGTGACAGTATTGTAAATGCTGTTGCGTTTCGTTAGGTGAATAAGAGTACTAGTGGCCCTAACCCGCCTTTTCACGCTCTTTTCCTTTTCTATAGGGATAGGAAGAGAGAATGAGTAGGAGAGGGAGGTTGGAAGGGAGAGAGCCAAGAAAACTTTGCCCGCTCCTCTTTTTCCTAAGGTTGGCAACCAAGTGATGCTGGGTTGGCATCACTGGCTTCTACTGGCAACGGTTAGCCGCTTACCATCAGGCAGGCGCATTTGCCACCCTTGTAGTATAAAAAAAGAATACTTCATTCATATCGTTCTAGAGCTGCGTAGTCCTCATGAGAAAATGTATTGTATGACCTTTTACTGGAGCCAATTAAGTAAACAGAATGTGGCATATAATTTAGAGTACAATTGTAATAATAGTTTTAAATAGAAAATAGTTTACCATACTACTAATAATCATGCAATTAATGAACTTAATCCTAGAGCTTCATAGTATTGATCGGTTGGTTAGCTGGTAGTATTATGACTGGATTTAAATAACTATACAGATATGGCATGTAAAGTATAATGTGGAGCCACATCACATTGATTTGTTTTTATATAAGTTTACTGGACTCAAATAAATATGTACGATGCAGCATGTAATCAGAGTTAAATAATACGTAAATCAACAACATAATGCTAGCAAATAACTCCATGGCTGCTAGCATTTTACTTGTGGATCTAACAATGCATGGTTATAATAAATATAAATCCTCTGGATCAACTTATGTATGGAAAATAGATAAAGATTTCATCTAATGATATTAAATATCTATCTATATGGGCCTTATCCGAAGGCGCAAGGTCGCTCAGAGGGCGATGGAGAGAGCTATTCTTGGAGGTTTCCTGTGCGAGATCGAATGAGAAATGAGGAGATCTGCAGGAGAACCGAAGACATAGCTCACCAGATAGTCAAGCTGAAGTGGCAGTGGTCAGGGCACATATCTTGAAGTTGAGGCCGTGGAGGCAGAAAGTTTCTGAAGTGGTAGTCACATAACGGATGACGGCGCAGAGGAAAGCCCCCCGTAAGGTGGATCGACGATCTCGTTAAGAACGCGGGAAGCGGTTGGATGCGGGCGGCTCAAGACCGGTATGTGTGGAGAACCTTGGGGTAAGCCTATGTCTAGCAGTGGACGTCGTTTCGCTGATATGATGATGAATTGATGATATCTCATCATACCAGCCAAACGACCCAAATTCATATAAGCACGCAGATATGGCGCGGCGTGTATAGTAATGTAGCCACATAATATCCATAAGCTTGTATGCATAAGATTATCAGTATCAGTTCATAATATTTAAAGCGGATCAATATAGTATGCTTTCGGATTTGACAATGTATGGACGTAATGAATATAAATTCAATGGATCATCTTATGAATGGAAAACTAAAATTTAAATAATTGTAATGTGAAACCATTAAGTATTGGTTGACGGGTATATGTATGTTTTAAAGGAGCCAAATAAATATACAGATTATGTAAGTAATAAAATAGTAAGCTAAAATATTCAAACAAAAATACTCAACTAACATAATCCTGCAGCCACTTAATATTAACCAGTTGGTCTAATATAATATATAGTTTTGGATTCAAATAAGTACGCACATGTGGCGTATAAAGTGAGCGGACCGTGAAAAAGTGGCGATTGCTCGAATCTATCGATTCGCAAGGTCAACCGGGTTCGTCACCGTCTGGTTTATAGATGGGTGACCGGCCACAAAACTCCTCCGGCCTCCGTGTCTCGGAGAGCACGTTAAGCCGTCGGTCCCAGCTGTCATCAAAAAGATCCTTGACAGTCGTTACGAGGAATTAGTACCCGCGAACATCCTGACGCTGGTCTAAACCATAGAATATGGCTATCCCTTCGGGTTGCGGAGGTCAGACGCCGGTCGCTCTGTGGAAAAGCTAATATTCTGTCAAATCTGGTTAGACTAGAAAGCGGAGCTCGTACTCCAAGGCGAAGGCCTGGATACAACTGGCATAACGCTCGGAGGATGGTGATGATTTGGCATAATTATTATACTGTATGAATGGAGCCAAATAGTATGCATGAAATGGAAAATTTCGGACTTAAATAGTATTTAAATTATCAAGTAGAAATAGGATCATTATAGTGCTGGTAAGAATGTATAAAATGGTTATATCATATACTATTATTATTACACGGAGCAAGTACTGAAGTAACTTGTCCCTGGAACCACATATTTATAATTGTCCCGTCTGGATTCAAATAAGGACGCACGCATGGCATATATTTCGGAGCCAAAAAGTTGACGTCGGTCTGAGATATATGGCCGTTACGGATCCAGTTTTGTTCGGAACTTCAGCCAAATTCATCACGAATACATCAAAATTTTATTGAATGTTTGGCAACGTCTTGCCATGATTGGCAATAATGTGAAAAAATCAAAAATATATTCCATAGAACAAATGTTATTCGAGTGCAAAGGTGGATCAAATAAGGAACGGCAATACCGCGTGATCAACCAAGTCCGCAAACAGTCGTGTATATATATATATATCCCCTTCATCACAATGTTGATCAAGCGTGCCATATAAGTAGTTTTTGTTTGATCCGTTTTCACTTGTTGATCCGGCCATGATTTCTTGATCCATCGCGAGCGCCCCATTCTCATGTGGTTCCGTTCGGATCAACTAACGCGAATGTCGTTGCTAATAATAATTACGCCATTTTTATACAAATCCACACTTTAGGCATTTTAGATTTACTTGATCCGATTCAAATGGGCCAATCGCAGCGCAGTATTCTTCACGGAGGGCAGTCATTGGTTCTTGGTCACTTTTATGTATTATTATTCTGTATTTCTTATCAATTCTCATAACTTGCGGAATTTCTTACATTAACTTTGTTTCTATGTCCTGTATTTCCATTTTTCCAGCAGTTTTTTTACTTCGGAGTTTTTGATTAAATATTTGTAGTAGGTAGGTACATTACCTACCAGAGGGGCCCGTGACAAAGTGGCGACCACTCGAATCTTTCAAAAATTCGCGAGGTACAACGCGTTCGTCACCGTCTGGTTTATACAGTATGGGTCATCATCATCATCCTCCGAGCGTTATCCCGGTTGCATCCAGGCCTTTGCCTTGGAGCCCGGGCGCCGCTTTCTAGTCTAACCAGATTTGACTGAATATTAGTTTTCCACAGAGCGACTGTTTTCTTACTATAACATGTATTACCATATAATTTAGGGCACGGAGGGTGTGACTTTTTGTGGCTGGTCACCCATCTATAAACCAGACGTTGACGAACGCGCTTAACCTTGCGAATCGATAGATTCGAGCGGTCGCCACTTTGCCACGGGCTGCTCACTTTATACGCCACATGTGTGTACTTATTTGAATCCAAAACTTTATAATATACACCTGCTGGTCAATATTATGTGGCTCCAGGAATATGTTACTTGAGTATTTTTGTTTGAATATTTTAGCTTACTATTTAACGCTGTATACCTGCCTCGTTGGTCTCGCGGCATAAATGAGCGCGTGGGATTGGGAGGTCTCGGGTTCGGTTCCCGGGTCGGGCAAAGTGTTATTGGGTTTTTCCGTTAGGAAATTCTCAGTAGCAGCTCGGAGTCTGATAATGTGCCCGGTACGGCAATAGGCTCACCCCCTATTACGTGGGACCTAAAAATTCATGGCAAAATGTGGGTGTTATATCACACCTCTGCCTACCCCTTCGGGGATACAGGCGTGACTCTATAAATAAATAAATAATAAATAAAATTGTATACCATAATCTGTATACTTATTTGGCTCCTTTAAGACATATATATACCCGTCAATCAATACTTAATGGTTTCACATTACAATTATTTAAATTTTAGTTTTCCATACATAGGATGAGCTAGTGAATTTATATTCATTACGTCCATGCCTTGTCAAATCCAAAAGTATACTATATTAATCCGCTTTAAATATGAACTGATTCTGATAATCTTATGCACAATAGGTTATATGAATATTATGTGGCTCCATTACGTATGTACCTACTCCACGCCATATCTGCGTACTTATATGAATTTGTGTCGTTTGGCTGATATGAAATATCATCATCATATCAGCCAAACGACGTCCACTGCTGGACATAGGGTGACCGGCCACAAAATATCACATCCCTTCGTTCCTCGTAAAGCACGTAAAACCATCGGTGTCGGTTATCATCTTTGACAGTCGTTAGGGTAATCAGTGCCCTCAACTATCTGGTCTAAACCATAAAATATGCCTACGCCTTCGGGTTGTAGAGGTCAGACGGCAGTCGCTTTGTGAAAAAGCTAATATTCTGTCAAGTCTAAGCATCTATTATAAAAATGTTTCTGAAATTTCTTTCGGAACACAATACCCACGATGGAGTTCCTTCGGACATCTTTTTTTATTAATGTGAAACATTAAGAATCGAAAATAATAGTTTATTTGTTTGGAATACTGTTTACAAAGTTGTTTACTGTTTTTAAATCCATAGTATTTTGCCGTCACCGGCGTACAAATGTTCTTTCTACATTAAATATAATCTTAAATACTATAGTGCTATTACATAAGTCTCACTGTTCATCACACTGTATGACACATTTGAAATGAAAGGTCAAAATTAATAAAATTTGCACGTCATAAGTTCTATTGAATAATATAGATAAAGTACTAATAATATCATTTAAAAGTGATAGGAATTAAGTATTTGGTAGAAAATTGTGTCTGGCAGAACTTGTAGCTTTGGTAGAAAATTTGGCAGAATCTGTGGTAGAAAAGGGTTACTTTGAAATAAATGGTAGTTTTGGAAGATATGGTTGTTTTTGTATGAATAGTAGTTTCGGTGGAAATTGTAGTTTTGGTAGAAATTGTAGTTTTGGTAGCAATAGTTGTTATCGCACAAATGGTTGGTTTGAGATAATTGTAGATTTGGTTGAAATTTTAGAAATGACACAAATTGTAGAAATGGTAGGTTTGGTAATTTTGAAAGAAATTGTTTTTTTGGTAGAAAACGGTAATAGTAGTCAACCATAACTACCATATTACCGGAATAACGTTCTGAGAATGATGATTGGTATTATTATTACAATGCCCGCTATTGTAAATAAACTTCCTTGGTGTCTAAATGTTGATCTGATAGTGTAGGCAGGTGGTCACAATAAATTGATGATGCATTTTGCAGTCCACTACAGGACTTAAGCCTCTCCACATGGTGGTTTTGGTAGTAGGACAGTAGTAGATAAAACAACGCGCTTATAATGTCTAGTTGGTATTATTAGTATGTCATGGCTATGATTAGCTGCTTACTATCAGGCGGGCGCTTTTGCCACCCTTGTAGTATAAAAATGAATACTTCATTCATATCGTTCTAGAGCTAAGCCTCATGAGCAAATGTATTGTATGACCTACAACTGGAGCCAATTAGGTAAACAGAATGTGGCATATAATTTAGAGTACGATTGTAATAATAGTTTTAAATAGAAAATAGTTTACCATACTACTATAATAATCATGCAATTAATGAACTTAATCCTGGAGCTTCATAGTATTGAGGGGTTGGTTAGCTGGTAGTAATATGACTGGAGTTAAATAAGTATAAAGATATGGCATGTAAAGTATAATGTGGAGCCACATCACATTGATTTGTTTTTATATAAGTTTACTAGATTCAAATAAGTACGTACGATGCAGCATGTAATCAGAGTTAAATAATACGTAAATCAACAACATAATGCTAGCAAATAACTCCATGGCTGCTATAATTTCACTCGTGGATCTAATAATGCATGGTTATAATAAATATAAATCGTCTGGATCAACTTATGTATGGAAAATAGATAAGGATTTCATCTAATGATATTCAATATCTATGGGCCTTATCCGAAGGCGCAAGGTCACTCAGAGGGTGATGGAGAGAGGTATTCTTGGAGGTTTCCTGTGCGGGATCGAATCAGAAATGAGGAGATCCGCAGGAGAACCAAAGACATAGCTCTCCGGATAGTCAAGCTGAGGTGGCAGTGGTCAGGGCACATATCTCGAAGTTGAGGCCGTGGAGGCAGAAAGGTTCTGAAGTGGTGGCCACATACCGGATGACGCCGCAGAGGAAAGCTCCCCGCAAGATGGATCGACTATCTCGTTAAGAACACGGGAAGCAGTTGGATGCGGGCGGCTCAAGACCGGTATGTGTGGAAAACCTTGGGGAAGGCCTATGTCTAGCAGTGGACGTCGTTTGGCTGATATGATGATGAATTGATGATATTTCATCATACCAGCCAAACGACCCAAATTCATATAAGCACGCAGATATGGCGCGGCGTGTATAGTAATGTAGCCAAATAATATCCATAAGCTTGTGTGCATAAGATTATCAGTATCAGTTTATAATATTTAAAGCGGATCAAAATAGTATGCTTTCGGATTTGACAATGCATGGACGTAATGAATATATATTCAATGGATCATCTTATGAATGGCATACTAAAATTTAATATACAGATTATGGTATACAATTATGCGTTAAATAGTAAACTAAAATCATCTCATCATCAGCCTTTAACAGTCCTGCTGGACTAGGCCTCTCCTTTGAAAGGAGGAATTGGCCTACTATACCACGCTGGCCAAACGGGTTGGTATAGGGTTTTTATCAAGGTTTCCTTCTCTTACAGTGCTGTTCTATGCATAAAATGCTCCCTCTGTCGGCTCTTACGACACCCATGGGATGATATGGGGTGGTGACAATCCGTATTCTTAATCCGTCACCACACGGAAAAAATAAAACTAAAATATTCAAACAAAAATACTCACTAACATCCACATAATACTAACCAGTTTTGGATTCAAATAAGTACGCACATGTGGCATATAAAGTAAGAGTAAGTCTGTCATCAAAAAGATCCTTGACAGTCGTTACGAGGAATTAGTACCCGCGATCATCCTGACTCTGGTCTAAACCATAGAACATGGCTATCCCTTCGGGTTGCGGAGGTCACATAGCAGTCGCTCTGTGGAAAAGCTATCATATTCTGTCAAATCTGGTTAGACTAGAAAGCGGAACCCGGGCTCCAAGGCGAAGGCCTGGATGCAACTGGCATAACACTCGCAGGATGGTGATGATTTGGCATAATTATTATACAGTATAAATGGAGCCAAATAGTCCACAAGAAATGGAAAATATCGGACTTAAATAGTATTTAAATTATCAAATAGAAATAGGATCATTATAGTGATGGTAAGAATGTATAAAATGGTTATATAATATATTATTATTACACGGAGCAAGTATTCAAGTAACTTGTCGCTGGAACCACATATTTATAATTGTCATGACTGGATTCAAATAAGGACGCACGCATGGCATATAATTTGGAGCCAAAAAGTTGACGTTGGTCTGAGATATATGGCCGTTACGGATCCAGTTTTGTTCGGAACTTCAGCCAAATTCATCACGAATACATCTAAATTTTATTGAATATGTTTGGCAACGTCTTGCCATTAATGGCAACATTGTAAAAAAATCAAAAATATATTCCAAGTGCAAATGTTATTCGAGTGCAAAGGTGGATCAAGTTAGGAACGGCAATACCGCGTGATCAACCAAGTCCGCAAACAGTCGTTTATATATATATATATACAGCGTGTCACAAGACCCATCACCAAGCCGAAGTCTACTCGTTGTGGACATCATGCCAAGTCATACTAACCAAAAACAAAAAGAATACCTGGGAAACGAATTTATTTTTAAATTTTCACATTTTTTTTAATCGCAATTAAAAGCGCGCGCGTGCAATGTTCAAAATACCTACTTATCCATGGGGTCATAGGGCATCTAAAAACATATTGGCAGGGTAAATACATCGATTTTGTTCCTAAGTAGAAAAATTCCATACTAACTTTGAGCCTCAATATATACACACGCTGATTTTTTATTGGTTTAGGAAAAAAAAACCTCATGTCCGAAATAAACTCCTCTATTCATATTCAAAATCAAAATTCACATAGCACCTAAAGCACCTAAAACAAAAAAGTTATTAAAGTCAGTAACTGCTGGAAATACGTAGTACACACGGTTGTTTATGAGTAGATAGTGTTCGCGCGCCGCGCGGTAATGACCTCGCCGCGTGCGCCGGGCGCCGCCGTCAGCTGTTGCTGTTGTTTACCTACAGCGGTTGTAGGTTGTTAGTGCGGATGCGGACTGATAATGATACGTAACGGACACAGCAGTCGAAACAACAATTTATGAATCACACAAACTGTTGTGTCAAACATCGCTTAAACCACTACGCCAACCATGAAGTGCAGTAATAAATAATTAAAATAATAAACGTATGTAACTAAATAGCTATACCTATTCAATAATTTCTTGGAACATTACTCGGACTTAGAATTTCGTCGAAACAAGCTGTGGGTTTACAAAATCATGATGAACTAGTAGAAGAAAAACGATAAACTAAGAATTATTCGTTACGTTACTAGACATAGGTACCTACATCATCTTTTGAATAACTAGACAAAGATTTTAACAATGGAAAAGTTTAGTACTTGCGTATTTCTATGGTATTTATAAGAATGTAATCACAGTAGGTATTCAATAATGAATAAACCAATTACCTTTGCTGTTTGCTGCCTAGGTACTCGTACATCACAATCAATTTACACCTTTCACACTTTGTCTTTTGTTAACGATAGCTAATTAGAAAAACACTAATTAATTACGATGCCGAATTTCTTGTTCAAACTGCACTGCATACTCGTACACTGCTAAACTGACCGATGTTTATGAGGCGTTGCACTACAGCCAGGATTGTGTTTGGTGATGGCACTTAGGGTGAGTGAATACCTCGCGTGCGCAACGATTCCAGGTGGTCTGAATACGAATACATGCGCTTCGCCTCTTCCATATTTTCACCAGACATGTAATACACTCGCACTATAGACGCAAACTCAATATTGGAATATTCATAATGCCGATCCATTACGAAGCGCGCGCGACGTAACACGGGTACAGTGACGGGGTCGAACGTGACGTACGGGCGTTCCCGTTGACCTAATTTCGCGAGACTGTCGAAGTGACGAGTGGCAAATTGCAGCCGAGCCCCGCCCCTACCCCTGTCGCCCCGCGTTACTATTCGCGTACGCCGGGGGCGGGGTCTGTACCTACAGTGCAATGTTTATCTGTGTGTGTCGTGTGTTTAATATCTATCTGTGTAGGTATGTGTGTGGCACGATCGAACATACATCGGCGCGCGCGATTTCTTTCATAAGTACGAACTCTCGTACCAATAATTTAATATTTTTGTTACGATTATTATAGCTTAGATTTCAAATTTTATTAGCTGGTTAGGTTCTCTTAACGATAAGTAATAAGATGGCTTTCGCTCCTTCGCTCCAAAAACAATTAAAAATCAGCGTATATATATATATATTGTGTAGAATTCGGGCTAAGAATGGGTATTGTTTTTAATTGAGATCAGTGGAAGCGATTAATTCATCCAGTCTTAGCCCAAGACAAAGGATCTAACACATGGGCCAAGTTTCTTGGCGCTAAGAATTAAACAAATGTCTTACCAAATATCTCCTGGTGATGTTCTTGAGTGGAGTCCTGGAGGCAAGTTAGACACACACGAGACTAAAATTGGCCAATATTAGCAAGTGAATTATCTTTACTTTACCAGACTCCACGCAGCGTCTTCAATCAGCAAATTCTTCCGGCACCAACCACGTGCATCGGATTCACTCAAGTTTTACAATGTTCGTTAAAATACTATTTTTATCACAATTAACCGGTGCCAGTTATTGATCAAGGAAGTGGCAATCAAACGGGTTCTAAATACAAGATCAAAACGCTCACAACACGAAATCTATCCAGAGCTAGGTTTTTTCGCTGCCCGCGGGAAACGACAAAAGAACCAAAGATTGACAGTTCAGTGTGACCATTGTCAGAAATTTTCAATAGACTAAACAAAATGTTACTCAATCGATCTAATCGATTTGACTTATAATAAAAACTAATTCTATTTCAAACATCCACCCGCCCCGGACCGGCCTACCGGTCCGCTAATCGGTTGGTAGACGCGACAATGTTGCAACCGCTCTCCTCAGAATCGAACCGTCCACCAAGACCTCAGCAAATCGGGGAACTCCATCAGCCCCAGTTACCAAATGAAGGATGCGCCCCCTGCGCCATCTGAGTGGCGGAAGGTTAGCCTCCTTGATCAAAACGAGGTCACCAATCTTGGGTGGATCGGTCTTGTCGGTCCACTTAACGCGTTGCTGGAGTATGTGCAAATATTCCAAGTTCCAGCGTTTCCAAAAGCTCTGAGTAATCTGGCGTACCAATTCAAAACGCGAGAGGCGACCAGTTCTCGTATCAATATAGGGGTACTCAGGCAAGGCGACAAGTGGGCGACCAATCAAAAAATGGCCCGGCGTAAGGGCCTCCAAATCATTCGGATCTGAGGAGATCGGGCACAATGGCCGAGAGTTCAAAACGGCCTCAATCTTACAAAACACAGTTGCGAGTTCCTCAAATGTAAGGACAGATTCACCGATTGTCCTGCGCAAGTGTGTTTTGGCCGATTTTACAGCGGCCTCAAATATACCACCCCAGTGTGGACAATTTGGTGGGGAAAACAACCAATTTATCCCACGTCGGGCAAGCCTATCACCTATATCAGCTTTGTTGGTTTCAAGGAAATTAACAACATCATTCAAATAATTATAGGTGCCCTTGAAGTTAGTGCCGCAGTCAGAACGGATCAAGGAAGGCAGCCCTCTGCGGGATACAAATCTGTCAAATGTGGCTACAAACGCCTCGGTCGTAAGCGAGGAGACCAGTTCCAAATGTACGGCCTTTGTGGAAAGACAAACAAAAACACACAAGTAGGCCTTAACAGTCTTGCTGTTTCGAAGTGTCGACGTTTTCACCAAGAAGGGACCAGCGAAGTCCGTGCCAACACCGTCAAACGTCCTGCTTTCAGTTACGCGATCTGCCGGTAAGTCCCCCATCAACGGCTGCATGGTGGAAGCCTTGAGCTTATAACAAGGGATGCAGCGAAAGACTACACTCCGAATAATTCTTCGGGCAGACAAGATCCAAAATTCGCGTTGCAAAATGGCCAACAAGGCATTACAACCAGCATGCGAATTTTTAAGGTGACGGTCAGTTACCAACAAGCGTACCAAATGACCGTCCTTAGGTAACAAAAGGGGGGTGACGTGCTCCGTAAGGGAGGTTGGCGTTCTTGAGACGCCCTCCAACGCGCAAGAGACCCGTTTCGTCCAAAAAGGGGTTCAATTTAGATACAGCTCCCGACAATTTCGATCTCCCTGATTTAAGGATAGCAATCTCCTTTTCAAAATGCGCCAATTGCACAGAACGAACCCAAAAGGTGAGGGACTCCTGTCGTTCCTGTGGTGAGAGAAACGGTGTCAGTCGTTTCTGTTGTGGGTGCCTAAAATTAAAAACAAAACGCTTTATCCAAGCAGTGACACCTAACAACTTGTCGAGGGAGCTGTAACGATTCAACAAAAAATCGGGGTCGAAGGCGCATTCTACCTTCTCAAGAGCGAGTGTTCGTAGACCCGGCAAATTAAAAGTATTCAAAACTGGCGTTCGAGGCCAATCAATTTCTGGTCGACTCAACCATTCCGGACCCCACCACAGCGAATGACCTATCAAACTAGGCGTCAAGCATCCGCGCGAGGCACAATCAGCGGGGTTGAGCTCACCTGGCACGTGTCTCCAAACAAGTTTGACTTCGGATTTCTGGATTTGGGAAACGCGATTAGCGACAAATACCTCCAAGGTGTGAACAGAAGCCTTCAACCAACAAAGTACAATTTGGCTGTCTGTCCAGGCGTAGGTCCCACTAATACAAATGCTTTTACCCAAAGTGTTAGACACGTGGTTCAATAAGCGTACAAGTAGTGCTGCTCCCGAGAGCTCCAATTTTGGGATGGTCAGAGATGTCCGAAGGGGTGCGACCTTGCTCTTCGCCATGATCAGGGAAACTCTCACCTGACCTGAGGCACTGACTGTGCGCAAGTACACCACAGCCGCGTGACCACGTTCCGAGGCATCACAAAACCCGTGAAGGGTGGCCTTGTACTTCCCGGGAGGAAGGATAGGACGAGGCAAGGAGATCTCGTTGACGGCAGGAAGTGAGGATACAAAAGAGGTCCATTCCTCAACAAGAGTGCCGTGTAGGGGTTCGTCCCAGGTCAATCCTGCTGTCCAAAGCTTCTGCAAGAAGCATTTTGCCCAAAATATAATTGGACAGATCCAACCGTTCGGATCAAAGGTTCTGGCGACAGTAGACAATACGAGACGTTTAGTCCAAGAACACGGCAATTTCAAGTCTACGTTATATGTAAAGATGTCTTGGACTGGTCTGTACTGAACGCCGAGAACAGCCATCATGGCGGGGTTGTCAACAATCTCAAACAAATGTGGATCCTGCTGATGATCCTCTGGCAAGCCTTTCAAAAGCGCTGGTGAGTTGGAAATCCATTTGCGCAACTCATAACCAGCGGAGGCCAAAATACCTATCAATTCGTCCCGCAGGAGGATCGCCTCGTCCGCTGATGAGGCGCCCGAGCAAATGTCATCGACGTAAATATCGTCCTTCAAGATGGCGGAGGCTCGTGGGAAACGTAGGCCTTCGCGGTCTGCGAGCTCCCAAAGAGAACGTATTGCCAAGTAGGGGCTTGACCTTAACCCGTACGTATTAGTATTGAGCTCGTAGACGACCATGGGATCGCGAGGAGACTCTCTCCAAAGGATCAGCTGGAAGCGACGGTCATCAGGGTGGATAATCGTCTGCCTGAACATCATTTTTATGTCGGCCACAAAGACAACCTGATGTCGTCGGAAGCTGGTGATGACGTCACAAAGGTCCTTGACCAACTTGGGACCAGAATGCAAGCACTGGTTCAAGGATACGCCTGTTGAAGTCTGCGCAGAACCATCAAACACTGTGCGCAGCTTGCCAGTCGATGGCTTCAATACCGCATGATGCGGGAGAAAGTAATGCTCCACCGAACGCCAATCCAAATTTGACACAGACATGTGTCCCAACTGTTCATATTCCCTCATGAACTCAATGTACTTCTGTCTGAGCTCCGGATCACGACCCATGCGGCGCTCCATGGCCAACAACCTCTTTTCGGCTAAAGGTCGTGACTCACCAAGCGGAGGCCGAACAGACAGGAAGGGAAGCCTCGTAATAATCCGACCAGAACGGAGTCGACCAGTGTTGTTCTGGAAGAACAGCTCGCACTCCTCATGTTCTGGATTCAAACGGGCAGCTTGAGGGGGCTCCTCTACCTCCCAAAACCTCTGAACCGCATCAGAGAGAGCGGAGCCTACAGCCAACAAATTATCAAGTTCAGGTGGAGGGGGGTCCCTAGGTACAGGGCCCATCAAAGCAAATCCAAATATGGTCGGGATGGCAGTCAAACTATTTGGCACCAAGACCCGTTTCCCACCAATCAAAATTCCACCGAGGACATCAGAGCCAATCAACAAGTCGATTTGTCCCGGTGTGTCAAATTTGGGGTCTGCCAGTTCCAATCCCGATGTCAAATTCACCACAGCAGCGGGTAGCTGTTTCTGTGGATGCATACCCAAAATATTCTTCAGCACAATAGCCGAGGTTTTAATCCTCGGGTGTGAAGATTCAACAGGGCCAAACAAAACTTTAACTTGCCCTTCAACATTAGAGGCTACGTCACCTATGCCCCGTATACAATTCGGAAAAGAGCCCATATTTAATTTAACCTGCCCTACCAAATAAGTGGAAACAATGCAACCTTGTGAACCTGTGTCCAATATAGCACGGACAACAACAGAGGTCCCCGTGGGTCCCCAGACCCTAACAGCAACCGTTGGTAGGATAACGGTCTCAATGGGGGAGGTTGGCGTTATAGGGCAGGGGTCAATGACCTATTGTTGCCTGGGCGGCGACCGTTGGCCAGGACCTGGCAAGTCAAAATGAGGGTGCGGCTTGAAGTCCTCAAAGGCGCGATGACTCGATCCGCGCGCCATCTGTGGGGGGTCATAGTGACGCACCCGCCCAAAACGAGGTGGGCGCGAGTCAAGGCGGGGACGCTCCGCCAAAGGAGGGGAATACCTGGGGCAGCAGTCATGGTGCTGGTGACGCTGAACAGCACATTCAGGTGCGCGAGAGAGAGGAGGCGTGCGCACGCTACGGTTCTCCAAGCGGGGCGAGTGGCGATCAATTGAGCGAGGCGACTCTCGGCTACGCGCCGGTGAGCCTCGGCTGCCACCTTCAAAACACCCGCCCGTGCGCGGCGTCGGCTGGTTGGACAAGCGGCCTACCCCTCTGGCATTCATGCAGAGAATGTCCAAATGCTGTCCTCCACAGTGAGGACAGGGGCGAGAGTTTGGGCAATCTCGCTGGTAGTGGGACCCCAAACAAGAGAAGCAAAGGCGGCGGGCATTCGCGATGCGCCTACGAGAGGCGACATGTAGGTCCAAGAATGCCCTACAACTGGCCGTTCTGTGCCCCGTGACCTTGCAGTAGGAGCACTCCGCTGGGCTCTGCGTGACTGCAAAGCGAGGAGGGCGCCGGTCAACACTGGCTCGGGTGTGAACGCGAGCCTGCTCCTTAACCTTGGGCGGCTGCGACTTAGCCGGCGTGTCACCACCGGAGTTGTCCAAGACCCGGCACTCATCCTCCAGGAACTTCTCCAGGTCAGCAAAGGGGGGCAGATGGGTCGCGCTATCCCCACCAAAGCGCTGTTCAAAACGCGACCTCAGGTCGGCAGGCAGCTTTTTCAGTACAATGTGCACCAATAGATAAGACCATTGGTCTACGGGCAGGTCAAGGCACTTAAGTGCGTTGATGGCCACCAAAAGCGGGTTCAAAAGTTGGGTGCGCAACCCAGAGACCCGGGTGAGCGTCGGCAAACCCAAAATCTGCTCGATGTGCGTGTCGGCGAGGCCACGCTTATTATGGTACCTACGGGTGATTAGGTCCCGAGCCGTCTGGTACGCCTCGTCAGACACGGGCAGATGCTGGATGAGGCCCTTAGCCTCCCCATCCAGTACCGACATTAGATAGGCCAACTTTTGTGCCGGCCGAAGGTCAGCCCTATCATTCACCAGGCTGTCGAACAAGTTAATGAAGCCCAGGTAGCTTCCTAGGCAGCCATCAAAATGGGGGAGGTCCAAAGTAGGGAGCCTACTCACCAGCCCCGGTGCTGACCTAGGAAGCTCCTGCTTCAGGCCGGGTTGCCCTTCCCTATCGGCAACTAGTTGTCTCGCAGTATTGGAGACAGCATCATACAGGTCTAAGACCTGGGCATAGTCTTCGCTGACCTTATTTCGCTGGTCAGCGGTGAAATCATTGATTGACACTTCAAGACAGCAAGTGCTGAAAGTGCGGAATTGCTGTTCCACACTTGCCAGGCGATCGTCAATCCGCTCGTACCTTTGAAGTAGGGCCTGCTGGCGATCAGGCCGGTTCACTAAAGCACTGGCTGAGGCAAACCAGCGCAAATCTGATGCAATAGCACCAGCAGCCGCACGCAAGTCCTTGATAGCTGACATAATCAAAATTTCAAAAGAGCCCGGACAAGCGTTAAACAATATTAACAATCAAACTTAATTTTTCTTAATTCTTTGAAACCAACAAGGTATTAGCCTGTTTATTGCAAGTGCAGGCAAGTGACAGGTATTTACTGCCCAACAAAATTAAAAGTTTCAGTATATTGAAACAAACACAAAAGTTATCAAAGTTATAACTTATAACAAATTAATAAAGTTGAAACTTCAACTTAATTAGTTAATTATTTGCAACAGACAGACTAACTGTGTTATTTATGATATACAATATGAAGTAAGCACAGAATATGTGTTACCTAGCAATATTATCTATATTATAACAAACAAAGTTTATTAATGTGACCCGCCCAAGTGGCAAGGTCAAGTTTGATTATTACAATGTTTATGAATATATGCAATAAACTAAATTTACTAAATTTATTGATACATACAGCTGTTATGTATCCAAACAAACTGACTTATTAATGCAACAACAAATTTAAGTTAGATTTTCCAACAATACAAATCAACAATTACTGATTGAGGTTATGTGACAATGTGTTTCAAATTATCTAGGTCAACTTATACAATTAAATATTATGTATTTTAGACAATAACTGACCTGACAAACACTACAATACTGTCTACAAGGTGATAAGATACAAGCTCATACCAATCTGAGTTTATACTCAGTAATGCAACAGCGGCTAAATTTCAACTACAGCTCTGCACCAAAAATTATGTGTAGAATTCGGGCTAAGAATGGGTATTGTTTTTAATTGAGATCAGTGGAAGCGATTAATTCATCCAGTCTTAGCCCAAGACAAAGGATCTAACACATGGGCCAAGTTTCTTGGCGCTAAGAATTAAACAAATGTCTTACCAAATATCTCCTGGTGATGTTCTTGAGTGGAGTCCTGGAGGCAAGTTAGACACACACGAGACTAAAATTGGCCAATATTAGCAAGTGAATTATCTTTACTTTACCAGACTCCACGCAGCGTCTTCAATCAGCAAATTCTTCCGGCACCAACCACGTGCATCGGATTCACTCAAGTTTTACAATGTTCGTTAAAATACTATTTTTATCACAATTAACCGGTGCCAGTTATTGATCAAGGAAGTGGCAATCAAACGGGTTCTAAATACAAGATCAAAACGCTCACAACACGAAATCTATCCAGAGCTAGGTTTTTTCGCTGCCCGCGGGAAACGACAAAAGAACCAAAGATTGACAGTTCAGTGTGACCATTGTCAGAAATTTTCAATAGACTAAACAAAATGTTACTCAATCGATCTAATCGATTTGACTTATAATAAAAACTAATTCTATTTCAAACATATATATTTATATCATCATCAGCCTTTAACAGTCCACTGCTGGACTAGGCCTCTCCTTTAAAAGAAGGAATTGGCCTACTATACCACGCTGGCCAAACGGGTTGGTATAGGGTTTGTATCAAGTTTTCCTTATCTTACAGTGCTGTTCTCTGCATAATATGCTCCCTTTGTCGGCTCTTACGACACCCATGGGATGATATGGGGTGGTGACAATCCGTATTCTTAATCCGTCACCACACGGACAATTATATATATATATATATATATATTGTAAGATAGCCGGCCAGTCAAGTTCAAAACTACTATATAAGCGAGCGCAAACGGTTGCCGCGCTCATTTTGTCGGCTGTCGTCGAAGCGGTAACATCTGTCAAGGGCTGTGAGATCTTTTATATTTAACTTTGTTTTATATTTTATATAATTATTCTCTATAATTTAATGCAAATCTATTTACACTGGTGATTGTTATTTTCTTCCATTTGATTGTGAAAAGGTTGTGTAAAAAGTGAATCGTAATTTGATAATTAAAAGTGAAGGTAGTTCGGTTATAATTTATCTTTGTGTTTTTTTTAATAAAGTCCACTTCTGGTTCCTAACATCAGAAAGGGGATAAAGGATCTAAAGGCTCACTTATCGGTCGATTATCCGAGGAACAAAATAACAATCACTTTTCTCGTTTTATTTTTTTTTTCTCTTCTTTTTTTTTACGTGTTGTTTTCTTATTTTACTGTGTTATTATTCTTCTGTGTGACTGTGTGTTGGTGAAAATATGCCTAGACGATCTGGAAGCCGGCGTTCGCGCAGTAGGACCCGCAATTACTCGCGAGATAGGTCGACTAGCGACGAATCCGTGCGAGGTTCGTATCGTACCCGCGGAACTTGTCGGAGTCGTCGCTGCGAACGTAGTGATTCGAAGGATAGCTCGTTTTACCGCCGTCGCGATGCGCGTACCCGCCACCGTTCTAGATCGAAATCGACACATTCGCGCAGAACTCCACCGCGTCATAAACGTCTGTCGTAGTCTCCGCATGATAGCACGTTGCGAAAAACCCTCAGTGACGTCATGACGAGGCTTGATGCCATCGAACGCTCGAGCACGCTCGAGAGCTCGGCACAAGAAGGCAATCATTCTGTAATTAACGCTGACTACTCGATTCATGGCGTCACCCCGCGTCCTAGTGCACCGGGGGGTGGTTCGCAGCGAGCTCGCATGGATAATTCTGAGGATTTCTCGTCTACTACTCGTACACCCGTTCCGATCGCTCGCGGTTCCGATGCGTCGTTGACCGCAGCTCTGCTTGCTGACGCTATCAAATCTTTACAACCAATTAAGTCGCGCAATTATTACGTCTCAAATTAGGACCCAAGCATACACGATATCGATGTGTGGTGCGGAGAGGTGGACCACGCGGTAGCCGCAAGCGGTTGGAACGACTACGAGTGTCTTTCGCGAGTAGCTTCTTGCCTTAAAGGGGATGCTTAAGTGTGGTTAAACGAGTGGGTCACCAATGATCGCAGTTGGTCTAATTTTAAAACCGAGTTTAAGCCCCTTTGCCCCCGAAAGTTGGATTATGCCAATATCCTGTTTGAAGCAATGAATACGAACATCAGACAAATATACAACATATGCCGAATACGCCCGGCGTACTTTACTGAGATTACGGATAGTCAAAGGCTTATCCGATGAATTGCGTACCCTTATATTTATTCGTGGCATTGAGAACCCCCAGATTAGGGCTGCCGCGGCAAATGCGGGCTTGACGGTGGAAGACTTGGTTTCATTTCTTTCAATTTACACCAAACCAAACCGCGCTAAGCAGGAGCCTCGAGGTGGAGTGCCTAACAAAAAGCGTGCACCGCCAAATTCGATTGGCGATGACGATGCAAAATGTTACGTTTGCAACCAACGTGGTCACTTGGGTCGTCACTGCACCAAGAAGCCTCGCGCAGCGTCAACAACCGATACTTCCACTGCTAAGCCCGATGCGCACACGCCCGCCGCTAGGACCATGACGCAGTGTTCGTTTTGCAAAAAGAAGGGCCACACCGAAGAGACTTGCTTCGCGAAAAACTGGTCGGAATCCAGAAATCAGCGAAATGTTAATTTATGTACGGATCGTACGAGTGGTAAAAACGACGTAGTCTCCGCCGTAATCCAAGGCATCCCTATGAATTTACTCATAGATAGTGGCGCTCAAAACGTATCGCTTATTTCCTCCGACGTTCTAAAGCACCTCTCTTGTCAGGCAAAGCCTACGCACTGCGTATTAAAGGGTGTAAGCGAAAGGGAAATCGTAGCTACCTCGTTTGTGACGGTTACCATTGAGTTAAGTGATATATCGCTTGAGGTTGATTTAATCGTCGTACCTGATTCATGCATGAGTACTGCTGTCATAATTGGGACCGATGTCCTCAATCGCGATGGTGTCATGTACGTGCGCACAAAAGACAATCAGTACTTAACGCGGTCCAGTCCTCCTCACACATTTGCAAACGAAGTTCGGGTTCTTGATCAAACGTTAGTTAACACCTCGTTACAAGGCGCCCTGCGTGAGTCCTTGATGTCTTTTGTCCAATCATTTTCGAAATACCTTATTTCCGGTACAGCGACAAGCACAGTGACTACAGGCGAAATGGTAATTAGGCTTACCAGCACCATTCCTGTTGCTTACCGCCCGTACAAGCTCTCCTACGACGAAAAACTTAAAGTACGTGAAATAATTAAAGACTTATTGGACAAAGGAATCATCAGGGAGTCACGATCAGAGTATGCCAGTCCCATAATTCTAGTCAAAAAGAAAGACGGAACCGATCGGATGTGCGTCGACTACCGTGCGCTTAATCGCTTTACTGAAAAGGAAAGGTACCCTCTTCCTTTAATAGATGACCACATTGACCGACTAGGACGTTACACCTATTTCACTAGCCTTGACATGGCAACCGGTTTTTACCAAATCAAGATCAGTGAGGGTTCCTTACACGTGACGGGATTCGTCACACCGGAAGGTCACTATGAATATCTTAAGATGTCATTTGGTTTGACGAATTTCCCAATCGTATATCAACGTGTCATCAACCAAACCCTTCGTGAATTCATAGAGGCGGGCAATGTGCTGGTCAACATTGATGACGTGCTCCTCCTGAGCAAAAGCATCGAGGAGGTCATCTCCTTACTCAAAAGCGCTTCTGCACACGCTCACGAAGGCAGGGTTTTCAATTAATTTGCGAAAATGCTCCTTTTTAACAACAGAGGTTGAATATTTGGGTAGAGTAATCAGTTTTGGTCAGGTGCGGCCGAGCCCGCGTAAAACTGAGGCTTTGAAACATGCTCCAATACCCGGAAACGTTCGACAGGCTCGACAACTTTTAGGGCTTGCCGGATATTTCCGCAGGTATATAGAAAATTATGCCAATTATGCCACAAAAACCGCGTGTATAGCTCGTCTGACCAGGAAAGGTGTCGAATTTCGCTGGGGCCCTGAACAGGAACAGGTTCGTCAGCATTTAATCCAATGCTTGACTAGCGAGCCGGTCCTCGCAATTTTTAAGCCCGAACTCCCTACCGAAGTCCACACCGATGCGAGCTCTGCCGGCTATGGGGCAGTGCTCTTGCAGACTCACCCCGACGGTGGTAAGCACGTGGTAGCATACTTCAGCAAAGTTACGCAGGGAGCAGAGAGTAAATACCATAGTTACGAGCTGGAGACATTGGCGGTCGTGAAGGCTTTGCAGCACTTTCGGCATTACTTGGTTGGCCTGAAGTTCAAGGTCGTAAATGACTGCAATGCCCTCAAATCAACCGAGCGTAAGAAGGACCTGCTCCCTCGCGTCGCCCGTTGTTGGATCTACTTACAGGATTTCCATTTTTCCATTGAACACCGAAAGGGGGTTTTACTACCGCATGCCGACTATCTCAGTCGGAACCCAGTTGTTTCAGTCAATCAAATCACAAGACCCCGTAACTGGGCGCAAATAGCACAAGCCGCCGATGATGAAACAAGAGATTTAATACAAAAACTCTCGGAGGGTCAACTCGATTCCACTCGTTATGTCATGAAAAACGACCTATTGTGCTATAAATATGTTCCAGTCGGCGAGGAGCCGCGCTTTCTCTGTTTTATACCCAAAGGCCATAGACTGAGTTTACTCAGAATTTTTCATGACGAACACGAACACATTGGTGCTGACAAGACCGCGGACCTCATTTTGAAACACTTTTGGTTCCCCAATCTCCGCCAATTTGTTTCCAAATACACGTCTCATTGTCTAGTGTGCATTTCAAAAAAGCGAGTTCCCCGAGCACCACTACAGAACATCTCGTCTTGGCCGAAACCCGATGTTCCTTTTAAGACAGTCCACGTGGATGTCCTGGGCCCATTACCCGAGTCTGAGGGCTACAAGTTTGTCCTAATAATAGTTGACGCTTTCACCAAATTCTGCCTTTTATATCCCATTTACCGCCAGGATACCAGCGAGTTGAAACGGGTAATGACAACGCCGTCTCACTATTTGGTGCACCCAAGATGCTAGTGACCGACAGGGGTAGAATGTTTGAATCCGCTGACTTTGTCCAATGGATAACCGAACTCGGTTCTGAAAATTACATTATATCACGCCCGAAATGCACAACTCCAATGGCCAAGTGGAACGCTATATAAGAACTGTCCTTAATATGCTTCGTATCGAGGCGGGACATAAAAATGCTTCCTGGGCAAACACACTCTGGAAGCTGCAGTTAGTTCTAAACATCACAAAACAGAAGACCACCCAAGCCTCGGCGATCAACTTGATGAGCGGCACGAACGGCACCACTCCCATCATACGCTCTCTCGTCCGAGACTTAGCCGTGAGCGCACCAGCATTTAATAGAGAAGCGGTACGGGAGCTCAGTAGAAATCGTGCGAGCCAACTGCTGAAGAAGAACCAAGAGCAGCAAGATGTCACAGCCAACCAAACCAGACACTTGCCACGTGAATATAAAGTCGATGACTTGGCTTTCGTTATAAAATACTCGCAATCAACGGGAAAACTAGACTCGAGGATGCGAGGACCATACAGAGTCACCAAGGTTCTACCTAATGGGCGGTACGAACTTAAATTGCTCAGTGGTAGCTGTGGGAAGACTACTCAAGCAGCGGCCTAGTACATGGTACTATGGAAGGGAGAATGGTGCCCAGAAACTTGCGCTTCCTTTTTTGAAAGTAAGTGTTTATTGTTAACTCTGCTGTTTCCACTAACATTGTTAGTTTCAGGAATGCAGAAACACTGCGGTGTGTCCACTGCGGTGTGTCCGCCCGACGATGCGGTGTGTCCGCTGCGGTTAGTCCGCTCAACGATGCGGTGTGTCCGCTGCGGTTAGTCCGCCCAACGATGCGGTTTGTCCGCTGCGGTTAGTCCACCCAACGATGCGGTGTGTCCGCTGCGGTTAATCCGCCCAGCGATGTGGTTTGTCCGCTGCGGTTAGTCCGCCCAACGATGCGGTTGTGTCCGCTGTGGTTAGTCCGCCCAACGATGCGGTGTGTCTCTGCGGTTAGTCCGCCCAACGACGCGGTGCGTCCGCTGGTAAAGTATACAGCGGTGATGAAGAATAGTCGGGACGCTGACCAGTCTACATCTCAGCTTTATTTCTAAATGTCGTTGAGTTCCTAGTACCTAAACGCGATAAACGAATAACAAAAGTTGAAATATTTCAGACGAAGCAACGGAGGGTGTTGATAGCGATCCAGGACAATCCAGCAGTAAAGAGCAGAGCGTCAAGTGATTTTATGCGCAATATACTTACCGCCGCCAGTGTCCCGCTCCTCCTTAGAGATATTTATTGATCACTGTAATGCAGCATTTGAGCAAATGACAGACAGTCAAGTTTGTATTGTTGATGATTTTAATTTAGGTATTATTGACTGGCAATTAGTTAAAAATACTTGTTATAAAAGTCCTTCCACCACATGTGACATGTTATTGGATTTTACCTATATGAACAGGCTTGAGCAATATAATTCCGTACCGAACACCGCTGGCAGGATATTAGATCTTGTATTGTGTACTTTACCTTCTTGTAGTGTAAATATGTGTTTAAACCCTATGAGTAAAATCGATCGATATCATCCTCCTTTGGAAATTGTTATTGCTCTGCCGAAGGATGCTAAGCTACCATATAACACTGTCAATGCAAGACCTAATTTTCATAAGGGAGATTATACTTCGATCTGCACATTCTTGCACGAACAGGATTGGAACCGATTATTCGAGGGGCTCAGTGGTGTGAATGAGATGCTAGAGGTTTTCTACGAAATTCTTAACTCCGCTATAAACAAATTCGTACCATTCCGCGTACCTAAAACTAATAAATATCCTCCGTGGTTTAATAATCAACTAATAAAAATGTTACATGAAAAGAATAAACTCAGAAAGCGATATAAAATATATAAAAACCCATTAGATGCACTCGAGTTAAAATATATCGGCAAACATTGTGACCATTTGGCGAGAAAATGTTATAATAGCTACACGAAACTTATAGAAGATAGCCTTGTAAGTAATCCCAAGCTATTCTGGACGTATGTAAAAGCCAGAAGAGGGGGATCAAGCACATATCCTAGGTTTATGACAGATGGACTAGTTACTTCAAATGATGGGGCTGGGATATGTGAGTTGTTCGCTAGTCATTTTGCATCCGTTTATAGTGATGATCAGAATCTCAGTAATAATTTTAACTCAGAATACTTACAAACCCTGCACAAATATAGCATATGTTTTAACAGCCTTATCATAGATCACAATAGTTTACTTACAAAATTAAAAAATATTGATACTAAGAAAGGTGCTGGTCCTGACGGCATACCACCTATCTTTATTTCAACTTGCTCTACTGAATTGGTTTATCCACTTATCCTAATATTTAATAAATCTCTATCCACTGGTGTATTTCCCAATAAATGGAAAACTGCAAAAGTAGTCCCAATATATAAATCGGACAATATTGAAAATATTTCTAATTATAGACCTATCTCAATTTTATCGTCGTTTGCCAAAACTTTCGAAGCTCTTTTGTGTCCATATATTCAAAACCACTTAAAATTGTACCTGAGTGACTATCAGCATGGATTTGTTGGTCTTAGATCCACAAGTACAAATCATGTTCCTTTTACCGAATTTCTGATAAAAACCGTAGACTCGGGTCATCAGGCTGATGTCATATATACGGATTTCAGCAAGGCGTTTGACAAGGTTCCACATACTGTCCTGATTTCCAAACTGCGCGCATATGGCATTGCAGGCTCTTTACTCGAATGGCTGGCGTCATATTTGCAAGATAGGGTATTCTTTGTGGTTGTTAATGGGCATCAGTCATCGATCAAACACGTTTCATCAGGAGTTCCTCAGGGCTCTCATTTGGGACCCATACTGTTTAATTTTTTTATAAACGATATACCAAATTGTTTCCAGTTCTCGGATGTGTATATGTATGCTGACGATCTAAAATTTGTACGCAAAGTTGAATCAAGTGAAGATACCAAACTACTACAAGAAGATCTAAACAGACTTATACTTTGGTGTACAAATAACTTTATGCTCTTAAATTGCAACAAATGTTATCATGTAAAGTTCACACGCAAGCATAATCAAATAGAGTCTAATTATTACATAAACCAGACTAAAATCAATGAGGTGGAAACAATTCGAGACTTAGGGGTGTTATATGATAAAAAATTGTCGTTTGAGCCTCATTTTGATAACATTAACAAAAGAGCATCAAAGATGTTGGGTTTCGTTCTAAGATACTGTAAAAAGTTTCGCAATAATAGCACCAAGGTTTTACTTTATAATAACTTAATTCGTAGCTCATTGGAATACCGCAGCGTAGTCTGGCGGCCACATTATGCGATACACTTCTTGCGCCTTGAACGCATTCAGAAACGTTTCTTGTGGCATTTGGCGTTTTCCAATGGAATAACAAAAAAAAAAGCGATCTTACGATTCTCGATTAAAGCATTTTGGCATTCATTCCTTAGCAGGTCGCAGAAGTATAAATGACGCAATGTTTGCTATTAAAATCCTCAAGCAGCAGATTGACTGCCCTCAGTTGCTAGCTCTTTTTAAATTTCGCGTGCCTGCTAGACTGCCTCGCAACTCAGTCACACCACTCTGTCCACCGTTAAGAAGAACTGTCCTTGGTGCCAATTCTCCTTGCGCAAGAATGTGTAAGATGGTGAATCGTTTCGGCGATCTGATTGATATACATTTTTTAGTATAAGTAAAATAAAGTCCATATTTCTTAGCATTAAGGATCTTGAAATACAATAAAAATAATAAAATAATTAACGATTATGTAACCAGTGTGTAAAAAAATAGGAGTAAGATTATAGTGTATACTATACACTAGTATAAGTTTCTTACACTTTATTGTGTGTGCAAGCGGTGTTCACCTTTAAGTAATTGTTACATTGTCACTTGTATTTTAGACTATTTTAGATCGTAAGTTTTGATGTAAACAATTGTTGGTGAACCATAATAAATAAAATAAAAATAAAAATAAAAAATAAAGAACCCATGGTAGCTGGACTATCCATGCCTTGCCTTGACAATGAAGCAGCTTGTACGGTATAACCGTACAATTCTGTTTGTCAGCAATATTACGCCGCGCCGCGTGCATTACATATTAAGTAAAATCCTAAGTCAGTTCGCGTTCGAACATCGTCGCGAGTACTCATTTTCTATCATTTTATCATAAGCAATTATTAATCATCTTGTTAATCATTTTATATCAATAAACTTAATTTCTATCAACTCATATCAATCGTATCATTTCAAGTTGTCCCGTACAACTTCATGGTCCTTCGTGAACCGTCAGAACTGGACCATTGCCGCGAGTGTTAAATACAGACGTTGTGATAATTCGTGTGAGTGGTTCCGGACTAGCAACTGTGGACTTTATCGTTCTATCAGCATATTGAAAGTGCGATTCAAGGAGGAGCACAGCAGCGTACCAGCCTTGGGAGCACTGTCATCAGCAGTAAGCAGTCAAATCAAGTAAGATCTTTCCTTTTTATTTCTCACTTCATCATGAGCCAAACGATGGAAGACCTTTTAGCAAACCAAAATCAAATCATGGTAGCCATGAAGCAGCTTTTAGTCAACTTTAAGAAGACTGGGCATGAGCGCCGGACTCCCGATTACATAAAGCGGCGGGTTGAAAACCTTGACGCCTACTGGAATCAGTTCCAGAATAATCATATAACAATGAGTGGTTTTGCTGATCAATCTCATGAATATTTTACGGCGAACCACTATATGCAAGCGAAAGAATTCTACATCTCTACACGTGAGGCTATGAAGCAAGCAACAGCTGCTCCGATCCTGAGACCAGCAACGCCTTTGGCGGGGACATCCAGTTCGGACGTCGAAGGCCAGCCTCGCGATGATGTTCAATTGCCTAAATTAAGGTGCCAGGGTACAAACAGCAAAACAGATGAATTGTTGAAAAAACAAGCCATCAACTTCAAAGCATTTACGCGGACTATCAATAGTATCGACGTAATTGCCATATCCGAGAAGTGGGAATTCGAAGACACCTTGAAGAGATTAGAAGCTCGTTGGTCGGTCATAGACTCGCTTCATTGGGAGTTGGAAGGCGAGCTCGACGGTAAAGACGACTCATATGAAGAGACGTTTTCAGCTTACGAAATGGCTTACATCAATATGAAAAGGTCGCTCAACAGCAAAATGTGGTCGGTCAGCCATCGCGAAAAAAGCACGCCGAAAATGGACATACCCGTATTTAGCGGAAACTATCATCAATGGGTTCCTTTTAAGGATTTGTTCATTGAGTCCATACACAATAACAGATCACTCTCGAATGCTCAAAAGCTACAGTTTCTGAAGAGCAAACTTAAGGGCGAAGCTGAGAGATTAATTCAGCACTTAAACATAAGTACTGAAAACTATCAAGTATGCTGGGACATATTAAATCACAGATACAACAATACAAAGTTAATATTTAGCTCGCACATGAACAATCTTTTTTCGCTGCCTACTTTACAACAACAGTCTGCAGCACCTATCAAGAAAATGTACGACACTACTAACGAGTGTCTGAATGCAGTTAAAAATCTCGGAGTGGATATATCAAGCTGGGATCCAATAGTGGTATACATACTAGCTCAAAAGCTAGATGCGCAGAGTCATAATGACTATATCGACTTATTAAAGAATCCCCGAGATTTGCCGAAATTGTGTGATTTCATGGAGTTTTTGGAAAACAAATTTACCTCCCTAGAGTCCTCTCGGCGTAAGCAAGACACATCTAAACAAGAACAGAGCAAGTCGGTTCAGGAATCATACCCTAAAAAGCATTTTTTCAAGAATAATGCATATAACAAATCATTTAGCAATAATTCCGCCACTAAAAAACATCAACCGGGGCCGCAAAGGTGCCCACTTTGTAATGAAAATCATCGCATATTTAGTTGCAACAAATTTCTAGAATCGCCGCCGGCAAAGAAACTTGAAACTGTTCATAAATTAAATTTATGTAAAAACTGTCTTTATGACCATAGAAACAAGGCATGTTTTTCTGAGAAAACCTGTAAGCAGTGTCAAGGAAATCATAATTCGCTGCTACACGATAGTTGCACCTTGAATTACAATAGCGCCGATGCCGGCCCTAGCTCATCAAATAAAAAGGAATTATGTAAAAGTGTCACACACGTGTCTAATGAAAATGTTCTAGAAACTTTATTAGCAACTGCGCAAATAAAAATCAAGGCCGCAAACGGCTCGTATCAATATTTGCGAGCATTAATTGACCAAGGATCACAAATGTCCCTGATTTCCGAAAATGCCGCCCAAAGACTAGGCCTCCCTCGTCAAGCATGCAAAGGAGTTATTTTCGGAGTAGGCGCTAAGCAAAGCAACTGCAAGGGCGTGATAAAAGTTGATGCATCAGCAATTCAAAACGACTTCAAATTCCATGGCGAATTATTCATAATGAAAAGTTTAATAGGCAATTTACCAAATCAGTCATTCCCGAAGCCAACTTGGGATTGCCTCGAAGGCATCCAATTAGCAGATCCCGAATACAATATCAGTCGTCCGGTCGATGTTCTATTAGGTGCCGATGTTTACTCTTTGATCATCATGAGCGGCATCATCAAAGATTACGATTCACAGCTAGTGGCTCAGCAAACACGCCTAGGCTGGATCCTGTGCGGCAATGTTCGCTCCTATCAGTGTAATGTTGTCCTAAACAACATAGACAACATTCAGAGGTTTTGGGCGATTGAGGATATCTCTGAGAACAATACTGAACTGTCAGAAGAAGACTACATGTGCATGCTACAGTACAAGAAAGAAACAAAAAGAAGAGAAGATGGTCGTTATGTTGTCAAATTGCCCTTGAAACCAGATATCAAAGAAAAATTAGGAGAGTCTAAGAAAAAGGCCCTAGCGCAGTTTTATCATTTGGAGAAAAAATTATCAAAACATCCTAACATACAGACAAACTATAAATCATTTATAAACGAATACATTACATTAGGTCATATGCAAGAGAGTACGAATAAACATTCATTAAGTTGTTACTTGCCACACCATTGTGTAGTAAGATCGGATTCAAGTACTACCGCGTTGCGCGTGGTATTCAACGCGTCAGCGAAAACATCAAGTGGGTTTAGTTTAAACGATCTTATGTACAGCGGTCCTAATTTACAACAGGATTTATTCAAATTAATTTTAAAGTGGAGAAGATATCAATTCGCCTTTACAGCAGATTTGGAAAAAATGTTTAGGCAAATATTCTGTCACAAAGAAGATTTGCAATATCAAAAGATCATTTGGCGTGACACGCCTGATCAGAATATACGTGAATATGAACTCACAACCGTCACTTACGGTACCAAAGCGGCGCCATTTCTAGCAAAGATGACGCTGAAACAACTAGCAAACGATGAGCGGGTCAAATATCCAGAAGCAGCAGAAGCCCTGGAAGAAGCCTTCTACACTGATGACTATTTAGGGGGTCATTTCAGTTTACATGGAGCAAAGCAGCTACAGAAGGACTTGATAGCACTTTTGAGGTCCGGGGGTTTTAACCTTAGAAAATGGTCGTCAAACAGAGAAGAATTACTTGAGGATGTCAGCTGTTCAAGCAAAGCATTTGATTTTAAGCACCATGAGTCCACGAAAACTCTTGGATTACGTTGGCATCCAAAAGAAGATCAATTTACGTTCCAAAGTAAAATCGATATACCATCTTCAAAACCGGTTACTAAAAGAACACTTTTGTCAGAGATATCAAAAATCTTTGATCCCTTAGGATGGTTGTCTCCGGTAACAACGAAGCTAAAACTTTTATTTCAAAGAGTCTGGGAGCTGCAATTACAATGGGACGATCAAGTGCCCGAAAACATATTAAAGGATTGGTTGGCAATTACACAAGACTTACAGGGAATAGATAGTTTTAAGATACCTAGATGGCTGGAAACAAACTATAACGCAAATATCGAATTACACGGGTTTTGTGACTCGTCGATAAAGGCCTATGCATGTGTAATTTATTGTAAAATCAAAAACCAAAACGACAATCAAAAGTCATCTGTAATATTAGTGGCAGGCAAAACAAGACTCGTTCCAATTAGCAAAAGCATTACCCTACCCAGATTGGAGTTAAGCGCCGCCTTATTACTCTCAAAACTAATCAGCAAGGTTACACAATGTTTTATCGGGCACAATATTACGATATTTGCATGGTCGGACTCAACAGCAGTACTAGGATGGCTCCAGGGCGACCCCAACCGCTGGAAGCCATTTGTGGCAGACAGAGTCAAGCAAGTGACCGAAATCATACCACCAGGAAGCTGGCGTTATATAAAATCCGCTGAGAACCCAGCTGATTGTGCTAGCCGAGGCATGTCCGTAGAGCAGCTAAAGGATCATTCGCTTTGGTGGCACGGACCGAATCAGTTATCATCATTTAACCCAGTCGAAAATTCGGAGACCCAACCGGTATATAACACAAGCGAAGAATTAAGAAAATCTGCACAAATTAACGTCGCCATACAAAAACAATCAAATGACGTAATTGACAACCTATTGAACAAGTATAGCAATATAACAAAACTTACTCGTGTTCTTGCGTGGATACTACGAGCACTATCAATATCAAAGCATAAGCCGTCATATCTTACAATCAGTGAATTAAGAAAAGCAAAGTACATTCTTATCAAGCACTATCAGTATTGTGAGCTCCCTGAGGATATCAAAAATCTACAAAAGCATGGCCGAGTTGAAGCAAGAAGCAAGCTACTATATTTAAATCCGTATTTAGATAAAAACGGACTGTTAAGAGTAGGCGGTAGATTAAGCAATGCGAGGATTAATCAAAACATGCAGCATCCTCTTATCATACCGCATAGCGGTCATCTTACTGATCTGCTAATCGATCAAGGCCACAAAATGACTTACCATGGCGGAGCTCGCTTAACATTGGCGTGGCTGCGTCAAGAGTATTGGATCATAGGAGGAACTCGAGCTGTAAAGAAGCGCGTTCGCAATTGTGTGACTTGCAGGCGACATAACCCTATTAAGCATACACAAATGATGGGTGACCTACCTATGTCTCGAAGCAATCCAGCACGACCATTCCAGCATACAGGCGTTGACTTCACGGGCTACGTCGATGTGAAAGCAAGTAAGGGACGAGGCATTAAGACCACTAAGGGTTATATCGCTGTATTTGTGTGTATGGCGACGAAGGCTGTGCACCTTGAACTAGTTTCAGATCTTAGTTCAGCCTCCTTTTTAGCAGCCCTAAAGCGAATGGCCGCCCGAAGAGGGTCTCCTAACCATATTTACAGTGACAATGGCACAAATTTTGTAGGTGCAAATAGAGCATTGCAAGAGGAATACATCAACATTCACAAAACCCTTGACAATGACTTCTACACAGCAATAACTGATATGCAAATCCAGTGGCACTTCAATGCGCCTTCCTGGCCGCACGCAGGCGGACTCTGGGAGGCTGCTGTAAAGAGCCTCAAACATCACATCAAACGCGTAGTAGGCGATCAGAAATTGACCTACGAAGAGTACTCGACGCTATTAGCACAATTAGAAGCGTGCCTAAATTCTAGGCCGTTATGCGCATTAAGTGATGACCCGAATGACATGGATTACCTAACTCCGTCTCATTTTCTAGCGAGTGGGCCAACTCTTACTATCATAGAAACTGAAAGAGATGCAAGAACAAGGTGGCAGCTCGTACAAAAAACGTTCGATGACATTTGGAAACGGTGGAAATCTGAATACCTGTGTCAATTGTCCGCGCGTAGTAAATGGCGACAAAAGCAACTTAACCTGAAAATCAACGACATAGTTATCATTAACGATGCGAATCTACCGTCCGGAAAATGGGCCCTCGGAAGGATTATTGAACAGCATCCTGGCAAAGACGGCCTAGTACGTGTAGTGTCGTTAAAAACTAAAAACGGCATTATAAAAAGACCAATAAACAAGTTATCACTACTGCCGGTCACAGAAAATGAACCTCTAAATGGCAACAGTAACGTTAAGACCCAAATGTCAACACAAGACAATCAATTACCTACAACTGAAGCATCAAATAACATATCAAATCGCCAAAAATGTCGAAAATCCCATGCATGCAATTTTATTTACTTGGCTCTTCTATGCTTATTGTTTATCATAACACCCGCAAGATGTGCTTACAAGATAACAAGTTTGAGTTTAAATCAAAGCATTTATTTTGATAAATTTTCGGACATGCGCTTGGAAAGAGATGAGTGGAATCTAATCGTATATCAGGACATGCAACCATACTGGCAGGGATTCGATTTACTCAAAAAATATGTTAGTCATTTAGAAAACATATGTTCAAAGACAACAAACATATCACAATGTGACGTAATCCTTACACAGCTACGTCACGGGTGTGCTGAACTTGACCATTACAATGGAATGTTACTCGATCAGCAATTTACACTACGCGTAAGACGTAAGCGTGGCCTTATCAATGGCATAGGTAACATCGCGCACAGTTTGTTTGGTGTACTGGATGAGGAGTTTGCTCAGCAATATCAGAAGGATATCGAACTGGTCAGAAGCAATCAAAAACACCTACTATCCTTATGGAAAAATCAAACGTCAATAATTGAAGCCGAAAACAATATCATACAGCGAATGGGAAACGCAATGGATAAGCATCATAAAATATTTAATCAACACCTTAACAACTTAGAAAAGGGATTGAACACACTAAAGGACGAAATACGAGAGTCAAATATGCAAAGCAGCTTCAGTATATCGTCTATCATTGCCAATAACGCCCTAATAAATCTTAAAGGTATCCAGGAGACGTTAGTAGACACTATCATAACCATTTACTACAGAAGATTCAACTTCCATTTGTTAACACCTGCACAGCTGAAGGAAGAACTGAACATAATAAGCAGCCAGATATCAAAAGATTTGACTCTTCCAATAGACAGTTTACAGTCGGATCTATCAAAAATGTATCTCTATATATAATACTCAAGGTCAAAGCGAGAGTCATACAAAGGTTTATAATTTTTGAAGTAAAGATTCCTTTAGTAAGCAGAGATAATTACGAATTATACAATTTAATTCCAATTCCGCGAGAAGTTGGCAGAAATATGATCCGCATCATTCCTATCGCAAGTCGTCTTGCACTAAACATACGGAAGGACTCCTACATACCTATATCAGACAATTACTTGCAGACTTGTATACTCTATGATAGTGAATCCCAAATATGTCCCTTAAAACATCCAATTTATCAAATGCAAGCAGATGAAAATCTTTGTGTTAAAGATCAGCATTCGAACCAATGTAAAACCGATTCCACAATCTGTTTAAACACTTGGACCGCACTTAATAAGTTGAATACTTATTTATATTTCTGCTGTGGACAATGCACCGTGCGAGTGGTATGTGGCTATCAAGTTACGGCGGAGCAATTAACTAACGCCGGTATTATTACACTTAGTGACGAGTGTGTTATCAAAGGCGGTGTTTATACAATTTATTCACATAAACAACTGACAAATTCTCTAAAAGCTAAGGCAGATATTATCAATATAGACATTCCACCAATCAATAACATCATCAACTTGTCAATACCAATAAGTTCAATCAACAAACAGACCGACCACGACCGCGTGGAGCGACAACACCTGATCGGTCGAGTCGAAAAGCAGTTAGAGCAACTGAAAGCGAAGGAGGTTCTAGCGGACTCTATCTCTTATCATGACGTACATCACTACACAGTGATATACTTGATGTTGGGAGCAGCAGCGGCAGCAGCCGTGGTGTATGCGTGGCGGCGCGCGAGACGCGTGCGTCTGCGCACCGAGGCAAGACCACCAGCTACAGAGTGCTATGAGTGTTCAATCAGTTCAGTGTGTCAGAGAGCAACCGGATGCTATAAATGTGCGTGCAATGTGTTTAAGTGAGCAATCGAATGCTATGAGTGCGTGTAAACGAGACAAAGCCACGTCGCCTATTTTACGTAAAATCATTATCGATGAAAAACTTTAATCGTGACAAATCTAGAGACACTAGGCTTTCATTAGTTCTTTCAATTTAAATTTAATTTCATTTAAACTTTATTATGATACTTATTAATTTTATCATTTTATCTCATTAGCATTTAAGTATCTTCATCTCCCGTGCCCGGGAGCATGTACGGTATAACCGTACAATTCTGTTTGTCAGCAATATTACGCCGCGCCGCGTGCATTACATATTAAGTAAAATCCTAAGTTAGTTCGCGTTCGAACATCGTCGCGTGTACTCATTTTCTATCATTTTATCATAAGCAATTATTAATCATCTTGTTAATCATTTTATATCAATAAACTTAATTTCTATCAACTCATATCAATCGTATGATTTCAAGTTGTCCCGTACACAGCTGAAACAGGCCCGGAAGATCAAACCGAAAAATAAAGCACCAGTCGAGGACGACTTGACGTCAGGAGAGGCCGTGTAAAATAGCCGGCCAGTCAATTTCAAAACTACTATATAAGCGAGCGCAAACGGTTGCCGCGCTCATTTTGTCGGCTGTCGTCGAAGCGGTAACATCTGTCAAGGGCTGTGAGATCTTTTATATTTAACTTTGTTTTATATTTGATATAATTATTTGCTATAATTTAATGCAAATCTATTTACATTGGTGATTGTTATTTTCTTCCATTTGATTGTGAAAAGGTTGTGTAAACAAAAAAATTACTAAAGTCCACTTCTGGTTCCTAACAATATATATATATATATATATATATATATATATATATATATTATATATATATATATATATATATATATATATATAAACATGGAAAGAGGGCTTCAAATTGTCATCGACGTGGAATCCAGTGATTCGGCTAACAACACCCCACTTTAATGCGCAGTCGACGAATGTTCAATATACAGATACGGATAGTGTGTTTTGCGCCAGAAGTTCGAAAATCAAAGACCCGGGGGTAGAAATAGAATCTTCTACCTCGCACTCAGAAACGTGACATCGCTACACCAGTCAGCTTGCGACCACGGGTCGTGCAACCGTCTCGAAACATCAAGCACAATAAGGTATATATGTAAATACCCAATGCATGTCTGGTAATGTGCCCGGTACGGCAATAGGCTCGCCTCCTATTACGTGGGACTAAAATAAATCTGCTGAAAAGTGGGTGTAGCAATAAACCTCTGCCTACCTCTTCAGGGATATAGGCGTGAGACTATGTATGTATGTGTGTGTAAGTGCTGACACTTACAACAAAGCTAAAACTCTGCAAAGACAAATGTCTCAGATACCTATGGTAACAACCAACGAACGATGAACGTGAAAATTTATAAAATTACTTTGATATAATAATTTATTTTCCAACGCCCAGATTGTAATAAGTTGCCATGATTTAAACAAAGGTTAAAAACTTCTATCTATCTAAACGTCACGCCTGTCTCCCATTGGGGTAGGCAGAGACTATGGAACGCCAAATGCTCCGGTTCAAACATACCTCTTTCGCTTCTTCGACATTCATTAACCTCGTCATGCATGCTCGTCGGGGGTCAGAGCCCATTCGTCCCCTAAAATTCGTCCCTCAGCATAAAAGTTGTGGATTCGGCCCCTATATAGGTGGCCATTGGTCTCCTGGTAGGGGACCAATTAATATTTTAATAAAAATATTATTTTTAAGGTACCCATTCGTCCCCTCTAATATATATACAATGTAAGTTGAAGATTCGGCACCTATTCAGGTGCCTATTGGTCCATTGAGATAAAATTAGCTATATTTTACATAAGAAACGGTTAACATAGTACACTTGTGAACAGTTTAGTAACGGAATTAATTTAATAAATCACAACAGATCATTGAAAAAAGAGCTATGATGAATGATAATCCGTCATGATAATAATATAACCTGTCGATAGGCTTACGATGTAATATTGTCTCTCTACGAATGGCTTGTTAAAAAACGGGTTACAAAATAGATAAGGTGTTTTGTTTGTACGTTATGGCTGCCTCGGTGACATATTGGTTCTTGAAAGTGACAGCAAATACGAGACTGTTCAATGTGTCTTTGGTATTTTATTAAATGAAGTTCGCCTATTATTGTCGTTATTGATGGTATTTCACTTTATGGTGGAATACTACAGTCATATTTTGACTAAAAAGTCAAAACTAAATTATTTACTCCTAAATATGTATGTAGCAATTTTTTATCCGCAATTATAATTTTATCATATTAGTGGATTTTATTATGTTCTTGTATTCTTAGTGTTTCGTTTTAGCTCAATGTGGAGTCCTTGTCACCCTTTTAATGTACAAATATAATGAACGTTCTAACATTAATTCTGTTTTGCTTCAAAAATTGCGTTAAAATTGGTAAGTACTCTCCAGATGTGCGCGGGGTGTGGCATGCCGAAGCGGGAGAGGTAATCTTAGCCAGAGTATCTGCGCGCCAGCAAATAAAAAAGGCGTAACCCAAAACAATAGACGCTCAATGAAAGCTCCTTTCTTCTCAAGAAGTCATTTAGCTAGGAAAAGCCGGCATCATCTAGAATAGGGTTTTGACATGTATAAGTGTTGTAAACAACCAAAATGCAGAAATAAATATGTCTTTATGTCTTTAAAGGACTTGCACCTGATTGGCTAACATCAATACTGGACAACTTCGGCTTATTTATTTCAGGAATGTGTTTACATCCCTATTTCAAAAGACTTACATGTACCTTTGTAATTGGAACGATGACACAGAAAAGAAATATTCAACTGCTGCTAGTTTTTAATAGTAACTTTTTTAAGTACTAACAATTAATTGTTATTTTTGTTATATTGGTATTGATATTTGGTTATTTTTTTGTACACTTAAATTAATCTAAAATAAATTCAGTTATTACTTACTGGGATTTTATTTAAATAGTTACACAGTTTTATTTTACTGCATAAAGATATCATAGTTATCATACATTTTGCTAAATATTTACAAATGTACAAGAAACCAAAACTTGATTAATTATTTTAAAGACTGACTTAATGCCTAGAGCCTAGAGGCATTTTATTAAACTTAATCTTATTTGAAATAAACATGATATCTACCCAATTACTATATTTTTTATTTTACCCTTTTCTGCGTGACTGTACCAGGACTATCAAGCTGTAGTATACACATATACATGTACTTATATTAGAAGAATAAATAAAAATAAATATTCTTTAGGGGACGAATGGGCCCCTCAAAAGTGCCAGGGGACGAGTGGGCACAGGGTGCGAATCTTAGGGGACGAATGGGCTCTGACCCCTCGTCGGTTACGGGTACTTTTGATTTGGCCCTTCCGCAGTACGTCACCAATATGGTCGGCGTAAGTCCGTCTTGGGCGTCCTCTACCGACATCTCCATTCATTCTTACTCGATACACATCTTTCGTAAATCTTAATCACAATAAACCTAAACTGTAAATATAAAATTGGAACAGGCTTTGTCCGAAATAACGAGAGGTCCGACATTAAGAACACCTGCGCTGTATGTCCTAATTACCTAATGTAAGCTTGCCTTTATAAAGCAAACGTTGTGTAATTAAAGTAATTGGATCAAATATACGTAGCTCCTATTTTTAATTATAATTATCAAAACACCGGTAAATTGAATTAGATTAAACGGTTTTTGGGCCTGGTAATAAATCTGTGTTTATGAAATTATTTTGTGCGTGAGATTTTCTTAGTATAATACTAATATATTTAGCTAGTAAAGTCCCTGAAAACTTTTGTAAGACATTAATGATCCCATATCACTCGCAATTATTAACAATGCTAGGAGAACTATCCTCCCAATAGCGTGTGAATCATAGCAACGAGGTATGTCTTCTAGGATGGTATGGATTATTGTCTTCATAGCTCTGATAAAATACTTTTACGTTCCGCTTAAAATATCTAAAATCTCAATCATGATGATGAGCTCTCCAGTCGAGTGCCAATGATCTGCTCAAACCCTTGCAGAGTAAATAAGACTTAAGCAATATCTGAAAAGTTGGTTGGATCAAAACAAACAATACGTTTGAATAAATATCCTTCGAGCAAAGGCCCGAGAAGTATGATAGGCATTATAGGAGTGAGCATTTAAGATGATCCGCTGCGAGATAGTAAAAAAAACTGCCATTGGAATACCGTAAGAGTCACTCTCTGGCTTTCGTGACCACAGTGTAAAGCAATCGCATTGATTTACGGCCATTTTCAATATTCGAACTATAGACAGATCTGTAGATTTTCGATTTGTGTTTGAGATATTTTGTAAGGAGCTTATGTCAAAAACTGACAAAAACTAATCTAAAATCTACAGATCTATCTATAATTCGAATATTGAATTCCGTAGTAAGACAAATATCAGGCATGATTTGACATCAGAATGTTATAGGCATAGAATTGCTAGGTAAGCTTCTTATGATTATACGAATAACGGTATAAATTAAAAATGAATATCATCAACATTTGTGCCCTCAATATTAACTCAACAAAATTTATTTTAGAGCTAGTTGAAATACCTGTGTTAAAAAAAAAACATTCCGACGAATTGAGAACCTCCTCCTTTTTTTGAAGTCGGTTAATAATTACAGCATTAAAGTAAATAAGGCAAAATATTGACTTAATAGCGTTATAATTCTATTAACTCAATAAAATCAGAAAATTGACTTTCAGAGATCTGCACACAAACTACAAGGCATTTTCTATGTACGTTATGACAATTTACAAGGCTGTGTCATCCGTGTGTGAAGACGAAAATTTATAAGTCAATACAAACCTGCAAAATCCTATCATATGGCCTCAACAGTCCAACGATATCAGCGGGGCCACCCTTCCTGATTCGGATGATATACAACCCTCGTTCATACAGTCTGTCGGACACCGAAAACCCGTAGTCATCGTAGATAGCATCTTTGTATAGGATCACGTGGTGGACTGAACCTCTGGCAGGTGATACGGCTTCTGAACTGTATAGACCTGCAAGCAATTGATTAGCTAAGGATAGGAAGTATTTTTCAATTTTATATCAAATGGTCTAAAAAGTAAATAATAACTGTTATGGTATTTTATTCAATAGACATTTACGTTCTAAATGTACACTACCGGTTGGCGCCGCGGGAGTGTAAGCGACTGCTACGCCAAAGGTCGCGGGTTCGATTCCCGCTCAAGTCAAACATTTGTGTGCATGAACATGGATGTTTGTCTTGGTCTGGGTGTTTCTATGTATAATATGTATGTATTTACAAAAAAATAAGTATATATGTATGTTTATCCATTATCTAGTACCCATAGTACAAGCTCTGCTTAGTTTGGGACTAGATGGTGTTGTGTGAATGTGGTAGAATATTATATTATTATATACAACGTGTAACGGAAATAACGCACATCCTCAGACACCCCAATTAGAAAACCTTGTTATTATCATAATGCATGCATTGAAATATTTTTTTATAAGCCTAAACATTGTTTTTGATCGAAAGTATTAACTTCATTATAAGTAAAATACGTGGTCACTACAAACCTGCGCACGCACACAATCACACGAAACGTTTGCTGTGGTAAACAAACGACAGCGAAATACGATACGGTCTATCATTTTTTAACATCGTTAGTGGCTATTGTGACTATCTTAATTTAATCATAATAATCATACCTAGTTAGCATTATTGATACATTAGAAATTAAAGTAAAAGGGTATCAATGAGAGAATTAAAGAAGAACGGCGTGGTTAAAGTTGTGAATCATAATTTTTTTACAATAAAAGAATAACCATATGACTCACAGGCTTATTGTCACTTGTTCGGCGTCCTCTTTTTAAAATGCTGACATCAGGTGTCCACCACCCGGCTTAAATATTCCTTTAGTTCACACACACAATGTTTCTTTTCACTGTTTCAAAAGCAGCTGATCTCTTATTTTAACTCCCCGGCACTTGTTGTCTCGACACAATCAACTAGTGGTTTAATAGGTATGTCCCCATAAAGCAAAAGTCCAGGGGCGTCAAGTCAGGCGACCTAGGAGGCTTCTGGACAGGACCGCCGCGATCGATCCAGCGCTCCTTGTATTCGACTTCACGATAATCTCGAACGTTCTACGTAAAACGCGCGGGGGCACCATCATGTTGATAATACCCATTTTGTAAATAAACAAGTAAACTTGTTAAACATTTTTTTTCACTACACTCACAGAGAATCCAGGTAGATGACTAATTTTATTTATCTAAACGCAACAATGGCCGGCGCTGTACCTACCAGCGCGGGCGACCGACGCGACGGTGATAAGTGAGACACATTACGTCTCGCTCTTTCCCGCTGTTAATACGTAAGCGAAAGAAAGATGATAGATATTTTGGTGGTCAATTGTGTGTTATTGTCTTGTACCGGCTGTTATGTTGTATCAATGTGTGCGTTCCTGTACGTGGAACCACTAAACAAATGCATTTAAAAAGAAGCTGTTCTACGTTGACTTAAGGTTTATTTTCGTATATTTCACATTTTCAAAGCAATGAGTGACTATAATTTACGTAATTTTAATTATTTTAGGATTAAAAAAAAAATATATTAAAAATGTCAGAAATGGATTCAGTAGCTGATTCTGAACAAAGTACTTTCAAGATGTGCATTAAACTTGTTACATGTTGTATATTATTGCTCAACTTGGTGGGGGCACTGCCGTGCCCCCAGATATATTATACTTAGTTAAATGCCTAGGTCAGGTTCTGTTTCGATAAAAGTTAGAAGTTTTGGACGTTTTTCTTTTTGACAGTATTAAAGTCTGCTGAAATTAATCTTTTTCCAATGTAAGAGTTTAATCATTTGTTATATATTAATTTAAAAACCTGCGTTTTAAAATGCACATTTCATGAGTTTTAGGTTTGAGTAAGATTTATTATAATTATTTTTCCCAACCCAGTTATTGAACTCATACTGTCTCCACTGGAAGACTACGTTTCTAGAATAAAGAATAAAGTGTCATATTAAACACTACTTGAGACCCATCATGCTTATAACCCATAAACTATAAAGACACTCATAATTTCCATAGAGTAATAAAACCGAAACATACAATGAATATTTAATAAAACTTCCTCCCTAGTCAATATTAACTTTGATCAATTTACCTGGCACATCGTTCTCATAAATGGGGCTCGTTGAAAATTGAAAACTGGTTCCTGGTATACCGGGTTTCAACGGGGATTTCTGCGGCGTTGTTACTGTATAGATTCCATTATTTAAATAATCACTATCCCAGTTTGGTCGTCTAGTTTTCGGTGACACTATTCCGTAAGGACCCATTTGGACGTAATCACATTTGCCTGAGGACTTTTGCATATTATGAAGTTGACAGTCTTTCATGTTTGTCGTTAGAATTTCTATTTGCTGCACGTCGACCTCTCTTGTTATGTTTTGTTTGTTCTTTAGCGTATTATCAGGAATTATACATGTGTTTTCATATTGGAAAGTTTTTAGGGAATTGTTTAAAGAGTAGTTTGGTAAAGGTAGATCGTTGAGACCGTACGGTGCTGCTGTATTGAAGTTAGAGGCTAGAAGTTTGGTATTTATAGGTAACTCCTAAGTAATAGAATACGCAGTGCCTGATAAAACCAGAATGATGGATAAGCAACCTTATTCCCCAACTGATGAAGATCAGTTGGGGAATAAGGTTTTACCTATAACATAAACTGTTTCTATTATGTAATGTGATACTCTCTATAAACTATTAACCAGAAAATAGGTTTATTCCACTTTGTTCACCTGGGTGATATCACCTGAGTGAACAAAGTAGACTTCTTGGTGTCCTCATTTCACCTCGGCATTATTTCACCTGGGTGATATCACCCAGGTGAAATCAGTCGACATAAATCAAGGACTTTGTTCACCTAGGAATTGATTCACCCAGGTGAACAAAGGCGACTTTTTTCATCCATCTTGTGGACTTTTATCACCTACATAAAGTATGTTAAAAATGCTTTGAAATCAACAGACAACTTCATATATAACGTAAATTAGACACAATAACCCAAGAATAATGTAAATTATGGTGCGCAAAAATTATATAATAATAATATTGTTATTCCGGTTATGGTAACTTATATTTAAAATAGCACTTTCTGTTCTAATATAAAAAATGCCGAGGGTGGATTATATTGTGAATAAACATAAAGGTGGAAAAAGAAATGATGAACTGCATGAACGAGAGCTTTAAAACGAAAGGTATAAAGGTTAATGCAAGAAAGACGAAAGAGCTGGTGTTTGAAATAGCTGAAAGTCTGCCTGAGTGTAATATTGCGATTGAAGATGAAAAATAGAGCAAGTCAAAGAATTTGTTTATTTGGGTAGTGTGTTAATAAGAGACTGAGGATGTAAAGGAGATATTGAAAGCAGAGTGACTGCGGGAAATCCTGTAAATGGAACGCTGTATGACTTTATGAACGGCCAGACTGTGCCAAAAGAGGCGCGATTGGCGGTTCACAATGGAGTACTTGTCCCCACATTGATGTATGGAAGTGAGACTTGGGTATGGCAGAAAAACATGAAAGTAGAATTAACGCAGTTGACATACGGTGACTGGGATTGAGCAAGGAATGCTGAAATGGTTTGGACACGTGGAGTGATTGAATGACGAATCAGATATATAAGGCAAATGTGTTGCGGCAGACCTTGTCGGATATTTGTTGACAAAATTGGGGACGTCCTAAGAAAAGAGCGAAGTACCCAGAACCGGCGACCATGTATCAAGAGAGTGATGAGTGTAGAGGAAGCTTGTGAGGTTTGTAAGGATAGAAGCCAGTGGCGTACTGTTGTCTCTGCCTACCCCGACGGGAAAAAGGCGTGAGTATATGTATGTATGTATGCGTAAAGGCATAATACGACTTACTAGCACCTTCTTGTAACTTGTCTCGATACATATATTTTCTTTCTTTTAATAAATTTGTCAGCTTTCGTTTCGTCTACACCTAAAATTACCCTAGCAGTAGCCCGCAATAATTTTATTGGTCACTGTCAAATAGCACTCATCAGTGATCACATATCTGTTGGCCATTTTCTTGAAAAGTTGCGATGAACTGATTATAATAATATATTTAATTTTTGTTTGTGTCCATAGATAATAAGTGTTAAGTTGAAACAGCATTAATTAATAATACATTAATACTAATAAGTGATTCAATATTTCGGCACTGCTGCTAGCACCATGATCATGGATCTGCGTGATTATGGCATTTACAACACTGCCGAAATATTAATAGAAACAAAGGTATGTTGTGTGAATGTGGTAGAAGAAGAATATTATTTGGTATACTATAACACAAAAGACAATGTAGAGCTATTGTCAATGACCACGAAAGTACTTGTAATTTTTTAAGTAAGTATAGTCTTATATTTGGTATTTTTTCGTACACTAATTGTGTAATAAACATTAAACTGATTTAAATATGAAGTTGCCTGTTAATTTCAAAGTATTTTTAACATTCTTTATGTAGGTGATAATAGTCCACAAGATGGATAGAAAAAGTCGCCTTTGTTCACCTGGGTGAATCAATTCCTAGGTGAACAAAGGACTCTATGTATGTCGACTCATTTCACCTCCGGCTAACAGCTAGGTGAAATAATGCCGAGGTGAAATAAGGACACCAAGAAGTCTACTTTGTTCACTCAGGTGATATTACCCAGGTGAACAAAGTGGAATAAACCAGAAAATAGTATAGCGCATTTGCTTGTACGGTTAAAAGCCAGGCTGCATTTTAGAGATAAAATTCTTACTGGATACAAAAATAAATTTTGTTAAGTAAAATAAATTAAATAGCTATTTGTTCAAAGAAAAATATTAAACTTCGAATGAAAAGAAGAATTGAAAACACTAAAATGTTTTTGCAAGATTTTTCGACGTATTAAATAGGAATTTGAAATTTAAACTTTCGCGGTAATTTAAACTTATTTTAAATTGTTTTTCGGAATATATACCACGTAATTTTGTGTGGAGTAAAAATGTACTCCGTGAACATGGCGCTTGCAACAGTGCCGAAATATCGGTTACTCAATTACAATAACAATTTAAAATAAGTTTCGACGTATCATGTTTAGCAATGTTTTCCCTTGCAAGACATATTATTACATTCATATCTTAATGTATCTTAGTAAGAACTACGTGTGTAAGTACAGTTCACAGGCTATACTGTATTGTCACTGTGTAGAGATAATATTGTCTTACCATAGTTAGCACTAGTCCTGACTGGCGTGTTCTAGTCCCAAGATTCTACAGCACTATCATTTGATAATCCAGGGCTCGATGTAGAATGGCTTGAATCTCTCGCACTTGATTCTGCACTTTCAAGTGAACCTACAAAAGAAGTATTGATAATTATAATTTTATAACTGTTATATTAGCAGCTATAAAATTATAATAAAAAGGGTCTTGATCGCAACCGAGACAGCGCTAAGATGATAATGATGTTCACAAGAAACTGTTCAATATGCTCAATATGGTGCAATGTAGAGGCGAATAAGATTGAAAGCGGACTTAACTACTAGATTTTTGCTCACTGCATCCAGACGTATGTATACCTACCTCGGTTATACTCAGTTCTTTTTTTAAATTCACTATGCAAAAAAATTGGATTGCGTATAAATTTTATAGGTATAAGTAAGGGACGGTGTACCAAAAACTGTTACCAGTGATTCAGTACATTTTAGGGTCTCAGCCCTTGGCGGTCGAATTTGCTGGGAAATCTAAAAACTCGAAAATTTTCCAAAAATTGCGATGTAAATAGGAACACGTAAACTCGCACTATCAGCTGTTACGGCCCCACAGCGGCGGATGGTAGCGGCAGTGATTACGATGTACTGGTGCGCTTACTATGCTGCGGCTGCGCGCCGCGGCCGATGTCACGTCAGAGTAAACACACCATATACTTGTTTAAGTCTTAGAATTTGACAAAAATATTAGTGCGGGTCGACTATAGTTACCATTTCATCTCATTACAAACGGAAAATTCATGCAAAATTTCCCAAAATTCAACCGCCAATGGCCTCCGTATCATGTACTGGATCACTGGTATCGGTTTTCGGCACACCGTCCCTTACACCCCATATAAATAGATATGCTTGACCAAACTTCTACGTATCATATAATCATTTGCTTGAAAAACCAAGCAATACTCACCTGTTACTTTTCTGCAAAGCTGTAGCTGAACTCTTTGTGCACTTTGTTGTAGAAGTTTGATGGCTTCCGAAAGGGGCTTGTTTAGAACACTTTCCCCGTTTATACTTAACAATTCATCACCTATAGCTAGTTTACCACATTTTTCGGCAACACCACCTATAAAAGACCATTTGGAAATTACGGTGTATAATTTTCATTCATAGGTACTATACTGTACTGTAGTCTTTATACCAGCAAATTTTTTCGCAAGCTTACCTTCAACAAGCCCGCTCAACAAAATCGGTTGAGTAACGTCCTCACTGCCCGCGATTGTCAAGCCCTGGGGTCCACTCTCTTGTTTTATCAATTCTACTGTGAATACAGCTGTATTACCATTTTCTGCTGCTACTAGCATGACTTATTTCACTTTCTTTAGCACTATTATTTGGACTCTCAGTATGATGACCAGAATCTTCGCCACTATGCACCGCTGCTTTGGTTTCAATGTTGCTGAAGCTTTGAAGAGTCAGTTTTGCGTTGTGTTTATGGATATTAGACCAGTCTTCTGTTAGGTCACGTTTTCTAATTTTGATGGTTATTATATCCTCAGGTGAGTTCTGAAGAATGTTGAAGGCCGTGTCCTGAAAAATTTTATGAAGTGAACATTTGTGCTGGTTTTTAAAGATAAAGATATTTTTATTGCGTAACTGTGTACAGGTAAGGTCTTACATCAAGATAGATAGATTACAGTACTAAGTCCAACAGTTTATCCATACCGGATATGCAATACGTTAGGGTTTAGGTAGTTAAAATCTCTCAAGATTAGGTAAATTTGTTAGAAAAGAACTCTTGTAAATTATAAAATACATTATTCAATAACCATTTTTTTAAGTTGTCTTGAAAATTTTACCATTTAATGGTTTAATAGCTGTAGGTAAATTATTAAATATACGAATAGCAGTAATATAGGTGCTTTTATATTATATCATGTTTTTAATGTTAGGTAAGTTTATGTTGTATTTGTATTTATTGCGAATATTGCACTTAGGCTCCGATTTAAAATTAAAATAGTTCATGTTGTTTTTAACAAATAAACATATGTCTAGTATGTAAATAGCTGTCAAAAAGAGGAAAACATTTGACTTGAAAACATCTCTTAATGACTCAGTACTATGCATTTTATAGATGGTTTTAAGGCATCTTTTTTGAAGAACAAAGGTAGATTCTACATTGGTGGAGTTACCCCAGTAAATGATGCAATAGATTAAAAGTGGATATACCGTACCAAAGTAGGCGCTCCTAGTAACGTTTACATTGGTAGTCTCTGTTAGCACTGACAATGCATAACAAGCGCTTGATATTTTTTTATTTAATTTATTCAATATGGGCTTTATAGTTTGCAGCAAATTTATAGCCAGGAAGTTTATATCTTTAACCTCTTCAATTTCTATATCTGAGACGGTTATTTTTAGTTGCGAAGGCTTGCTTTTTTAGATCTTGAATTGTATCAGCTTCGTTTTTGAGAGATTTACTTTTAAGTTTAATATCTGCAACCAGTTTGTAACAATTGTTAATGTTTTATTTATTTCATTACTAAAGTTAACGTCATTGGAATCATCATTGAAGATAATTATTGTTGCATCATCAGCATACATTATGCAAAGGTGGTTAACTATGCTTGGAAGTTCGTTAACATATATTAAAAATAACAAGGGCCCCAATATGCTACCTTGAGGCACACCTAATATTACATTTTCATATTTAGATTGTACTGTTTCTAACATTTTTGTTGAATTATTATAAACTTCAAAAGCAGTTGCCTGCATTCCATTGTTCAACTAATTGTCTATTAGTTTTAAAGCAACTCCTCTTATGCCTATACCTTCTAATTGATTAAGCAAAATATTATATTTTACACAGTTGAAAGCTTTCGACATATCGATAAAAAGAGCAGCGCATTTTTTGTTATTTTTCAAATTACTCCAAAGAGTACTAAAAAGTTTATAAATTGCTAAAGATGTGGATTTATTTTTTTGAAATCCAAACTGATTTTAATTAAGAATATTATTTAAGTCTAAAAACTTTACAATTCTAATATACATAATCTTTTCATTTTTTATTTAATTTCTTTTCATTTGAATAAGGAGGTTGTGGTCAAACCTATTAAGTATAGAATTTGTATAAATAATTACTATTGGAATACTGTGTTTCTTTGAGGTAAACCAAATCTACCCCTAAAATCCTATTATATAAAATTATGTTACAGTTATTTCATAACCAATTTCAATTTTCAATCATTTACAAGGGTTTATTTTGTATCTTTTTTCTACAGTCAAGTTTAGTTTTTAGCTTTATTCGGCAATACATGTTTGTAGCCGAAAAAACGGCTTACATCATTGCACAAATTGATCTAAGTGTATTGAAGTTTGTTACTACAGCTCAAACATTCGAAATACTTTTCTAACAATAGATGCGCTAACCGATTTCCCGAATCAAACATTAACGGTACTGCATGATGCATTATAGACGTTCCAGTTAACCCCATCTACTAAGCTCAAAGCAATGAAATCGGGAGCTAGTTGACTACAATAGTTGACAGCTTCTACCTAACGATCGTGGATTGGGGTCCACTGTTGGAGGGTTAAGAGACTGATAATGAGAACTGAGGATTGAAATTGATTGAGATGAAATTGTGTAGTTACTTACTGCACAATTTCATCTCAATCAATTTCAATTGCTCGATTAAATTTATAAACATCGCTATTATAAAATATATTTTCATCGTTTTGATGAAAATGCATCGTTTTGATAAAATAACGAGTAAAAAGTACATAGAAAATTTCAAAGATGCGCTGATGGGATTTGCATTTAATATTGGAGTTACACATAGTCAATTTAGTTTTGAGTAGCGTTTGTATTAAGCGATTTTAGGTATATGTTATGATTTGCTCGCCTTGGTTCTTTTGTTCCTTTTGCGTCATTGTATGTTTGGAATATGGACGAATGCCAACTTACCTACAAATTTAGCAGATTTTATGTTCAAAGTCTTAAAAATGGTCACTCACCAGAGATAAATTATGCAGTGGTTGTCCATTGCCAAGTAGCCCCGCGAGTTCCGGTGTCCATATCCAAATTGCTCCAACCTCAGCTCATCACTGCTCGTTTGCCTAGTTTCGCGTTAAAATCGCCCATGACAACGGTGTAATGATTTTTGAAGCTATGTATAGCCTGAGATATGTCCTCATACATAGCTTCTACATCCTCATCGGAGTGTGATGAATGAAATTAAATAAATGAAATATTGCGACAAATCTCTGCCGGAGGTTTATCGTACCCCTGCCCCGTCGTTACCATGGCCGCTATTTGAGTCAGGTATAGTGGGGCCGCCGGGGAATAGAGGCTGTTTTTTTTGTATGTGGCTAATTTTTGGGAGATTTTACTTTGATTGCCACGCTTGGCGACGGAATGGCGATCGTAGTGGCGGCAGTCTTTGATACTTAATGCTGCTGCCTATATAGTATCTTGCCTTTTACTTTCGCCTTACTTTGGGTGGTTTGACCGCGATCTTACGGTTGACTTACTGCAATGGTGGATCCGAAGCTACTCTCATCCAGTTCCTGCCCATCAAAGGTAGTCACTCCACCTAGTTAGTCTGAGGGATAATAGCAAACCAACAAGGCAGTCATATTTTTTTTATAAATATGACTAACTTGTTGGTCTGCTATTCTTCTCTCAAACTTGGTAGAGATATTAAGGAAGATAATGTTTATAAAGTACTAGAGGACGCCAGTAGCTACGCCTGCATTTTTATAAATTAACCCGTTTTAGCCGATCCCGTGGCAATTTCGGGAAATCCCATCTTAGTGCACCTCTACGGTCCCCAAGGAACATACATGCCAACTTTCAGCTTCCTGCACTTAATAGTTTCGGCTGTAGCGTGTCTGTCAGTCAGTCAGTAACGCAAGGATTTTATATACTAAGATTATACAAAAAAAAAACAAATTTTTACCTCTTAATGTTCCCCGACATATTTGAGTACTAGCGGGAACACGATGCGATGACTCACGATTGCACGCTATAAGCTCTCCGAGCGGAATAGCAAACCTCCCTGTGCGCATATCCCATCTTCGCACGCATATGGCATCCCCGCACACTCCCGGAATTAATGAAGAGTGAGAAACGGATAACGTGTTTCTAGTTAGGGAACGTGGGCTAGCCGTTATTAAGTTAAGAATTACTAATATTTTTTTGAACAAATTCCGTGTAAGAAGTAAATAACGCTTTTTTAACGAATTGTTTTGAGCAAATCGCAATAATGATTACTTGGCAAAAATACCGTTATGGTCGTCTAACCAGAATTAAGATAAGGTTTTCATCATAAATAGTTTATAACATTGTTTTTATTTCTGTTTTATCAAAATTGATCCTTAACTATAAACAAGTTATAGGCTCTTAGTGTATTTGTAGTCAAGAATATTCAATTAACGTAGTTTACATACATACATACATACATAGACTCACGCCTGTTTCCCCGAAGGGGTAGGCAGAGGCATATTAAACGCCCACTTTTCGCCAGTGTTTTGATCCCACGTAATAGGTGGCGAGCCTATTGCCGCTTATCAGGATATTTTGTTTTTGCCAGAGCCTCGTCCGTTGATCGGCAGGTGCACCACTTGCAGGTGAGGTTGGCTTGGGACCCTAAGTTCTTGGTGGGAACCCTATGCGACTTAAACGTAGTTTAAGCTTATAAAAAATGAAAAAAATATTAGGCGAATTTTGAAACTAAGGTACTTTAACGTGCATTAAGCTAAGAAGCGTGGTAAAGTCACTTTTTAGTCTAGCATTTGTTGCATATTTTGTCATTTAACGGTAAATCATGTTTTAATGTCTCTATAACCGTAAGCGATAGAGATATGTTTCCTAGATGGAAAGATAGAGAATTTAAAACTGTATTACTTTGCATTCAAAACTCAAAATCGACCATTTGAGGGTTAACGGGGTTCTAGTTAAAGGACATCAGGCAGACATCTAGACCAAGACCATCATCCATGTCTTAAAAACTGTTCTTAGACCTATGATAACTTTATTTGATTAGTTTACCTGTTATAGTTACTCCGAGACCAGCGGTAGTCTTAGCTAACTTAACGTTAAATACACCGCTCGACGCCTCAATTGTGTTCGGCATGCTAAACTCCACATTCAGAGTCAAGTATTTAGGATTATGGGAGTCATTTCTTCGTTGTAGAATCTCATTTGCAACATCCACGGTCAAATTCTCGTGACCGTTGATAGACATGACTCTATCACGTATTTGGAGACAACCGGACCTGAAAAAAAGTACTGTAAGTAAAACTTATTAAGAAAAATAAGATACTGACAGTTTAGACCAGTCACTCAAAGGGTCGGTTTTTATACAAACTATGTCAAATATGTATCTCTAGGAGTCAAATTTAAGGATAGATCAAATATTGAAACGGGCCGTAAATGGCAGTCTTACTTATAAATTGATTCAACGAACTTAAAATTGCTTACTTTAACATATTTTTAGCTGTGTGTTAATGACATACTTATTTTAACAAAAAATGATAAAAATACGAAAGTCAAATGTAAATACTTTAAGACTTAAAATATGTATTTTAATAAGATTCGTTCCTATCTTAGCATTATATTTTCTCTCTTGTTAATAAGTATTCCACTTAGATAATATCAACTATGTACGGGACAACAATTTTGTAATTCAGGATGTTCCAGGTCAAATATAGCAGTATTACTTTTATTATTATTTTTTTAGGATACAGGCGTGAGTCTATAAAAAAAAAATATAATTACCAAACATTTGGCAAGATTACTATTCCACTGTGTTTCGACCTACTGTAGTTGCTAGAAACGGTTGGAACCTTAAAAATCTTCTTTCTCAGCAAAATACTAGATCTGGTTATAGGTACGCTATCTGTACAACATTATTTAATTTTTGGTCTGTTTTTCAGGGACATTAAAGACAAATCAGGTTTGGTTGATCTGACTGATCACTCATTGTAAATTGTAGGATTAACAAAATAAAAGTGTGTATATCAAGCAAAGGTTGATGATTCGATTGTTGGTGTCACCTTTCCTTATTGTTTTTTTTTATATTTAATATAATATGTTACCTATAAGCTGGTGACTGAGCAGCGACGTGTCACATCACCAACATAGCGTTCTCTTCATGAACAGCTAAACCAGAACTTTGGCCAGGAAGTATTTCTAACTGAATGTTCAAAGACTCCGTTCTGCAAACGCCCGCACTCATGTAGTTTTGTTGACTATCTGTTGGTGAAAGAAAACAGATTTTAAGAAACATACTTGGAATACCTTTTTCTTTGTTAGTGAGATTTCGGAAATATTTAAATTTGGTTTACGTCATCATTAAATTTTACCTAAATAACTACAACACTTTTATGTCCCTGACTTGGTGATCTGCCACAATGTTTCCTAAGTGTGGATATCAGTCGCTCACAAGATCTATTTTAAGTTTTATTTTAACCTTTTATTGGCGCCTATGGTTACCTATCTCAATCCCGAATTTTAATATTCCGAATATCATTATCCCGAAAACGTTTGAATTTTTTTTCATAATCCCGTTTTTTTTAATTCCAAAGTTTTGTTTCCCGTTTTTTTAATCGCAACTCCGAATTTTATTTGCCCATTTATTCATTTGTACGACGCTTTAGAATCCAGACGAATGAGTTCCAGACACACGAAATCTAAATGCACAATATCAATACAAATTTTTGAAATACAGTTAATTGATATCCAGACAAACAATATCCAGATTTTTTTAATAAACATTTTTGTAATTCAATTTTTTCAACAGCTAATGAAATTTCAAATTATTTCCATAAACCATTGGAAGAATAACAAGGTTCTTAACCTTAACCTATCTGAAATGGGCAAGTAAAACAATAGCGTCGGTTCTGGCACTCGCCGCCCGCTGCCGCGGCACGCTCGCTTCGCTCGCGCTTCGTTTTGAGCAAATCGCAATAATGATTACTTGGCAAAAATACCGTTATGGTCGTCTAACCAGAATTAAGATAAGGTTTTCATCATAAATAGTTTATAGCATTGTTTTTATTTCTGTTTTATCAAAATTGATCCTTAACTATAAACAAGTTATAGGCTCTTAGTGTATTTGTAGTCAAGAATATTCAATTAACGTAGTTTACATACATACATACATACATAGACTCACGCCTGTTTCCCCGAAGGAGTAGGCAGAGGCATATTAAACGCCCACTTTTCGCCAGTGTTTTGATCCCACGTAATAGGTGGCGAGTCTATTGCCGCTTATTGGGACATTTTGTTTGCCAGAGCCTCGTCCGTTGATCGGCAGGTGCACCACTTGCAGGTGAGGTTGGCTTGGGTCCCTAAGTTCTTGGTTGGAACCCTATGCACACATTAAAAGTTCTATCAACTGTTTACGGGGTTTTAAGATTCGGATAAAAGAAATTCGAGATTTCAATAGGTTACCGGCGCCTATATATTATTATCATCTTTATCATAATTATTTTCATTACTACTCTTATTTTTATCTACTTCTGTGTGAGGTACATATGAGAGCTAAGTAGTTGCTACGGTCCTCATGGTGGAATGGATTTAAGCTTAATCTTTACTATTATTTGAGTTTATGCTAATGACTTGACTAAAACCAATAGCAATTAAACTTTATTTACTGCCTCCATGATGCCTAATAAGCCTATCACCACTTTTCTCGAATTAATTAACATAATGTTTAACAGCAACATCCCTCACATGTTTGCACCAAACTAGGAAGTTGTAAGATACTAAACAAATAAGCTACTGTATTGTTTCTCAACCTTTTTAGTTACGCCACCCTCGAGTCGGCAGGTTGTGGTTTAGTGTCAACTCGCATTAGATTGCATGGAAATGACTTTAACGCTTATCAATTTAAATCCCTGATAAAGTCTTTGTAAAGTTTAAAATAGATTGATGGCGAGCATAATTATTATCTCTTTTCATATAATACAAAATGTAAGTACGTTACTTATAAGATATAATTAAAAAGGCTACCTGCTTCTTAATTATTTTTATAAGTAACAGTTTTTTGTAAGTTTTTCGGAAGAACAAAATTTTACATTATATTTTGATATACATTATGAGATTACACCGCACTTTTGAATTATTGCCAAAGGCTGTTCAAAAAGTCGGCCTGTCATTTGAAATTTGAGGAAAATGGTGTGAAACGTACTTTTAAACGTTTTCCCTTTTAAACCATTTAATATTTCATGACCCGCAGTTTGAGAAACGAAGGAATACGAAACTCTGTTTACATACATACATACATACCGTTACGCCTTTTATCCCCGAAGGGGTAGGCAGAGGTGTATTTCTACACCCACTTTTCGCCAGATATACTTTAGTCCCACGTAATAAGGGGCGAGCCTATTGCCGTACCGGGCACATTTTCAGACTCCGTGCTGCTACTGAGAGTTTCGTGACAGAAAAACCCAATAACACTGCCCGACCCAGGAATCGAACCCGGGACCTCCCGATCCCACGCGCACATTTATGCCGCGAGACCAACGAGGCAGTCGTATAGGGTTTGATGACGAGTTTCCGTCTCTACGCAAAGATGGTATTTGCATCGTGTAATCCCTTAGTCGCCTCTTACGACACCCACGAGAAGATAGGGGGTGGAGACACTTGTATTCTATGGCGTCAACCACACGGCAAAACTCTGTTTTTGTGGTGTAAATTAATTACTACGCCTATCCTTTTCTCTTTGTTTAGTGAAGTTGGCCTGATTTTGTTTACGATCATTCTGTTTGAGTTCAGAAATAGTGGTGCAGAATAAGCGGTACCCTACATACGAAAATTCTGCTTTTACTTTCTGTACCATTTATTTTGTTTGCGTACTAATAATTAATGGCAAGCAATGCTTTATTTTCAAACATGCTTAGATTGTATGTTGTAAAATGAATGTTTGACATCCTTGGATGTGATTGCTCCAATTCGTGGTTTGTATAAAATACAGATATTTAACCAAATAACAAGCGACCAGCTTTGGCTCGTTAAAAAGACCAACAGCCTGCTACGCAGAGGATCTCGGGTTTGAATTTGTATTATCGAATTTTAGCAGTTATGTGGGTATTAAATTATCGATTTTTGCTTGAACTTTTCCTTGAAGAAAACATTATGCCGTAAATTCGAGCTATCATAAAGTTGTTTGAAGTCGTGATATACGCACAAATATCCTGACGGTAGTCCAAACCACAGAAAATGTCTGTTTTTAGATGAATGGGTACTCGAGGTCAAATTACAGTAGGTTTGGAAAGATGTGACATTCTGTCCAATGCGGTGAAACTAGAAGCAGAGCCTTTAAACCAAATCTTACTTTTAATCTAAGTACCATTAGAGAACGGCTCCCTAAAAATGTAGCCCAATATTACTATCAATTGACTGCACGGTTGGCGTAGTGGTTTGAGCGGCCGCCTCGCCGCTTGACACTGCGCCGAAGTGTTGTGGGTTCGATCCCCACACGAGACAACACTTTGTGTGATTCATAAATTGTTGTTTCGAGTCTGGGTGTTCATTGTGTCTGTTAGTTGTATGTTTGTAAAGTCCCCCGCGACACAGGATTTAGTCCTAATGCGGGAGTTGTCTTTTTAAAAAAAAAAAAAAAAAAAAAATGTCCCACATAATGCTAATCATTAGCTTCACACGTAATTACAAGTCCTCAACTACCCAAAGGTGTTACGTATAAGCACAACAACTCCCACTTAAATAACTTGGAACGAGTACGTAACCAAGTGTTCACTTCGCAACTCACTTGATAAAGTTATAAGCGATCTTTCATAATGATAGTAGCATCGATCGTCCTACCATTATCAACCAATATCTTACCGTAATCATCTTGTAAACCTAGTTTTGGCATCGAACTCTGCCTCTAGTTCCTCTGGCGATGTTTCTTGGCGTTTAGCGTCGATGTTCCCGTTATTGAATTTTCTGCAACAAAAATGCAAGCATGAAGCGAAGGCATCCACTTTTTTGTGCTTTCTCATTATTGTTACAGTATATTTTTAATAAAGGCTTGCCAAGCTCTCTCTTTTAGAAATTGAAAGCATGAAAAAACGATCAAGATGTCAACGGAGTAAGACCTCTTCAGCCAGAAGCTTCATTGTTAGTTGGCTATTAGTATAATAACTGAAATCGCATGATGCTACTTTGAAAATTATTGTGACGAAAATATGAAGCTAATTTATATTTTTTATTGCCGCTTGATTCTTACTTTAGGTAAGACTAGACGCCGCCAGCGGCTTTGCCCGCGTCAATTATATGTACATAAATATATAAACCTTACTCTTGAACCATTCTATCTTTTTAAAAAACCGCATTAAAATCCGTTGCGTAGTTTTTAAGATTTAAACATACATAGGGACAGATAGACAGACTTTGTTTTATACTATGTAGTTATAATAAAAAGAACAATACCATTTCTATATGGTTTGCCTTTAAGTATACTTCGGGATATGCATTGCTATGAAGACATAACATTTTTAATAACAGGTTAATTACGTAAATTAATAGTTGTCGTCAATTGTACTTTAAACTGGATTTTTGTTTTCAAGAGTTTCAAATCCAGTCAAATTCTCATTCCAAAGCATATTAAAAAAGTATGAATTGTGCTGTTCGGTAAAGTTATTTTCATCTCAGTATTGTTACGTGTAGGCTACAAAAATCCCATTCAATACATTTCTGTATAAAGGTAGAAGCGATATTGTAAAACTTTTGCTTTACCTACTCAGGGCTGTTATCTATAGTAGCAAATCTGTTATTTAATTATAGTGGAAGCTCCTGGATTACGATTTGCCAAGGTCAGGGGGGATGACTCGATGAATAATGGTTGGGAAGGAGATTCTTGAGTCTACTGAAAATGGGTTTATTTGCGCCAAATGATAAATTTATTCAATTTTAGAAGGGTTTAAGCCTTCTGTCCGAGGAGATAATTATGCACTGGAACTGCTACTCACAGTGCAGTTTATAATCCCTGTTATAGCTGAGGTGTGTTAGACGAATAAAAGGTTTTCGTTTCAATATAAATACACAGCCTCATCCGTTCTCGACGATAATTATATAATATCTATGGGTACTCAATTTATTGCCCGCATAACTAGAAAAGGAGTCGCTCTAGGTATTATTTCTCTGTTACAGAGAGCTATAATATGAAACAGACTTGTTGGTCAAGTATTTTTTGTCTCGTATGAGAATACAATCCACTATAATAGCACCACCAATGCAATATAAGAGCGGAATGGTCAAGATACCTGAGGTTTCTATTATCCGACGTAAGTATGAATACGATTGCAAAATTAACCTATAAAAGTTTAATAGTAAACAAACATATATATTCGTTCTTGTTAGAAATGGTTCAAGTCATGAGAGGCTACTAAATTAAAAATAGCTCAATTCTTGCACTAGCTATTGCCCGGAACTTCAACCATCCTTTTGAATAAACCTTTTTTCACTCTTCAGTCCTATAACTATCTCCTTAAGAGAAATCACATCGATATTTTGCGTCGTTTTGGCGTGAATGAAGAACAAACGAATAATATACTCTAACGTGTTATCTTAGAGTAGATTAGATACTAGTGAATAGAATAAGACTTAATTTAAAGTAGGTAAATAGATTTTTGTATGACCTGCATGAGGTGTTTGAAATAAATATACCTATTGTCTGTAATAATTAAACGAGAATATCAGTTTATGTATGGTAATTATTTTTTGACTCTGGTCACATCGTGAACAAACAAATCATTCTCATCCTCTGCCTGAAAAGACTTGATTGTGAACTCACCTTTTTGCATTTCATGTGAATTGTATAATTGAACTAACTTGAGTTAAACCTTGTGATTGCCGCTTTTGACTTGCCCGGCAAAGTTTGTGATAGAATCTGTGATTTATATTGAACACTGACATTTTGAGAAATTGTGATTTCTACTACCACGTGCATCGGGGTCTTGAAGATGCCGCGCTGAGGTTTGGTAAAGTAAAGATAAATCTCTAACTAATATTGGCCAATTTTAGTCTTTTGTGTAGACACACTTTCTCTGGTGGCCTGGGAAAATCTCCAGGTAATAATTTTGCTTATTTCTTAGCGCCAAGAAACTTGGTCCTATGTCAGACATTCTTGTGTTGACCTAGAACAGCTGGATGCATGTACTTTAGCTTCCACTGCCGTCTACAAGTAATTCCCAGTCTGTCTAGGCAAACTCTGAACATTTTTATTGGTAGCAGAGCGTGATTGTGTATGCCTAACCTCAGATTAGTATTATAATCTTGTTCAATATTGTAATCTTGTATCTGAGTTAAGGCATTGCTACATCACATTTGTTAATATTGTTGTAGTGTTTGTTAGGTCAGTTTTGCTTAAACACATATTAGTTATATGTATTGGTTGACCTACTTAATTTGAAATATATTTGTTGAAACAGTCATGTATGCATTACCTCAAATCAGTACTTGTTAACTCGAAATCTCATTTGAATTTGTTGTTTTAGTGTTAATAAGTTAGTTTAGATTAAATACATTATAGGTATATGTATTAATTGACATATTTAATAGTAAAAAATCAGTTTAAAGCATTATAATAACCACATTTGACTTTACATAGATAAACTGGTTACATTGATAAACTTACAACTTATTTAATAACTTTTGTTTTATTGTAATACATTGAAAATATTAATATTGTTAGGTAACACATACTGGTGTCTACCTACGGCTATAATATTTAGCTCAGTTGGTTTGTTTATTGCAAATAATTGATTAATTTGAAGATTCAACTTTAACTTGTTATTACTTTCAGTTTTGTTGCAATATATTGAAATTATTAATTTTGTTAGGTAGTATATACCTGTGTTTGCCTCCGGCTGTAGTATATAGTCTAGTTGTTTGTTGGTTCTAAAGAATTAACTAATCTTAAGTTTTAATTTGTACTTCCTATCGCCTTTGGTAGCACCATCTATCTTTCCTATTGATAGTTAATTATGTCAACACCTAGCTAATAAATTCCTTTGCATACCGCAGTGTCAAAACGAGCGATCTTTTATCCCTTTCATTCCCAAAAGCACTCCTCGCTCTAATTGGTCGTGGAATTCGATGACGCTGCGATCCGTTCGAAAATCAACGGTCCCGCTGACCGGCGGCGTTCTGGCGCAGCTCCGCGCCGCGACGAACACATGCAGCACCGCAATATTTTACCGCTATTTCATACTATACATTGGGACTTAACCACCCGCGGATGTAGTGGAGTGATCTGTGCAGCTTAAGGCTAAATCCAAATGGAGTGATCAGTTTTGTAGCCCGACTCACGAAGACGCCGGCGGCCGCCATTTTGTCAAACAGAGAAGAATGACTTGCAAGGTAAGGCGTGCCTCCTATGAATTCCAATAGTCGTAAAATCGCCCGTTCACCCATTTACCCGTTCTTCTAGGCGATTTACCAGCCATTCTTTATACAGTCCACAATATTAATATTTTTCCATATCACCAAATCGCCTAGTACATATGTACTTTCGGTGCACGCTGAACCAGCCTTGAAGTTCAGTATGCCCTGCTCGATGCCAGGGCTGACCTTCGGCCGTCCCAAACTTTGGCATATGTTATTTCAGTTTTGGATGGGGAGACCAAAATCCTCATCCAACATCTGCCGGTGTCTGAAGAGGCCTACCAGACAGTTCGGGAGTTGATCACCCGGAGGTACCACAACAAGCGTGGCCTCGCAGACATCCACATTGAGCAGATTTTGAGTTGGCCACGCTCACCTGGGTCTTTAGTTTGCGCATCCAGCTATTGAACCCACTGTTGGTGGCCATAAACACCCTCAAGTGTTAAGATCTGCCCGTGGACAAATGGTCCTACCTGTTGGTGCACATAATTAAAAATAAACTGCCTGCTGACCTACGGTCGCGTTTTGAGCAGAGGTTTGGCGGGCATAGTGCGTCTCATCTGCCCCCCTTTGGAAATATTGAGAAGTTTTTGGAGGACGAGTGCCGGGTTTTGGACAACTCCGGTGGTGATACGCCGGCTAAGTCGCAGCCGCCCAAGGTCAAGGAGTAGGCTCGCGTTCACACCCGAGGAATTGTTGATCGGCGCCCTCCTCGCTTTGCAGTCATGCAGAGCCCAGCGGAGTTGTCTTACTGTAAGGTCAATGGGCACAGAACAGCAAGTTGTAGGGCATTCTTGGACCTTCATGTCGCTTCTCGTAGGTGCATCGCCAATTTTTTCTTGCTTGTTTTCATGCCTTTGTTTCTCATGTTTGGGATCCCACTACCAGCGAGACTGCCCCAACTCTCTCCTCTGTCCTCATTGTGGAGGACAGCATTTGGACATTCTCTGCATGAATGCCAGAGAGGTAGGCCGCTTCTCTAAGCACCTCCAACCTGAGCACGGGCGGGTGTTTTGATAGTGGCAGCCGAGGTTCTCCGGTGCGCTGCCGAGATTCGCCTCGCTCACTTTATCGCCACTCACCGCGTTTGGAAAACCGTAGCGTACGCACGCTTTCTCTCTCTCACGCACCAGATTAAGCGACTGCTCAGCGTCACCAGCATCATGACTGCTGTTCCAGATATTCCCCTCCTTTGGCAGAGCGTCCCCACCTCGTTTTGGGCGGGTGCGTCATTATGACAACCCACAGATGGCGCGCGGCTCGAATCACCGCGCCTTTGAGGACTTCAGACCGCACCCTCATTTTGATTTGCCTGATCCTGGCCAACGGTCGCCACCCATGGAACAATAGGTGATTGATTCCTGCCCTATAACTCCAACCTCTCCCATTGAGACCGTTATTCTACCAACGGTTGCTGTTAGGGTCTGGGGACCCACGGGGGCCTCTGTTGTTGTCCGCGCTATATTGGACACAGGTTCAAAAGGTTGCATTGTTTACACTTATTTGGAAGGGCAGGTTAAATTAAATATGGGTTCTTTTCCAAATTGTATTAGAGGAATAGGTGACGTAGCATCTACTGTTGAAGGGCAAGTTAAGGTTTTGTTTGCCTCTATTGAATCTTTACACCCGAAGATTAAAACGTCGGCTATCGTGCTGAAGAATATTTTGGGTACTCCATCCATCCACAGAAACAGCTACCCGCTTCTGTGGTGAATGTGACATCGGGTTTGGCACTGGCAGACCACAAATTTGACACACCGGGACAAATCGATCTGTTGAGTGGCTCTTATGTCCTCGGTGGAATTTTGATTGGTGGAAAACAGGTCTTGGTGCCAAATGGTTTGACTGCCATCCCGACCATATTTGGATTTGCTTTGATGGGACCTGTACCTAGGGAACCCCTCCACCCGAACTTGACAATTTGTTGGCTGTAGGCTCCGCTCTCTCTGATGCGGTTCATATGTTTTGGGAGGTAGAGGTGCCCCCTCGAGCTGCTCGTTTGAATCCAGAACATGAGGAGTGTGAGTTGTTCTTCAACAATACTGTTCGACTGCATTCTGGTCGGATTATTACGAAGCTACCCTTTCTGTCTGTTCGGCCTCCGCTTGGTGAGTTACGACCTTTAGCCCAAAAGAGATTGTTGGCTATGGAGCGTCGCATGTGTCGTGATCCGGAGCTCAAACAGAAGTTCGTTGAGTTCCTGAGAGAATATGAACAATTGGGCATGTCCATGTCAAATTTGGATTGGCGTTCGGTGGAGCACTACTTTCTCCCGCATCATGCGGTATTGAAGCCATCAACTGGCAAGCTGCGCACGGTGTTTGATGGTTCTGCGCAGATTTCTTCAGGCGTATCCTTGAACCAGTGCTTGCATTCTGGTCCCAAGTTGGTCAAAGGCCTTTTTGACGTCATCACCAGCTTTCGACGACATCAAAATGATGTTAAGGCCGACCATTATCCACCCAGATGATCGTCGTTTCCAGCTGATTCTTTGGAAAGAGGATCCTCGGGATCCCATGGTCGTCTACGAGCTCAATACTAATACGTACGGGCTAAGGTCGAGCCCCTATTTGGCAATACGTTCTCTTTGGGAGCTCGCAGACCGCCAAGGCTTACGTTTCGCACGAGCCTCTGCACTCCTGAAGGACATTTACGTAGATGACATTTGTTCGGGCGCCTCCACCGCAAACGAGGCGATTCTCTTGCGGGTTAAATTGATAGGTAGCTTCCGCTGGTTATGAGTGACGTAAATGGATTTCCAACTCTCCAGCGCTTTTGGAAGGCTTACCGGAGGATTATCAGCAAGATTGCGGAAGCGGCTGAAAGAAACCTTATCGCTGCCCTTGACCAACTGGCACAGTACTACGATGAGAATGGCCTAAGACCTAACCCATTGAAAACGCAGTCCTGTGTGTTTCACTTACGAAACCATTGCGCTAACCGGGTCCTTAATATCCACTGGCAAAGAGTGAGTATCAAACATTGTCCATATCCAAGATACCTTGGGGTCACATTGGACCGCTCACTCACTTTTAGAAGCCATTGCCAAAATACAAGGTTGAAAGTGGCCACCCGAAACAATCTGCTCCGCCGTCTGACATCTACATCATGGGGAGCCAACCCTGACGTTTTCCGCACAACGGGACTGGCGTTATGTTTTTCTGCTGGGGAATACTCGTGTCCAGTTTGGCATAGAACTGCTCATGCCCATCTCGTTAGCGTGGCGCTAAATGACACGTGTCGCACCATAACCGGCTGTCTAAAGCCCACGCCACTTAATATGGTCTACCCGCTAGCAGGCATAGCACCACCGGATATTCGACGAGATGTAGCATGCTCTTTGGAAAAGCAGAAGCAGGAGTCGCACCGTCGCCACCCTATGCATGGAAACCACACGCCGCCATATCGCCTCAAAAGCCGAAAAGGTTTTCAACGGCACACTGATCCATTGAGCGAAGACCCGGCGACAGCAAGATGTAAGCTATGGGCCAAAAAGTTTCCTCCACCCTCTAACCTTGAGCCAAAAGAATCCCTACTACCTGGACACAATCTGCCCTGGCCCGTATGGCAGTCCCTAAATAGTCTGCGCACACAAGTTGGCCGCTGTAGAGCAAACTTGTGTAAATGGGGGTTCAGGGACGCCGACCTTGCCCAATGTGAATGTGGTGAGCTGGAGCAGACAGTGGACCACTTGCTGATATGACCTTCTTGCCCGAGCACCTGCACTGTGTCTGAGCTCTGGGAGGCCACTCCTAACGCAATAAAAGTGGCTGAATATTATGCGGGTCTCATATAGCTGAAACCATTGACACGAAGAAGAAGAAGATCAGCAAGATCCACATTTCTTTGAGATTGTTGCCAACCCCGCCATGACGGCTGTTCTCGGCGTTCAGTACAGACCAGTTCAAGACATCTTTACGTATAACGAAGACTTGAAATTGCCTTGTTCTTGGACTAAACGTCTCGTGTTGTGTACTGTCGCCAGAACCTTTGATCCGCACGGTTGGATTTGTCCTGTCATATTTTGGGCACAAAGCTTCTTGCAGAAGCTTTGGACAGCAGGATTGAGTTGGGACGAACCTCTACTCGGAACTCTTGTTGAGGAATGGATCTCTTTTGTATCCTCACTTCCTGCCGTCAATGAGAACTCCTTGCCTCGTCCCATCCTTCCTCCCGGGAAGTACAAGGCAACCCGGGTTTTGTGACACTTTAGAACGTGGTCACGCGGCCGTGGTGTACTTGCGCACAGTCAGTGCCTCAGGTCAGACGACGGTTTGCCTGATCATGGCGAAGAGCAAAGTTGCACCCCTTCGGACATCTCTGACCATTCCGAAATTGGAGCTCTCGGGAGCAGCCCTACTTGTACGATTATTGAACCACGTGTCTAATACTTTGGGTAAATCAATTTGTATTAATTGGACCTACGCCTGGACAGATAGCCAAATTGTTCTTTGTTGGTTGAAGGCGTCTGTCCACACTTTGGAAGTATTTGTCGCTAATCGCGTTTCTCAAATATAAAAATCTGAAGTCACGCTTGTTTGGAGACACGTGCCAGGTGAGCTCAACCCCGTTGATAGCGCCTCGCGCCGATGCTTGACGCCTAGTCTGATAGGCCATTCGCTGCGGTGGGGTTCGGAATGGTTGAGTCGACCAGTAATTGATTGGCCTTGAACGCCAGTTTTGAATACTTCCAATTTGCCGGGTTTACGAACACTCGCTCTTGAGAAGGTGGAATGCGCCTTCGACCCCAATTTCTTGTTAAATCGCTACAGCTCCCTTGACAAGTTGTTAGGTGTTACTGCTTGGATAAAGCGTTTTGTTTTTAATCTTAGGCACAACCACAACAGAAACGACTGATACCGTTTCTCTCACCACAGGAACGACAGGAGTCCCTCACCCTTTGGATTCGTTCTGTGCAATTGGTGCATTTTGAGAAGGAGATTGCTATCCTTTAGTCAGGGAAATCGAAACTATCGGGAGCTGCATGTAAATTGAACCCCTTTTTGGACGATACGGGTCTCTTGCGCGTTGGTGGGCGTCTCAAGAATGCCAACCTCCCTTACGGGGCACGTCAACCCCTTCTGTTACCCAAGGACGGTCATTTGGTACGTTTGTTGGTAACTGACCGTCATCTTAAAAATTCGCATGCTGGTTGTAATGCTCTGTTCGCCATTTTGCAACGCGATTTTTGGATTTTGTCAGGCCGAAGAATAATTCGGAGTGTAGTCTTTCGCTGTATCCCTTGCTTTAAGCTCAAGGTTTCTACCATACAGCCATTGATGGGAGACTTACCGACAGATCGCGTAACAGAGAGCAGGACATTTGCCGGTGTTGGAACGGACTTTCCTGGTCCCTTTTTGTTGAAAACGTCAACACTTCGAAACAGCAAGACTGTTAAGGCCTACTTGTGCGTCTTCGTTTGTCTCTCCACAAAGGCCTACATTGAGAACTGGTGTCCTTGTTTTCGACCGAGGTGTTTGTAGCCACTTTTAACAGATTTGTATCTCGCAGAGGGCTGCCTTCTTTGATTCGTTCTGATTGCGGCACTAACTTCAAGGGCGCTTTCAATTATTTGAATGATGTAATTAACTTCCTTGAGACCAACAAGGTTTATATAAGCAATAAGCTTGTCCGACGTGGGATAAATTGGTTGTTTTCCCAACCAAATTGTCCACACTGTGGTGGTATATTTGAGGCCGCTGTAAACTCGGCCAAGACACACTTGCGCAGGACAATTGGTGAATCAGTCCTTACATTTAAGGCACTCGCAACTGTGTTTTGTAAGATTCAGACCGTTTTGAACTCTAGGGAATTGTGCCCGATCTCCTCAGATCCGAATTATTTGGAAGCCCTTACGCCGGGCCATTTTTTGATTGGTCGTCCACTTGT